>JAWMRA010000052.1:4841914-4915462 GCA_035584735.1 Pseudotriccus pelzelni | reverse complement strand
CTCTTCTCTTCTCTTCTCTTCTCTTCTCTTCTCTTCTCTTCTCTTCTCTTCTCTTCTCTTCTCTTCTCTTTTCTCTTCTCTTCTCTTCTCTTCTCTTCTCTTCCCCCCACTGGGAGCTGTCACACGGTGTGTGCGCGGCTCTGTCCTGCCCTGGCAGAAACTGTCCTGTTTGGGTTGGGTTTAGAATGCCGTTTCCTGGAGAAGCAGAGACTGATGGATGGAGAGGCTCCAGGTTGTTCCTCCCCTGCCCGTGCCCTTCCCTGCATTCCACAGGAGGGACGGATTTGCGTGGGGATGGCAGGTCCTGTCCGGACTGGCCAGGAGAAGTTGCTTGTTGGGTTTGCTTTTTTTTTTTTCTTTCAAATAAATGTGATAATCCTTGATGGTTTTTGCCTACAGAAGGGGGTGAGCAGTTTGTAGGATAGAGTGCTAAGATTTTACACATCTGGGATCCACAACATGCTGTGTCCACGTGGAAAATCTGCATAATTTAACCAAATGGGTGAATTTAAAGTCCTGCAGCTAAGTCAGTGCAGCTGTACTTGGAATGTGTGCAAAGAGACCTGATAAGAATGATCTTTTCGTTTGGATTTGTTAGTTAGGAACGTGTTAAAATTAAGTGCAACACCCACAAAGGGCGAGTCCATTGCTGTTGACACCGGTTTGGTTTGAAACTGGTTTGAAACTGGTGCAGCTTTTCCACGTAGGGATGATGTTGGTGTTCCTCTCCTCACCAGCAGTTTAATTGCTCCCCTTTAAAGAGGAAGCTTAAATCTCCAGTGGAGTGTGTGCCAGACTCCTGACAGGCATGACAATTGAACTGTGTCTTTTCCTGCCCGCTATTTAACAGCACTGTTGGCATTTAAAATCACTTACACTGAACGACTTGGCCCAGCTGAAAGTGGTGTAAGGTGCAGAGATAAAACTAAGGTAGTGAAGTTGTCTTGTTGGCATGGGACTGAATTTTGCCCTTATTACAGCGATAATTAAAAAACCCACCACCCCTGTCCTGTAGCAGGAGTTGTACAGCTTATTAAATCCATATACAGCCCTGCAGTGAGGTGGTACTTTATTTATACTGAACATGCTCATTATATTTAATTTTTTAGTGCAGGAGCCCTGTTAGAGCTATAGATGTACCACCTTTTTTGAACACATTTTCTTGGCACAAATTGGTGTGTTTTGTTGGTCTGTCACATCAAGCAATATCCTCGTCAGTGCCAACTAATTGCTATCAATCAACTGCTGAGCACAGAGGCTGGTCTGAACGTTTATTAAAGCACGTTAGAAAGCACAGGACACATGACTCCTCCTCAGCTAGGAGGCTGGTTCTGGGGGAAACAGGCTGACACATCCACGTCCTGCGTTTCGGGTGGGTAGATGGAGCAGGCGGGAGTGATTTATGTCAGGATTTAGTGCCTGTCACTTGGGAGCGAGTGTGAAAGCGGTCAGGAAGAAACCCCCCCTCCCCTCCCTGATTGCTGCAGGGACCATCAGGGACCATCTGCTTGCTCACCCGCTGCTGGCAGAGCTGCTCCTGGTGGGCTGCTGCTGCAGGTGATGTTCACACAGCATCCAGCTCGGGTAGCCAGGCCACGGCTGCCTCCAGCCTCGGTGTGTCCCCTGGTTGATTCACTTGTTTGCAGGCTGTTCAGTTCGGGGTGCGCTGCGCTTGGAGCCAGCCCGGTGTTTAAATTGCGTACGGTTTATTAGCCCAGCAGTTTTGCAGCCTGCTTGTCCGGAGCTGTCCGTGGGTTCAAACCCCGGGGGGGGGGCCCTGAGTGGGAACTCCCAGGTGTCCTTCCCCCAGAGCAGTTGTGTCCAGCACCTCCAAGGTGTCGAGCCAAGGCTCAAAAGGTCAGAGCTCTTGTGGGTGTGAGTGTTTATGACCTCCCATTCGGTCCTCGGGAGTCCCATTTCACCACCATCATCAGCCCTGGCCGGGGCACCAGGCAGGTCAGGGGTGTTTTATCTCCCTCTTTATGACTCCCTGTGTTTTTTTAGGAGGAGCAGTTCATTCCTTCTCTTTCTTACAAGCTCAGTTGAAAGTTCTGGAAATAATGTGTGCTGTCAATGTTTGAAGCGCTTTCACTCTTTAGGAGAAGCTGAGTGCTCACCTTAAATTTAAAACAAGACATAAACCTCAACCCCCAAAGCAATTGCAAGACTCCACAGCTGTGTGAAATAGCAGAAAATTAGCAAATAAGGGACAAACAGCTGGGCCTCATTTTGGCCTCTTTTCTAACAACAGGAGCCCTTTTTCCAGTGAAGGGCTTTGTAGACTCCAGTTTGCTGATGCTCAAGACATTCATAAACCATTTCAAGGGCCCTCAGGGTTTGTTTTTTTTAAACATGAGACATAATTCTGGGAAGTGTGACTTGCTGTGACGAGAGGCACAAAGAAAATCCACCTGAGCTCTGAGGAGGAATGAGCGGGTTTGGGGAGAAGGAGGCAGAGTCTCACACTGTGTGCTGGATGGTGGGGTTGGGTAAGTAACACACATTTTGTGTCTTGTATTTCCATTTTGAGGATAGCTTGAGAAGGTTTTTCCCAGATAAATGTCTTGCTTTCCGATTGGAAGATGTGTTTTGTCCTTACTGTTCTGCTCTAGAATTCTAGTTCTAGGTGCTGGCACCTCTCTGCTGTTGTTTCCGGGATCTGGAAATCCTTGTCTGGGATTTCTTGTGCTTTGGGGACTTCATTTTATAATAGAAGTTTATTTAAAATAAGCAAACAAACAGAAAGTGGACGAATCATCATGAAAGCACTTGAACTGCAGAGCTGTGGATTATTCCCTCTTGGTAGAAGACATCTGTCTTACCATTCCTATGCACTGTCATCAAATTACGGTTTAATTTCCTTGTAAACAGTATAGGAAAATATTTTCCAAGTGTATTCCTGGGGGGCTTTGCTGATAACAGACAGTAACAGGGCATTTTCCTGCAAAAGCACAGCAAAGCTGCTGTTCTGCACTGCAGAATTGGGATGGATCTTCAGAGAAATATCCAGGAGCACTGATTGCTTTGCCCAGGTGGACTGTTAGAGGAGTGCATGTTTCCCAACTGCATGTTCACTTTCATAATTCACTGGTCTCTTTTCTAATCCATCACACTTGCCTTCTGAGAAAATCCCTGAGAAGTTTCTAGAAAGAGACCTGGGATTTTGCTGATGGAGCCTGACTGGATCCATGACACAATAGAGGCAAAATATTGAAATAGGGCTTTAAATTTCAGAGAGTACCTTGCAAACAGGCTGTTGCTTTGGGATGGTGGTGTTTCCTTTAAAATGAATCAATACAAGACCCAAAAAGAAGCATTTGCTCATCACAAAACCAAGGCTATGAACGGGCAAAAAAAAAAAAAAAAAAAAAGTGTTTAATCAAGATAAGGATCTCCATAGGAAAATCAGGGGGGTTGTAACACATATCTTAATTTCTGTGTTCTCTTCTGATTCTTGCAGGGAAGAATGGCTGTCCTGCCTAGAAAGGTTGGGTTTCTTGTTCAGGACAGCTGGGTTGGCACGAAAGGCTTTGCTGAGGTGCTGCTCATTGGGGGTGTTTCAGCGCAGGGAGTTGTTCACTATCAAGGTTCAGCATCTTGGCCCCTATTGAACTTTTCCCTTTTTGTCACAAAATACTGAAAGCAAGGAAGTGAATATTTGTTTTTGGTTGTCCAAACTGAAGCCACCTCAGAAGGGTTCAGGTTCTGGGAAGCAGCGAGCCCTGTGTAGGTTGGGAGGTATGTCATAGAGTGTTCCACAAAGTGTTATTCAATCGCGGGGTGTATTTTTAGCCACAGTTTATTTGTATTGTGGTAGAAATTGGAGGTAGTAAAAACAGAATAGATGTTCCCACTGGTGGGAAGTTTGGTGCATAAGCCCAGAGCAATTGGATGCGGTGGGTGGGTGGGTGAAGAAAACCAACCCCCCCCGCAATGAGCAGTGGGAGATGTGTCCTAAAACCAACCCCAAACCCTGGCCAGGCCCCGCTGGCTTGGTTGTCAGGCCAGAGCAATTTCTGCGCTGCAGAAAGCGGCAGTGCCATTGTGTCCCAGGAAATAATGATCCTGCAGCATTCACATCCCTCCGGATCCGCCTGTCACCGTTTGCATGTGGAACAGATCCCGTGCCCAGCTGCATTCCCGAGGAAATCTGGAGAAGGTCGGGTCACGGGGAGGTGTCCCTTGGCTGGGGAACCAGTTACAAGACTATTTGCTGGTTTTTTGGGTGTACCCAGTGACAAGAGCCTGGCCTCTATTTGTACACAACTTGCAAGCAGAATGATTTGCATTCGATGGCACAGGCACCAAAATTGGACATATGGATTGTTTTGAGGGGAGTGAAAGTTGTTTTGTTTCTGCAAACTGGAGCGGTTAAAAATACGTTGTCAAAAAAACTTCCAAACCTGCTTTTTCCTGCAGGCAGTTCTGTGAGGGCTTGTTTAGGGGTTAATGTTGCAGGCTCGAGTGACTAGAAGTTGTAAGAACCCTTGGAATGTGTAAAGAGGGGAAGGATTCCGTAGATAAGGCTGAACTCTGAACTCGGGGCACAATCCAGTTTATAGTTAATCTCCCCCAATAAAAGCAGCATCAGCTGTGTGCCCCAGCCAGGACAGCAGCACCCTCCTTCCCCCGGCAAATAAAGAGAGGAGGAGAGGCAGGGAAGGGGGACTGTGTTATCCCTCAGCTTCGCAGCACAGAAAGCAGCAGTGGGAAAAGGAGGAGGAGAAGAAGGGTTGTTCTGTCTTATTTTCTCACGCACAACCCTTTGATTCTGTGGCAGTCAGTCCTGTTTTATCACATGTTTAGCCTTCATATTTTTTGTGAGGATAACCTGAGTAGAACACAGGAAAAATGTTCACGAGTCTAACGCAGAAGTAGGATGAGATTATTCTTGGGTCACAGTTACGTCTTGATTACAGTGGTCATGGAGTGAACCTGAGGGTGTTTGAAATGTGGACCTACAGCTGTTAGAAAATCTGCAAGGGGAAAAAACAATTGCATAATCTCTAAATCCGGGAATTTGCATTCTTTTCCAAAAGTTGCTTGTGAGTTTGGCTGGACTGCCTAAGGCAGCCTGAGCCCCTGGTTGTTAGGCAGTAATGACTGGGCAGCTGGTGACAATTAGAGCTCTTTATCTTGATTGTAGGCCTGATGCTCGTTGAACTTCACTCCTGCTCCCCCAGAAGTGGAGGCACTAAACCCACAGTGTTACCAAAACCTTACACCAGTCCTGCAGGCACAGCAAACCCGCATCTGCTCGTCCTACCTGGAGCAACATCCCGGTACCGTCCCAAAGGCAGGAGGTTGCTGTGTCCTTCTAATTCTCGTTTACTCAGTATCTTCCCTTTTTACATCATTCCAGCTGGTTTTCTGACCTGGGTCGTGATTTCTTTTCTGACAGTCAGAATACAGTGGGGTGTGGACCTGGCACGGGCGTGCAGGTCGGGCAGTTGGTTTCCATTCTGGGTTGCTGCTGAGTGATGGCCTGGAAATCCTTGTCTCTGTGAACCTGTCTGCAAGAAGGGAGATAACGCTGCTCCCAGACTTCCATGAAGCACTTAGAGGGTTATCTCTTTTGATAGGCTGCTTGTTAGGGAAGGATAAAACGGCTTGAGAGCTTGTGCCAAAACCAGACTGCACTGAACATTTGGAGAAAAGGATTTTAATTTAAATTTTCACTCTTGCTGCTGGTGGAAGCCAGAAGGGAAGGAGCACTTCAAAAAGCAAGTCTTGCTTTTTTCTTTCCAGGCTCGGGGAAGGCAGGAGTGCAGCAGTGCCCGTGGGAGAGGTGCAGCCCATGGTTCTAATGACTGAGGTGGGGGCATCACTGACAAGGCTGCATCTTATTTAAACTGAGTTGCCAGCCCTACCCCTTGTGTTGAAGAATGCAGTCCCGAGAGTGCCAAAATACTCTGCCATTCCTTGTAAACAGGGCCCTGCTAATCTGAGCTGAGGCTCTTGCTTAGAAGATTCCTAAGGAAAGGATTGGACTTTGAAATAGAGACAAGCCCAGGAAAAATCCCACCCATAGGACTCTAAATTATACAGTACCTTGAAAGAATACAGGGCAGGGATGGCAAAGCTTGTTGTGGTTGGATGGGGAGTTTATCATTAAGGGATCATCCTGGGTTGTCCCAGCTCGGGTTCAGTGCCCGGCTGGGGGGTGGTGTCAAGGACTGGGAGAATCCCTGAGAGGAGACTGCAGAGTGCCCTGGGGTGGATGTTGTGTGCTCCAGGAGCTGCTGGGCTGGCCCCGGGGTGCCCTTTGGAGCCGCTGTGCCAGCCGGGGGTGCCCGGGAACCCAGCCCGTGTCCTGCCCCGCTGCTGCGGGGGTGGCCCGGGCTTTAAACTTCTGGCTCTGAGCCACCGGCCCGGCAGGACCTTCCCGAGGGAGACAAAGGCTGAGTGCCGGGCTGGAAATGTGTCCCCGAGGATGTGCCGGGGTTTGTCTGCATTCCCAGCCCCGCAGGCACTGCTCACCCTCTGTTGTCAGAACGGGCTGTATTTCCCACCCCAGTTTATGCCCCGTCCCCCCCAGTTTTTTGATAAGCCACCATTTTCTTCCTATGCTCGCTCTCTAGTTTTTTTGGGTTTTTTTTTTTTTTTGGTAATTTTTTGTCATTATATCATGTTTCTCAGTGGAGATGCTTTTTTCTCTTCGAAAAAAAAAAAAAGGCAAAGCAGCCTCTCATCAGAGGAATGTGCAAGCAGAGTACATTTAAGAGCCACATTCTGTGCTGCCATGGCAACCAGAGTTTTAAAAATGATACCGTCGGTGTTCCAAAATGATGCAACCTACAATGAACATCAGGAATAATTAAGAAAAGTCGTGTGTGCTCCATGCTCAGGAGCAATGACGAGGGGACCATCTCTCTGTGGGTATTTTTTCCCCCCCTCCAAGTGATGTTTGCTGTCATTTGGGGTAGTTCTTTTGCACTGAGAGTTCTCTCATAGGGGTCAGTGGCAGGTTTGTGAGGCACCTCCCCATTTTTTTTCCCTGAGGGGTTTTCTGAGGTTTTTCCCTGCTGAATCCATTTAATTATTTACTTCAGTAACTGCAGAGCTGGGATGTAGCCCTGGGATGAAGGTCCTGTCCAGCCAGTGCTGGTATCCGTCGCCAGGGATTCCTGTCACGGCCTGCAGGCTCTGCCATCACAGAAAGGCCCTGCATTTATTATTATCCCTTTTTATGCTTCGTTCCCATCTTTCATTGTGCTGCCAGCAGTGGAGAGGGAGCAGTAGAAACCTGGCAGTCCCAGGGGGAGATGGTGCTGCACGGAGGAGTCAAGAGGGCTTGCAAATGGCAAAGGTCACGGGTTAAGACCCTTCAGTGAGGAGCAGAGAAGTCTGAACTTGTTAATGAAATGACTGGGATTTTTACTGTGGGCAGGGAAAGTGAGGGGTTGGGGAGAGAAGTGCAGTCCAGGCTTTCTGAGAAGTCTCCAGAAACTGAAATGGGAATATTTTGCTGCTAATCCCACGAACTGGATACCTTCCCCTATCTCATCTTTTCCCAACCCAAAAATTAGCTTTTTTTTTCTTAGTAAACTGTTCGATCTGTTTAGGAGAAAAAGATTGAATCCTGCTGCTTGCCCGACACCAAAGAAACTGTATCTGCCCATTGAATTACCCAATCCGAGCTCCAAACAGGATTGCCCCTCTGGGGTGAGCTGGTGCATCTCCAGTCTGAGAACAAACATTCCTTTAGTGGGCAGTGGAGGGTTCTGCTCTTTTGCTGGTTCCTCACATCTTTATTATCAGCCAGACTGAGTATCTCGTGCATAGGTTTGTGCATGAAGGTGCTGTAAAACACCAGAATTACCCCTGAATTCCACTTCCTGAAAAGCTGTTAAGTTTGTCTTTCCTTTTCCTGCTCTGCATGCGTCTGCTTCGTCTGCCCAGACACAGAGAGGCCTTGAGAGACAGGTTCTGTATTTCAGGGTTGTTTAGTGAGGATCAAACAACAACAACAATAATAATAATAAAAAGAAAAACCAAACAGTGAACCCGGAGCAGCCAGGAGTGAATGGCAGGAGGGCAGCTCCCTGGTGGAGAGGGATGAGATGGCACATCCCAGCAGTGCAGTCACCACCCACAGCTGCCCCTCCACACCCCACGCTCCCTCCTCCTCCTCCCAGCATCGTCCCCACCCGCAGTCAGACAGAAACAGCTCTGTGGTAACGTGGAGTTTCTTGTTCCTAACTGTTGGGGGTGAGCCCGTAAGAGAACACGGAGTTCATGCCCCAACCACTTCCCTAGAGTCTGGTATTATAAGAATCTGATTTCTTTCCTCTTTTGCTGACGAGACAGATTGAAAGTGTGTTTTACGGGCACACCCTTTCAGGTTTCTGTATCTCCTCGTCTGCATTAATTTTTAATCACTTCCTCCAGTTGACATGCAACAACGCCTCTGAGGACTGGCTGCATTTATTCACAGGCAAGCACTGCTCAGCCTTTATCAGAAAATCGGAGGTGACGTGACCTTAAAAACTTGAGCAAATGGATTCTAATTCCAGCCCCGCTGGTGTGCCGTGGCTGCAGGGGAGCAGCGCCAGCCCCCCCACATGGAGTGTCCACAGGATCACCCCTTCCTTGGGCAGCAAATCCAGGCTCCTGGGGCCTCTGGGCTGTCAGAGGGGCCTCTTAGCGAGGGTTCCTTGTGCAGCTGTGGAGAGGAATATGGAATAATAATGCAGGGTAATAATGGAATCATGGAATTGCTGCCCAGCTCCCAGGCAAGAACGGTTCATTAACCCTGTTCTGAAGTTTTAAACTCCCCTCGGTTCAACAGGCAAAGTGAATAATCCAGAGGATGCCAGTGTCTGTATGTGGGTATGTATTCCAAAGGTCTCCATGAAATGCTCCACAGATGATTAAAGATGCGGTTTGATTTCCCAGGTGATGTGCCAAATTCATTGCAATTAGAACATATAACTAGAAAACCAACGTGTGTGGGGAGGGGAGTTTTCTGGTGTGGCGGGTGCGAGTAACCTTCCCACGCGGAATGTGTGCCCAGCGTGTGGAAGAGCAGCCGGCGCCGTGTCCGCGGCTCTCTCGGTGTCACCGCGTCCCCCCGGGTGGCACCTCTTAGTGCCAGCCCCCTGCTCCCTGTCTGGCAGCCTTTGCCGCTCGCTCACGGGCTGAGAATTTGGGTCAGAAGCCTGGAAGGGGCTCAAGGTGAGGCGGAGGGTGGAGCCCCAGCGGGCAGCGGAGCCCGGGTTGGTGTCGCAGGCGCTCCTTTAACCCGCGGCCGGGGGTTGCCTGTCCCGGAGGCACGGGAGGAAGTCATGCGGTGCTGCTGAATGGATTTGCCTTGGACGTAGTCCCAGCCAGGGAAATTGTGTGACAATTTTAGGGCAAAGGTTCCCCTTGGGTGACATTCGACAGTATTTCAGCTATCCCGTGCGCGTTCCCGAGCCCGTTCCTCCTCCGCCTCGGGACAAATCGGGCTGCAGGGAATTAACGAGCAGTTGGCTGGGGATGACCTGGAGTGACAAAGGAGTGGCTGTGCCGTGTCTGCGGCGGCTGGGGAGGGACGGGAAGGTGAACTGGGATGGGGAGGAGGGACAGGCGGGTGAACTGGGATGGGGAGGCGCAGGCGGGTGCCTTTATGGGGGGACCCGTGCGCAGGGACCCGCACGGAGCGGGATGCGGAGGCCAGGGATGGAGCAGAGCTGCCCCGGTTCCTCAGGGATGGAGCAGAGCCTCCCCCCCGGCTCCCGCAGGGATGCAGGGCCAGGGCAGAGCTCCCTCCCGCAGCAGAGCCCCAGGGATGCCTGCGGGATGTGTCAGCGGCGGCAGCCGGGGCGGCGGGCGCAGGGCGGAACAGCCGCAGTCTGGGCTCCAGCCCCGGCTAGACTGGAGAAACTTATAATTGAGTTCCTGAGCCTCCCCTCCCCTCCCTGCAGCTCAGCTGAAAAACACCCTGGCTCGCAGCCATGCCCTTTCACAGTGACCTTGCCTGCAAATAGCGCGCAGGAATTTTTACAGGCGCTGTGCACTTGGAAAAAGGGCTGGGGGGAGAACTGGGGAGGGGGTGCTGGTCCCGCTGGTTTAAAAACCAAATACATCAGCCTCCCTTGTCAGCCTCCCCCCCCAAAAAAAAAACACCCCACTGAGCCCATGAATTGCAAATTTCGTTTCGTTGTGCTTCCTCCTTTTTTACAGTGCTATAGATTAATTTCTCCCTCTGATGGTATGACAAATTTTAAGTCTCTACAGATTGATGTAGCTGATTGGTTTAAAGGGAATTGTTTTACGTGGTGGCAGGATGATATACCCTGTGTGCTCAGGTTCCTTGCACGTGGAATTATTCTTTGACATGTATGTAAAAAACACGTACTTAAAATACAGGCAGAGTGAGTGAGTGTGTGTGTATGAATGTATAAAAATGTTCCTCCATCCAGTTATGCATGAACGTACTGTAAAATGATCCTGGTAATGGCTGTCTCCTTAGTGTATATACATAAAAAGCAGCAGCAACCACTGGCTAAAAATAACCCCAAATTCTTCTCTCAGATTACATCAATTAAGCTTAGAACATTTGATGTAAAAAGTTGGGCAGTTCAGTTCTGCTTAAGAATCCCTGGTTCTGGTGGGACACTGGGGTGGATCCTGTAGAAACCCCCAGGGCAGGGGCACAGGATTTGGCTGATGGGCCCCTTGGCCCCTCCACTTTCTGCCAGGGTATTGACTCAAATTCTAGGCTGTCCTGGGAGGGACAGTATGCCCCGTGTCAGCATAGGTGTCACAGGAGATATTCTTGCTGGAGCTGCCTCGTGCAGCCTCTTGGATTTGAGGGTGTTCAGCACTTTGCAGGATCCTGCTGTTCACACGTTGCCACCTTGTTCTCAGTGCCCGAGTCGCCTCGTGCAACGTGTCACTGGTATCACGCTCTTCAGACGGATGTTCAGGCTGCACCGCGCAGAAGGGAAAATTGATAATCCAGAAGTGGCTTTAATTAAAACTTGTTTTTCTCGTTTGCGCTCCCGTGTTTGTGTCTGGGGCAGCCCCGCTCCCTGTAGTCAGCAGAGCTGCTTTTCGCTGCTCTCAGAAGTTCAACTGTTGCAATCAAAGGTAATTTTGTTTGTGCAAGATACTCATCTCCAAAGGAAGGGCCAAGAATAGGGGTGAAAGAGAGGACAGCAGGCTGATGACTTAAGTGTTCCTGTCAGGCCTTTCTGACAACCCCAATAATTCTTTAATGGCTTCCTAATAAAGGGTAACATCATTACGTCTGAGAGGTTTTTTGGATGGCTTTTCTCCTCATTTGCTGAAGGGGATGAACGAGAAGTGGTCAGAACCAGCAGACCTCTGCCTGTGTCTCCACGCTGTGTTGAGATGTTGCTTCAACAGTGTCCGAGACGTTTTTAGCTTTTATACAGAAAGGGAGTGATAGACTAAATGTCATCGCACCTAAATTCGACTGCAGGATTCACCAGCACACGTTATGCTCCTGGCACCTTCTGCATAAGCACCCCGGAGTCTCCCCAGAGGGTTTTGATACCTGAGGGATGAAAAAAATATAAAGAAAGAAAAGGATTCTTCTGTTGCAAGATAGAATTTGCTTAGTGTGACTCTCTGAGACATATGGTGCAGCAGCACCTGTTTTGTAAGTATGATCTCAGTGCAGAGAGAGCAGATCCTCGAGAATAGAGGAAATTTCAGCTCTCCTTCCCAGAATTCCACCTGGCTGCCACCTGCTCCCACATTTAATTGGCCTTAGTCCCTTGGCTCCCCGCTCCGACCGCAGGGTAGGCAGGAGGAAGCGGAGACAGACAGGGAGTGTGCAAAGTGTTGTGGGGAAACAAAAGGGACTTGGAAAGAGCAGCTCAGGGAGGAGCTGGGCTGGCTGTGTGAGCCTCAGTCCCCAGGGGACAGGGGCTGTCACAGCTCCTGGTCCTCCTGGGCCAAATAACCTCAGTAACTGGGTGTAGAACATGTGGCGCCTGTGCATGATCCGTTGCCCCTGTGTGGCTCTGAAGGTTCCATCCTTCCAGTTTTGTAGCACAAAATAGTGGTGATAACAGCTGGGAGTATCCAACTGTAGCTGGCAGTGATTTCCACATCCCGACAAAACTGAAGTGTTTATTTGCATGTGGATGTCGCCGCTTGGTAAATCCCAACACATCTGGTTATCACCGCTGAGATTTGCCAGTAAAAAGGAGGGTGTTTTGCCTCGTTTTTCCCAGAACAAAGTGAGCGTGGCTGCTCGTGCAGGGGAGGCTTGGGAAGCTGATACTGAATGGATCTCATTCCTCCTTGGCTGGGTTCACCCCCACCCCTACCGAGTTCAACCACCTTTTTTCACTCACTTAGTACGACCACAAATATTTAACCTCGGGTTCTGAACTCGATCTAACCACGCTGGTAGCCGTGGTGAGGACGAGCAGCTTCGGAAGGAAAAGGTGGCAGGGACACGTGAACCTGGGCAGGTCTGTCTGCGAGCTGAGCACTCCTTTGGAGCACTTTGTCTCCCTGTGTCCCGCTCACAGTGAACCCTGGACAGCCGGCTGCAGTGACAGGCTCAGAGCACTTGAAATCAGGACTTTGTCTGGCCCTGAGTCACGGGCAGAGCTGGTGAGGCTCAGGTGAATTCTTGGTGAGGCCGAGATTCGTATCAGTGTAGTGCTGTGAAGTGAGCAAGCTTTCCCTTCTGGGCGAGGCCTGCAGTTGCCTGTTGTCTTACAGCCATCTCTGAAGCGTTCTGCATCCATTTCTGCCGCTGAAAACACGCAGGTCTGAACTATTCTGAGCTCCCGAAGCCCAGAATTCCACGGACACGTGTTGGGAGAGGCTTCTCAAATAGCTCAGGGAAGCCTTTTTCCATAGCTTGGTTTGCTGTGCAGCAGAGGTTTCGTTTCAGCCCCTGGTTGGTGGGCAGGGGATGGACACCTTGTCCCCCTGCGGGAAGAGGGAGCAGAGGGATGAGCAGGGGAAGGACGTTGCTGTGGTGTCAGGACTGCTCGGTTTGCTGGGGAGCGCTGGGGCCACGAGAGACACCTGGGCACTGTGAGGGGGCTCTTGGTGACCTGCAGCATTAATTCAGGGCTCTTTCTGTGTTCTTGCACTTTCCCTTCCTTGTGTGGAAAAGCAGCTCACTGCAGCTGAGTGTTACTGCCCTGTGGGCCCCGTGTGCAGCAGGGGAGAGTCTGTGGAAGGGGGAGATAAGGGAACCACCTCAGCTGAGTGAGAATTGATGGGTTTTGCTTTGGGTCTTGTGCATTCCTTTCCTGTGTAGAAGGCTGTAATGGCTACTTTAATATGCGGAGGAATATATGAAGTTGTGTTTTATCTTGTGCGCTGGGAGCCTCTGAATTTTGTGTAACACCTAGGAGAGATGTCAGAAAATGCAGGAACCAGGCCTGAGCTTTCCCACGGTTTGTGCTGCCCCTGTGTGCAGTTCTTCAGGTCCAGTTGGCAGTGTTTGGGACACTGTTGGGTTTAGTGGAGGAGGCCAAGATGATTCTTTCTCTCCCTCACTGTTCTGGCCCTTGGCTTTTGCCTCTCACCTCTCAGTTCTTGATTCGCTTTAAAACCCTGAATGTAGTAGGAAGATGATGGATGTGAGGGCTCAGGTGCCTGCAGGTGTGGAGAAGTGGACATCCACAGGCACACATTCCGAGGTCAGCTGTCTGTTTTGGTCAGTTAGAACCCTGGAGCAGCCTCAGGCTGTTCCGTCTCACAGTCTGTGGGTTCAGCCGTGACCTGGAAGGCTGCAAACACACACACACAGTTACACCTGTGCTGGGGCTGGAGCAGAACCTGCTCCGTTACAGAGACCATTTATATAAAATCTATCCCTACAGGGCCTTTTTGTGTACTCTGAGGCTCCTTTCTGCTGCTGTAAAGAGGTTTTAATGCAGTTTGGAAGGCGCTGCACAGCCCGTCACCAGCTCCCGAGCACACAAATGGGGACAGTGCCAGCTGTTCTCCAGCAGCTGATATTCCAGGGCCCACCTCTCCCCCTGGAACGGAGCACAGGGATGATGCTGAAATGCAGGAGCAGAGCAGAGTGGGGGAGCCGCCCCTGTGAATCACATCCCAGTCAAACAGCATCAAACATTCCCAGTGCCAAGTGTGCGTTATCCAGGGCTCCGAGCAGGGCAGCAAGGAGAGGCCAGAGCCTTGGAGGAGCAGGGGGTGCTCACAGAAGTGTCTGAGCCACTCAGCAAGTCGTACAGGGTCTGTTTCTCTGCCTCGTTTTCATATTTAGGGCAGTCCAGCTCCAGGTAGAACATCTCTGACTCTGCTCTGAGGCAGCCGGGCCGTGGGGGGTGTTGTGGTGGCCTGGACAGGGTGCTGGTGTTCGTGTCTTCCCGGGATCTGGATTTCCATGTGCTCCCTGGGGTGTTGTAGTGAGGAGTCTCGCAGTTGCTGGAGTGGAAGCTGGGACTAAGGATATGTAAATTTAATTCCTTCGCCACACAAATCCTCTGTAAGTATGATCTAAATCGTGTTAATCCAGATCTGCAAAAAGGGGCCTTTCTTTTCCTTTTCTTTGGATTTAAACTCTTTGCGACAGGAATTGCTTGTGTATGTGTGTGTTTGCAGCACTGGGCTCCTCTGAGGTGTGTGAAAACTTGGGCGGTGTTCCTGCTGAAGGAATGGGACCCGCTGGAGGTTTGTATGGAGGGAGCAAGGTCTTGTCAGTGAACTGAGAACTCTTCCTCCTGCCAAGGAGGAAGAGAGGGTAGAGATTGCCTGGTGCTGCGTTTGATTGCAGAACAAAGGAGGAAGTCATTAGGCCACACCCTTTCTGTGTTCCCTTCCCCTGCACGGATGTGAGTTTGGGACTGAGCCCTTCAGAATCCTAAAGGCTGGGGGGAACTCGTTCCCTGCAGAAGCAGAGTGGGTGGTGCAGAGCCCTGAGAGCTCCCGAGCACCCACCACAGCCGGGTTTGCTGCCAGCTGAAACGAGGAGCTACGTTCGAGTCCGTTCTTCTCTTCCCATATTTCTTTTTTCCATTAGCTTTAGAGTCAGTTAATGTTTATACAGACTGAGTCACTCATCCCTACCCAGCCACCAAAGAATGCATTTAATTCACAGCTCAAGAAGCAAACTGAACGTTTAAATTGACTCAACCTTTGAGGAGGCTTTGATCCATTCTGGAGCAGTGACTAAGTGAAACCAGGGGAAGGCAGATTGCAGTGCCCGGCTCACGGCTGTTCTGTGGGATCCTTTGCACAAAGAGCCCTGGATGGTACCGCAGTTTGGGAGTGGCATCGGGGCTTCTGGGGCCGGGACAATGGTGCTTTCTGCAGGGCACCACAGTGCAGAATGGCTGGGCAGCAGCCAATGGCACAGAGCGGCTGGGCTTCTGCACAGCGCTTTTAGAACTGCCAGCCCCTTCCAGGGCTTGGATTTGGATACCTTGCGGGGATTTAATTTTCACAAAGTGCTGAATACACATGTTCTGAAGGAAAACCAGGGCACTGGAAGCTTGTCCTGTGCGAAGCCTTGGTTGGTGCTTTTTTCAGAGCGTGTGCTCCTTGGTCAGATTTTCAAATGTCAAACCGGTGGTATTGAAAAAAAAGCCAATCAGATGTGGCCGAAGACCAAGGCACTAAAGCCTTTGCTGTGTTGTCCCCATCCCGTCTGCCCCTTGTCAGTCCCTCTCCCCCGTTATTCCTTGCACCTCTGGAGCACTGAAGGCTTTTAACGCAGCTGGATTTAAGGTGTAAATAACTGAGCTGTGTGTGGCTGCTTGTGGGAAGTATCCTTGATCTCTCCTCTGGGGACTCTGCAGTGTCTGGAATGTGTCCTTTCCGGGCTGTAGTGCCCCGCTCTTGTCTCTGACCACCCTTCCATACTGAACCAAGGGCTCCAGAGCCTTGGGGAAGGGGGGAAGTTGTCTCTTTTGAGCCGTGCAATTCCTGTTGTAGGTTTTCTGGGGAGCAGCCAGCAATCCCTGCACACTGCCTCTCTCTTCTCCCTCTTATGCACACTCTGTCTCTCTAGCTTTTCCCTTGCCTTTTGTGCCAAGAATGTGGTGGGGGAAGGGGGAACCGCACAGGAAATGCCTCTTCTTTTCTCTAACGACATTTCCAGCTGCATTTGGATGGGAGAATTCGAGGAGGGGGAGAGCATCAAATCAGTGGAAAGTTGTTCGGCTGCCAAGTCAAACTGGTACATTTTAGCTCTGGAGACAGTGGAGCCTTTTCTCCTGCATTTTGGCCCATTTTTAAAGTTCCGTTTTTGGAAAAGCAGGGGGGAAAGAAGTTAAGTGACATCAGTGCTCCTGGTTTTTATTTATATGTGTATTTTTTTCAGCAAAAGTAAAGCTAAATCGTAGCTTTACTTTTAAAGGTTGAAAAGGGCAGTGGGTTTAGGAAGGCTTGAGCAGGGTGATGCCTTTTTCTTTCACAGCAGGGAGTGTCTCCTGCCTCTCCATCTTTTATCCTCCTTTTCTTCACCCACCCACCCACGTGCCGTGCCAGAACCTCCCGCTCTGGGCCTGCCATCCTTCTCCTGGGTGGTTGGTGTTTGGTAACTCCGCCGTCACACCTGGGGCAGGAGCTGAAGCAACACCCTGCGCTGCAGGATGCTGTGGGTCGATCCGTGCAGGGATAGCCCCACAACTGAGGAGGTGCCAGGGAAGCACAGGGGGCGGCTGCAGAGTGAAGGAGTGGGAGAGACGCAGATAGGGCAGGAGATGAAAGGTGGTGGTACCAGACAGCAGGATTTCTTCTCTTCATCTCGGTCCAAGGAGGAGGAGGAGTTCTCCCCGAGTTGTCTCAAGTGTTGCAGGAGATGGGCTTTGCCTGTGGCAGGCTAAATTTGGAGTTTATCTCTCTCCTTGGTTCAGTGCCCAGCATCCTGAGATCTTTTGTTCAATTCATGTTCAAACAGCCTTCTTTTTGTGGCTTGTGAGAGTTCGACTTGTGGTGGACCTAACAGGGGTGTAGGGAAGCACCAGAGTCCTTCCATTGGTGACTGTCACAGTTTTAACACTTCAGTGCTGTGGATTTTGCAATTGTTTGCCCTATAAACTGTGTTTCTTTGAGTAAGGTGCAGTGAGACATCAAAGCTCTGCAGCAGCTTTACCTTCGGAAAAAGAAAATATATAAAAGGAGGAGGAAAGAAAGGGACGAGGGGGGAGCAGCTTGTTATTAGCAGCCTGGTTGTCTGCATTTAGAAAACCTATTAAAAATGCATCATGCTGAGGAGACAGTCTGCACAGTGTGTAAAAAAGATGGGTTGCAATAATTCTGTCTCGGTGTTTTGAACCACAGCCTCAGACAAAATACACAGGATGGGGAAGGGGGGTTGGGAATGAGATTCTAAGAAAAGTTGTTTATTGCAGTGCAGGGTGTCCTGGAGTGGAACCAAATGCGTGACTGTGTGAGGGCCACGGGGGAGCTGAGGGCAGGAAAAGGGGAGAGGGAGGGTGGGGGTGCAGGAGATCCCCCCGGGAGACTGAGATGGTCCCCCTGGTGAAGGTGCAGGAGAGCTGGAGTGGAGCTCGGCTGGATTGATCCCCGACTCCCTTGAGCTGGGGTAAATCAAAGCTGGCTTTCTGGAAGTCACGTGGCAGGGCCTTGATGGGAATCTCCAATGTGATTTAACTGGAACACAAGAGTTGTTTGATTCTCCTTCTGCGTGTTTGTTGAGGTTAACAGGGTGCACAGAGGGAGCAGAATGTCTGCAGGAAGTGGGGGGGATGGAAAGCCCAGTCTGGGAATTCTCCGTGCCTGAGGGACTGTGGGTCCTGGAAATGCCCTGGCACAGAGTTCCAGGTCCCCCCAGCAGGGAGGGTGGATCAGTCACCTGCAGGAGCATCCCCTTGGTGCACAGGAGGGCTCTGGTGCCCCTCAGGGACTCACATGGTGTGTTCACATGCCCACAGGCCTGGCTGGATCCAGCTGTGGGTCCCAGGGGTTTTCCCCCCAAATGTGCAGTTGCTGCACGTACCACATGATGTTCTCCCTGACAGCACGGACGAGCAGATGGGGTCTGGTGTGGTGCCAGCTTCTCTGGTGGTGCTCCACAGCCTTCTGTCTCTGCTTCCAGAGAGGAGAGGGGGGACTGTTGGAACCTCCTCCTTTCCAGGGGTGAATCCCCCTCTGCCCCGAGGGACCCCACAAAGCCAGAGGCACCAAACTTGCCCAGCAAGTGTTTTTTTCACAGCCCTCAGGGTGATGTCCTTGGCTGTGAGCAGTCTCTGCCCTTTTTCTCCTCCTCTCCAAAATGCTGCATTCCTTTATCTTTCTACTCCCAAGCCTCTGGGGCCTGTTGTGTTGTCCCTCTCTGCTTTCCAAGTGCACAGGGGAGGCTCAGCTGTGTTTCCTGCAGATTGGGAGGGAAGGAGCAGCGAGGGAGCTCTGAGCCTGCCCCTTCTGATAGCAGGAATTGTTTTCACTTGGCATTTCCATACTCTCTAGCTGGGCTGTTTTTCTTACCTAACACTGAAGAAAAATAACTGAAATACTGCAGTACTGGGAGTCCACTGGCTCTGACCTTTGGGAAGTCTTTTTATTCAAAAGTTTGAGGCTCCTTGTGTTTAAAGGCAAACAAAAAAATACTGCACTTGGTTTTGGACACACAGCTGAGCCGGTCCTGCACGGCAGCTCAGGGTGCAGGCCTGAACTGTAGAATTGGGTTTTGCTCTTACTGTGCCGGCTTTCTGTGGCAGTTTGTGTCCTCTTGTGCCTGTTTCTCCAGCTGCAGAAGGTCAGTTACAGATGTGGTTAATCTGTGCGCATCTCCATGTCTGCAGAGCCCCGGGTGTCGTGTGTGGTGGTGTTGTAAGCTGTCCTGACGAACTCGGTGCCGTTCCGTGCACATTATTGCTTCTGCTGGGCCTGAATTCGTCCCTGGGTGTCTGTGCTGGGCGCTGTCTGCTCGTGCCACTCTGCTGATTTGAGATGTGCAGGGGAACCTGCCGGGGAAGCCGGTGAGGAGCGGGGTCTGGATGCCAGCCCTGGGTCGATGGGACCGTGCCTTTATCCCCAGCAGTGCCCTGAAGGATCAGATGTGCTTGGCAGCCCCTGGCTATCCTGGACATTTCTTTCCATGTCTCCGTGCTTGTGCCGAGCCTGCCTTGGGCCCAGGCTGTGTTTGTGGAGCTGGAGGTTGGCTCAGGCTCGCTGTTATGGCGGTTTCTATGGAGGGGAAAAAAACACAGGGGTTGCCAGACCTGGAAGAGTGTTAAAAAAGGAGAAGAAGGAAGTGGAGGGAGGGCGGTGAGGCGAGTGTGGGGTGGAGGAGAAATGTGATCCTCCTGTGCTCTGAAGGTAGAATCTCCATCTCACCCCTCTCTCCCCATCTCTGCGTTCTCAGTGGTGGGGTTTGACTTCCCAGGCTTGCAGAGTCGAGCTGAGGTCTGGGTGTGATCCCAGCAGGGATGGGTTCTGGCCAGTTCAGGGGGTAGCTGAGCCAGCTGGTGTGGGGGGAACAGCTTGGGGTTCACCCGTGGGGGATCCCAGAGGTGCTTTAGGCTCATTTCTGTCAGAGCCCCTGGTGATCTGCAGAACAGGGTGTTGTTAACGGAGCGAGTGTTTCATCCTGGTGGTTCCAACCCCTCCCTTGCCTTCCTTAGATTTTTAAGTGTAACACTCCGCTGTGTTCGGAGCAGTTCCAAACTGCTCCCCCTCTCTTACCACCTCCACTGTGAGCTGGATTTCAGGAGGTGTGTCCCAGGTGTCTCAGCAGAGCCTCTGGCAGGGGATGGAAGCCCCTGCACCGCTGTGTTCGTGGCAGGGTTGATCGTGGTGCTCTCCATCTGCCTGGTGCACCTCTCCACACCTTGACCCCAGGGAGCTGCTGCAGGTTCCTGCAGAGCAGGAGGCCTGACGAGTGCTGAGCGGGATGCAGAGGGGCCAGGGCAAGTGAAGGGGAAATCATCTGCCCTCAGATCCCTCTCTGGCCTCCAGCCTCCTGACAGGTGCCAGGTTTAAAGGTGTCACGTCGTAGCTGTGGTTTTGGGTGATTCCCGAGGCTGTTTTGGGTGATTTTGTAGCTGTTTGCTGCTGTATCCCTAGAGGTGAGACCCCCACGCTCAGCTCCCTCCCTGAGCCCAGAGCAGCCCTGCCCAGGGGGCTCTGCGGGGTCCCTGACCCGGGCTCTTCAGGTGCCATCGTAACAGTTCAAGCTTGGGCTGAGGTCCTTGAGATTTGGAAACTTGTTGTGTGACCAGACCCGGAGCTGGTTCCAGGGAAGCTGGGAGCAATTTATGGTTTTGTGCACAAACCAGACAGAATTTCTGTGGTTTTTTCCCCCTGAGTTTTGGTTTTATTGGCCTCAGAAATAGTCACAGGACGTATACAGGCGTATATAGCTGAAGTGAAAAAACCCTCAGTGCAGTTTCTCACGGTAGAACGTTCAGTTGTTCCTCATTATGAGGAATATTCCCTCTTTTTGAGACCCAGAGGTACCTCTCTCAGAAGTGCTGAGTCACAGAACTTTGGTATCTCTGCCTTTAAAAGAAATCCCCAACTCTGGTTTGTTTAAACTGTCCTGTGTTGGTAAAAGTCACATTGTGGGCTCTTCTTTCTTCCACATTTTACATTAGAAATCAAGACAAATCAAGGAACCAAATCTGTACTCTCTGGCATAATTATTTGCACCTTAGGGCTCAGTATAACTTCTTTTGCAGGGAATAGGGAATATTCTCAGAAATACTCAAAAAGCATGACCTGTTTTATATATTTTTACAGAAAAAAAATTGCGGGTTTTTTTTTTTTAAAAAAAGGAAGAAATCCACCAGAATCTTTTACATTAACAACAAACTTTAGATAGATGTGTGTTTGCTTCAGGCAGCCCAGTGTGTCTTGTCTTTTTTACTGAGTAGAGGTGATTTTCTTTTCAGTGTGGTACGTGTTTGTTCTGTGCTGGTGTGTTCACCTGGGGACGGGGCAGGTGAGAGCACAGGACAAGGCACAGACACACACACATATATATATTTAATAAAAAAACCCCAGGGATCATCCCCTGGCTGACAGTGGGAGGGAGTTTTGTGCTCAGAAAAAGAGGGACTCCCGGGGGATTTTGGTGGTGGTGGTGTTGGTTCGAGGTGTCCACGCCTCTCTTTTGGACTCCGGCTGTTCCTGTGCCGTGTCCTGGTGTCCCGGGGGGTGTCCTGACCTTCTCCCCGGGGCAGTGAGGAGCGTTTGAGCTGCAGCCCAGAGGTCAGCATGGAGAGGAGCCTGGGAAAGGAGGAGCTGCTGCACATGGTGGTTGGTCTGAGAACAAAGCCTGGAACGCTCAGCCACATTTCCCCTGTTATTTTGACAGGTCAGCCCCTGAACCGCAGGAAGGGCCGTTCCAAACATCTTAATTGCAGCGTGGTCTGGAGGGTGAGCCCTTCCCTCTGGAATGCTCCTGGTTTCAGGAGCCCTGGGCTGGTGCCCTCACCCACTGAGGGGTGGGCTGGGGCATCCAGGCAGGGCCCATTCACCCTGCTCTGGGAGCACAGTGACTGTGATTATTTGGGATAACTCTGCTCTTAATGTGTACCTGGCAATGTTTGATCAGCAGGCGGGTGCAGGGGGAGGGTCCCGCCGCCTGCTCCGAAATGGGGGGTGTGGAGGGGGCACAGCCAGGGAATCTGCTCCTCCCAAAGATCTCCGAGGCCCCGAGCTCTCCCCTCAGCAAACACTGGCCCCAGCTGGCAGCTGCAGCGGGGCAACAGTTTATTTTTATTTCTTGGAATTCGGTAGACCTGAAATCTCAGTTAAATGTTAACTTTCCAAAGACACGCAGAGCAGCACTCAGAGCCACCGCTGGGGGAGAAGAGAAGAGATTACAAGGAGCAGAAATCAAGCCGGATTCTGGCCTTTCCCAGCCTTCTGTCTTCCCTCCTGTCCGTGCCGAGGAATCTGCAGACAACTGTGCCCTGTCCTGGAACTCCGGTGGTTCCTTCTAACTGGATCCAGGGAGAAGCTGTGCTGGGGAGGAGCTGATCCCATTCCCTCTTTTCTTTCTTTGTGTTTTCACTGAAGGCAGTGTGGTGGTTGCCATAGGAAAAGCCCAGCAGCTCAGGATCGGTTTCTGGAGCGTTGACTCATAGCTCGAGTGCTAAAGAGGTGTTTGAGTCTGTGCAACTGTTATCAGAAATGGCACAAAATGTCTCTCTTGACTCAAGTTTGTAAACTGCATGTGCGTTTATAATGAACAAAGAGACCTGGTTAAATAGATAGTTTTGACCTCAGAAAGGAAAAAGAAAACCTATCCAGAATTCTAGTTTAAGTTTAAGGAGTTTCTCATTCCGATGAAGCTTCTTTCTGTAAAGACCTGAGAGAAGAAATGTCTCCCTATTGCAGTAATTTTAGGAGTTTCAGCTAGTCATTTTAATATTTCTTTCTCTTCCCCAACAACAATTTGGAACTACTCCAGGTTTATGTCAAAGTAGGACATTGGATGACAATGGAAAGAACTGAATTTATGTTGAATCTTCTCCCACTTTGTGAGTAGTTGTGGCTGAGGAGGATGATCTGTGCAAGGGAATGGTCTGGATTCCCCCCCACCCCTCCCCAAGTTCCAGATTTTATTTTATAGGATGGTTCTGCAGATCTGGAGTGACTCCACTGACATCATCTTGGCATTCATGTGGTGACTTTTGTTTCTCTCTGTGCTCATAGTAGTCGGTCCCTCTCTGATCCCACGCTGTGATTACAGGCTCCATTTCACAGTAACACCAACACCAGATTCATTATTATTCGTGCTGGAGTAGAGGCTGGAAAGCAGAGTCATGACCTTCTGTGCCTCGTGCTCTGTAAATACATCGAGAGGCACCGACTTCCTTCTCGAAATGTAATTTAGCAGAAAATGAAGCAAATGAATGAGGCTGTGGAGAGGAGGACAAAGGTAACGAGTAGGTGTAGCAGAGTCGGGGTGGCTGTTGTGCAACCTGGTTGTTCCATCCCAGTGCCAAATACAGGGATATCAGAGCAGCCCACACCAAGTTCCTTCAGCCAGCGCAGCCTCTCGGCTCACCAGTGTCAGACCAGCTGTGGGAGCAGAAAAGTGCCCGTCAGCTCCCGCAGAGATCCCTCCATGGGCTGGAAGATTGTGCCCCAAGCATTTTCTGCAATAAATACTCCATAAAATCAAGTTGTCCCCATTTGGGAAAGAACAGAAGTGACGGGACAGCTGGATTTCTGGAGTCTGGGGATTTTTTTTTTTCCCCTGCTGCTTGTTTTAGAGATGAATTCCAAAGCACCTCAGCTATGCAGTAAGAATAATAATATCTGTTCTGGCCCCTCCAACGTGAGCTGGGCACGTTGGGCTGGGGGAGAAAGATTGGCCTCTCCCAAAGCCTTTGCTGCCTTACTGGGATTGGGAACACCACTGAGGGATTGTAACTGGTCCCAGCTGTGGGGGGGAGCTCCAGCTCGGGGGGCTCTGCTGGCAGTGTTTATAGAGCATCCTGGAACCTCCAGTAAGGCTCCTCTGGCTCCGGGGATCCGTTTTAATTTACACAGATGTTTCTCCATCGTCTATTCTTTTCAGGCCGTTGGAATGATCAACAATTTAGTCTAATTGTGCAGGCTGTTTGGGTTGTGGGGCTGTTTATTTTGTCTGTATGTCTGGAATAGTCGCTCTTTTCAAGGACTTGACTCCACTCCACAGACCTCACATGATTTAAGAGGAATGGGCTGTGTTTGCTGAAACCTTGAAGTGATGTGCCCAAGCTTGGTTTCCAGACTGTTCACCTCTTCCAGGCCCTCCTGTGCCGAGGTGGAACAGGCAGTGCTGACAATAATTTCCCAGCCCTGCAAAGGGCTGGGAAAGGG
Source organism: Pseudotriccus pelzelni (assembly GCA_035584735.1). Classification (NCBI taxonomy): domain Eukaryota; kingdom Metazoa; phylum Chordata; class Aves; order Passeriformes; family Tyrannidae; genus Pseudotriccus; species Pseudotriccus pelzelni. Next base: position 4,891,726 of record JAWMRA010000052.1, on the reverse strand, counting down.
CTCTTCCTCTGCCCACAGAGGGTCATTTCCCTTTTCTGGAGACGCCTGTAGTCAGTTCCTACATTACTGTGCCTTAGTTCAGCCTCTAGAATTCTGTGTGTGCCTCTGGAGCGGCCCCTGCAAAGGCTGTGGGTGAGAGCACGCAGCACCAGTCCCCCCAGTGTGAGTGTCAGCCTGGATTCCAGCGCCCCTCCAGTTCAGGGAGAGCTTCCCAGCCCAGGAGTTGCTTTCACACCGCAGTTTGTATTGCCTGGTACCTAACAGAGGTGGGCTTTGTTGTGGTTTGCCTTCTGAAAGTATAAACTGTATTGGTGGTATGTTGTTGTTTTTTTCATAATTAGGGTATTGATTATAAACAAATATTCCTGACAGATCCCGGGGCTGGCAAAGAACCAGATCAGTGGGGTGGATTCTTGGGGAATCCAACCTGGGACACCTCAGTCAGTGGAGAAAGTGCGGGAGATCCTGCCCTGATCCCTGACAAAAATGGGGGTTCCTGTAACTGAGGGAGAGCAAAGAGAAACTACAAAAGCAGTGGAGTAATTATTCCCTTTTTAACAAATCTGATGGATCTTTAATAGCTGTAGTCAAACAACCCTTCCTCACCTCTTGTGATCAGGATAGATAATCAATTGTCTGGGACAACTGATGTGTAATAAAATACCAGTTAGTGCAAGAAAACCCAATGCATGGACAAAGCAAGAGCCTTTAATGACTGTAAGACTATTCTTGAATCCCTGTATGTTCCCTCGAGAGTTCCAGTTTATAGAAGTGTCCCAGTCTACAATACCTTAGGTTTGCAATTAGTAGCTGGTTTCCACTGGCTAGAAGTGTTCATAAAGTGACTCAAGTATTGTTTTTTAACCCAACCAGTGAATTTAGGTGTGTGTAGCACCAGGAGGTGTCCTGGCCCCGGAGTCTGGAGTGTGCTCTCAGCTGCACTGCTGGAGATGGGGCAGAGGTGAGCAAAATGGACTTTCTGTTAGGAGCGTGCAGCCTTGAACCTGATGGAGGCCTGTGGTTGAGTAACATGTGAAATACACCCATGGGCTGGGAGGGCTTTTCCCACCTCCTTCATTCCGGGATTGGTAGTCCAGACTTCCCCCGTGGCTGTGTGGTACCCAGGAGCTGTCCCCCTGCTGCCCTGAGCGGCTGCTGCAGTCAGAAATGTTAGTCCTGTCACAGCTGACTGTGCTGCATCTGCCCAGAGTCTGCAGCCTGGCAGGATCAGCATTCCGTGGGAGCGTGGCCAGCCGTCCCGGAGCACGGGAAGAGCAGCCCTTGGGATGTGCAGGGTGCACACTGGGGCTGCCCTGGCTCTCAGGGCGCTGCCCTACAGCATCTCCATCCCCTGCGTTTGGCCGTCCCTGGTTTTCTCTGCTGGTCTCCCAGAACTCTGACATGGCTTGGGTTAAAAATGGTTTGAAGGCCCCTCTGATGTATTTTGTTTCACTGAAGGTGGGAAAATGTCCAGGCAGTGATTGATGGTTTTTTGGAACTTGTTCAGGTATTCTACTTCACTGGGATGGAGGGGGTTCTTACACTGCAATTGGATCCAGCCTTCCCTGCGCTGCAAAGCTCTTGCTGGCTCTGCACTGACTCTTTGCTCTTAAATTTATAAAAAGAAAAGAGAGAGAGAGAAAAAGCAGCAAAATCACAGCAGATCTGAAATAATTCCGTGGATTCTGTGTTGAAGATGAGATTTAAAATTAAAATGCAGCCAAACAGGTGAATTAAATACGAGCAGTCAGTGTTCGAGGACAGTTCCTTCTGGGAAGTTTTCAGTGAAAATTAGGAAGCTTCCCAAGTTCAGGATTTCTGAGGACCCTGGTGAACCGTGTTCTTAAGCTTGTAGTAAATGCTAGGCCTGAAATGGGATCCCGTTCCAGCAAAAAGAGATGTGAACACCCCCGAGGGGTTTGGGACGGGCGTGCCCCAGAAGAAGCTGATTTGCAGCAGCAGAAATGATGGCAAAGCCCCTCCTGCTCTCTGTGCAGAACGAGGCTTGGAAAGCTGACTTGCAGTGCAGGCCTGGAGCATCCTTAACGCTGGAGCAGCTTTCAGGCAGCTCTGTAATTTGGAATGTGAGTGACGTCAGTTCTTCTGGCCATCTGGTTAGAAAATCTAGTTGTAACTGAAAATATCCAGCCCTTTTTTCTCCATTGCTAGGTGGTGACTACACACTTATGTAATTTAACAGCTCGAATTCTTTCCCGTTCTGGTGATCTCTTCACACAACAGGGGAGGGGGCTCGGCGGTTCCTCAGCCCCGGGCTGGGGGCTGGGGGTGGTCCCGTTTGGTGGGTGACCTTGGGCAAGAACGTCCTAATTTTCCTACCTCAGTTTCCCCCACTCGTGGGGCGGTGCTAATGACACTTCCTCTCTCGCAGGCATTGTTGGGATCTAATGAGTCATGTGTGAGCACTTAGCACAAGGTATTGTTATAATTACTGCCTCTGCCTCTCTGCTCACCCCCTGCCTCCCCCCCCTCTCATCCAAACATCCCATTTTAATGCCGTTCTTTAAATACTGCTCCTTCTGCACGGGTCGTAGACTGGGTTATAAAACTGCACTGATGAGAAACCCGTCCAAATGCACTCTGTGGCCGTGCCTGAAAAGTAAAGGGAGCAGAACTGTCAGCCATTTCCTACAGCCTTTTCAGAGGCAAAACTCACAGGAGCCCCCTGATACTGCAAGCACTGCCAGGCAAACCTAATACTGATATCAAACATCCAGGTTTTGTTTACTCAGATTCCCAGGAAATAAATTTTTTCTGGCAGAATAACCGTAACACCCCCTGATTCGCGTTTGTTTGGTGTTTCCTCGAATTTTTAGGGGGAAAAGCGAAATCTTCTTGCGTTGCTGATCCTTAATGCCAGCAGAGTCCTGGACCAGGTGTCCCCTTAGTTCCCTCAGTGCCCAGGAAAAGAGAACTGATACCCCTGGGGACAAGTATGGTGGAGAATCTGCCAGGAGGAGCTGAAGTTTGAGGATCTGGGGGGGGGGAAGGGACTTTTTGCATGTTCTTTTTACATTCTCAGGTCACGCATATTAAAATTTAACTTGGAACGGAAGGAACTACTCCATTTTATTATTGCAAAGGAGTGTGTGAAGGGGAAAACCAAATGATAAATAAACCAGAGAACAGCTTGCTTAATGGAGTTAGGGACTGATGACTTGTTCTGCCCCCTCCCCTGTTTTTAAATGCAAACACATTACTGGAAATGCAAAAAACGGGGTTGAATTTGCCTTTGACAGGGGGCAACTGCTCTGATAAAAGCCTTTTAGCTCCTGTGAATGCAGTAGTGGTGAAGGGAGAGTTGCATCACGGAATGCAGAGCTACCCAGGGTTTACTCTGCCCTGACAGGAATATATGCCCGTGTATATGCTCTGTGTTTGCTCCCTGACAGATTTGCTCATGTGCCACCACCCCTGTGCTCCCCAGAAATAAATTAAGAAATAAATCGGTTGTCAGCGAGGAAAAACTCCCGGTCTCAAGGAAGGCTGTGATAGGCAGGAAATGTGCTCATTGGTGTGATATCAGAACCAGTCACTACACAATAATTTATTTTTTTTCCCACCTGTCATGCATAGCTGAAAACTTCCAGTGGCTGCTCAGCTGGTTCCAGCACCCGCTCCCGAAACAGTAAATCTTTGTGTGGCATCTCCCCTTACAATGCACCATTTTTGGTACATTAATACTGAGCAGGAGCTCCAGAGCTTACATTTATTCTCCTAAAGCCCTAGAAAGAATGATTTCATATTAGGGGTGGGGGGAAAAAAGGAGTGGGAATTACTCAGTCGTTAGGTTTAATTGTTCTGAATCCTTCCAGTGTTTCATGAGCAAATGTACTGAGGAGATGAGCAGTATAGTGGGAAATGTGATGGAAAGGTATAATTTGACCACCTACCACCAGCAGCTGAAAAGCAATTCCAAGGGCTGCCTGTCTGTCAGGATTAATCACTGGTTGCTGGCTGACAGTACCTGGTGTTCGCTCCTGCAGGAGGGGCTGCAGCCACCCCGGGGTGTTTGCTGGGGAATGGGAGGGACGGGCCGGCTCTGTGCTCCAAAGAGCACCTTCTGTTTGGTGCAGTTTCGGGATCTCCTGCCGTGGAACTCGCCTTGGAATGGGGAGAAGGGCTGGAAGAGCCCCCCCTGCCCATCCTCACGTCCCCAGACAGTTTATGGCCCCCCTGTCTCGTCCTTTACCTCCAGCTGAACTCTGCCGGTGGACGTGGCCAAGTATTTCATTTGGACAAGAAAAAAAGGAGCATTATTGAAAGGGACTGACCTTTCCATCACCCTCCTCTGTCGTCATGGTGCTTTTATAGCATTTCTCTCGACCAACCCCTTCCCTTTTCTAAACCACAATAATTCCCCTCCTCCTCTCAGTCCATCCTCCCCGGGGACCTGGTGGTTTCTCTTTATTTCCACAGACACCTGCCCCGCTCTGCTCGGTCCCTGAAATCCTCTGGGCTCCTGGCAGAAGCCAAAATGATCAGCTTTGGACCATCAGCAAAGCTGGGTTTTGCTCTGCTGGTGCTGAGCAGGCTCAGGAGAGGAGCAGGGCCCGAGGAGCCGTTGCTTGGGAGGAGGACTGAGGGTGTTTCGTGGCACTTGTGCTCCTGGAGCGTTCCTTTTATAGGTAGAGTGGCTTTTGGTTCGTGGAGCAGGGAGCTTAGTGCCTGTCCTCTGGTCTAAAATCCATTCTGGAAGCGGGAAATAATCCCTTTGAGCCTGAGAGCTGGCTGATGACCGTGTGGGGCCCAGGGCTGGCACTGATGGATGATTCAGGCAGAGCAGGTTTGTGCTGGACACGTGTCTGGAGGTGAGGGATGGAGAGGGGCCTTGTGGCCACGTGTGTTGTTCTGAGGAGAAGGGCAGCCTGAAAATGGGATTTCTGACCTACCCTTGGTATTGCTGCTCTTATTACTGGACAGGCAGTGTTTCCTGAGAGTGTACCTTTGAGAGCCCTGAGTAGTCTCGTGGATACAAACCCCTTCTCCCTTGCACTGATTCCGGAGTCTCACTTGATTTTAGTGTGGAATTGAAGCTTTACAGTTCCCACCAGATTGAAGCCAAGCACAGGCTCAGAGAGGTGCATGTTTAAATACTGATCAAATGTTTCTGCTTAAAAACCTGGCAGAAATCCTGCGGTAAAGTAAAAATTCAATGAAAGCATCGTACCTGTGCATTCCTTCAGCAAGGATCCCTCTCTGTGTGCTTGGAGAGGGAAAAATTGGGGTTTGCTCTGATTTCTGATGAACGTTAGAGTTCAGTAGTACGCAGCTGGCAGTGACCTTGGGCTGGAATCATCTGACAGCTCTGTACAGGGCCTGTCTGGCCACTGGAAACATCTTTATTGCCAGTCAAGGGTGGTGCTGGAACCATGAGAAGGGGTTAACGTCGTCCAGCCCCTCGGGTGGAACCTGGACAGGTGAGAGCCACGGCCTCGCCCGCTCCTGTTCCTGCTGTTTTATTTTGCAGCTCTGCAAGTTGCGATCTCTGCAGTGATCCCTCTTCTGGGCACGAGGCTGGAGCAGAAGGCAGGGCAGGGAGGAGGGAGGCCGAGTGCTGCCAGGTTACTCCAGCAGCCCTGTGCTGGGTTATCGATGGACCGCGGGCAGGGAGCCAGGATTCCCCGGCCCCTCCCGCATCCAGGGGATGGAAAAGGGGGAGAGAGCCAGACGGAAGCATCGATCGTTCCTGACATCAGAGGAAGGGGGGAAACTGCAAGCTCAGCGCTCCATTCGGGGCACTGGGACTTCATGGAATGTACTGGTGGCCTCTTTCCCTGCTAGACATGAGTTTGTGGAATCCTTTCTAGGGATGAACAAGAGAGTGAGTGTGTGTGTGGTTCAGTTGCTCAGTGTCCCAGCAGGGCTGTGTGTACAGAGGTGACATTAGTCAGCCTGTTGATGGTTCCTGAGCATTGTAATCTCCTCTTAATAATGCTGTAAATAAACCCCTCAGAATGGGAAAAGTCACTGTGAAATGATTCAGGCGTGTGGTTGGAGGGTAAAACCCTTCAGAACTGTGATAGGTGATGGCTCAGCCACCTGTACCCAGCTTGGTTTATTTAGACCCTGCATTTTGGGTGCGGTTTTGGGCATTTGCAGGTAAAACACCTCTGCCCACAGGAAGGAGCTGCCTCTCACTCTCTGATCCCACCCCAGGGCTTTCCGTGTCTTGGGAGAAAAGTCCGTGGGTTTCCATGTGGTCCTGATCCAGAGCATCATTCTTGTCCAGCTGGAAAGTGTAATCATTAAAAGAGAGCCGTTCATGAAAGTAATTCTTTAGCCTCATTGTTTCATGTGGAGGAGAAAGCGCCACAAAAATAAATCTGACTTATGCATGAGGCATGAAAGTGTTGTCTGAGATGTGAACAAATCTCAGTCAGCTGATGTGAGTGAGCTGGGAGGAAAGATGCTTAAACATTGCCCCTTTGAACAGGGACCAGTCTTGTACTGGGGCTTTGGACAGGTTTCTGAGGGTGTTTTTTACATCCTCTACTTCAGGGTGAGCTGCAGTCCAAAAGTGTCTTTCTGTCGCTGCAAACCAGCTTTCCCAAACACAGACAACTCCATGTCAGCCTCTCCACTCAGGTGGTAGCTGTGGTGAACCCAGTTTTCAGCAGCCATATCCACATGTCAGTGCTCGGGTTAGAACCTGGCACTGAACGGGCTCTGAGAAGGTGGATGTGGGAGATGTGTCAGGAAAAGGAGCAAAAACAGGGCGGCTCTTTTGGCATGTCTGGTTTTGGTAGAACAGTCATAGCTTAAATCTTCTTTTTAATGGAGCTCCACGTTCAGAAAGGTGAGCTGAGCCCTTTGGAGTTGTTGGGAGTTGCCACAACTGCAGCAGTTTCCTGCAGCTATTTGGAAGCTGCAGAACAAAAGGTTTGAAAACTGAATGTTCACCATGGAGAAGACAAAACGCTCGAGCTCCATCTTGAATTGTTTCCCAGCTGGAATTAATAGTGTTTAACCCTATTAAAGAATTAGGAAAATGAGATTCTTTGGGGTTTGGTTTCTATGAAAACACGAGTCCTGTTCCTGTAGTGCTTTCTGCTGGAAAACGCCAGAGTCCTTTAGGAATTGTGATCCTGTTTACACGAGTGTTTGCATTTGATTTACCTAAAGCCTTTCGAATAACATCGGTAGCAGAGCCAGGACTAAAATACAGTAGTGCTTGACCTTCAGGCCTGTGTGTGACTGTCACTGCTGCCCTAAAGCTGAGGGACAGATCAGTCTCCAAATGTCACAACAGGGAGAATTATTTTCCTCGGAAAACAAGACAGAGTTATTGGGAATATCCATGAGAAGGGCGCGTGCCCTTCACGTTAGCCAGGGTGAGGTAGAACCAGTGGGGTTTGCACAAAACCTAGGCCTGTGACCCTGGGTTTAAAAACCCTGTGCCTGCTTGAACTCGGTAGATCCTAAAATTGGGCTGTTGGCATTTATTTGTTCAGTGCCCTCAGTCCCAGCCCCTTCTCACTCCCTGTTAGGAACTTTGGGTTGAGGCTGATACACAAGTTAAATAAGTTGATTATAGAAAGAGCAAAGTCGAGGTTTGAGGGGTTTGGATTTTTGACCAGCCTTAATTCTAATTAAAAAGGGGAAGAAAGAGCACACTATCATGACTGCTTTCCACCCATCTGAAAGCTGCTTCGGCTTTCCTTCCACACGGGTCCTGCTGGCTCTGCCAGCACATGATTTTAGTACCTAATTCTATTAGTCATGACCCAGATCAGCGTTAAAATGGTTAAAGGCATAGAAGAGGAGTAGGAGTAGAGTGTCAAGAATAGCTTGGAAGATGATGTTATCCCACATACCAAGGAGCTGGTATCTCAAAGGTGTCACAGAGATGGAAGTGAGGAGAGGACTGAACTGCCAAGTTGGCTTAACAAATAAATAGTGGCTCCCAATGGGACAGGAACTTCCATTAACTGAAAGTACCCCTTGGTACCCCCAGTGCTTCCCTGGAGCTCAGGAGCAGCTGCTCCTGTGCTGCACCTCTGCAGACAGTTCCCACCAGCAGTTGCAGCGTTTGCCATGTTCAGAGAGCAGGCTCAGGAGCCAGAACCCAGCATCCTCCATCCCCAGCTCCAGCACTGAGTGAGTCACTTGGCTGCTTTTGTTGTGCCGTTGGAAGATGGGAACGGGGCTCAGGGATTTGATGCACAGCTCGTTGGCTCTTCATACGGGTCATGATTGAAGTCCCTGTAAAATTAGGCCTAATTTCTGAGGCTAATTGTCGCTAAAAAGGCGGTTTTGGCCTTGGTGTTTGGTTCACTCTGTGTGGAGCTGTGGAAATGCTGCTCCATTTACATTTTTTATAATCCTGCTTCTCACCACTCCAAACATGCCATCGTGCTGTCTTTGGATGGATGAGAGGAACCACAGACCTACAAAGCAGCAAGAGGAAAACTGTAGGAAAGAATGTCAGGAGCACTGACGGGGTCTGAGGGAGCTGGGAGTGCTGGAGGTTTACAGTGGATGTGTTGGAGTGAAGTGAGTGTCAGAAAACCCACCTTCCAGGGTGGCTGGGTGGTGCTAATGCATTCACATTAAGTGCAGCCCTTAATTCATTTGCATCTCTTAGTTTCTTGGTGCTTACCAGGAGCTTCTCACCCTGTTGAGAGGAAAGGTGACCCGGGAGGAGCAGGTTCTCAAGATATTTTGAAAGCACACAGATCCTGCTTCCCTCTGGGTTTTCAAGGGGGGGGAGCTCCATGTTGGAGCTCTCTCTTTAAGGCTCGTGCTTACAGCCCATGCTTTAATCGCCACTTGGATCTGATTAAATCCTCAGCCACAGAGAAATCAGCTTAGAGGAACATGTCTCCTGTTGAACCTGAGAGCAGCAGCAGTTCCGAGAACCAAGCCAAGCCAAACACCGCTGGAAAAAAAATGAAAGTTGTAGCTCTCCCAGATAGTCCTGTGAGGTGGAAAGGGCTGAGCCCTGCTGTGCACCGGGGCACTGCTGAGGGGGTTCACGGCTCTGCCGGGGGGGCACCTCTTCTGCAGGCACGGGAAACCCGTCCCAGACACGAAGGGAAACCTGGATGTGGTTGGGGTTTCGTTCGTGTGCCTTCTGCCTCTTCGCGGTGTCAGGAATCAGGTGTGTGTAGGATGGAGAGCAGGGAGGAGTTATTGTGCTTTCCCTGGGAGTTGGGGATCAAATGAGTTTTAATCTTCTTTCAATCTGTCTGTCGCCTTATTACACTCAATCTCCTTTCAAGATGTTATTCAAATCCATATGTGGGTCTCTTTACCAAGATTATAACGCAAGAAGTATCTCATTAAACAATTCCAATGGCACCCTACAAATATCCTTAATCTGTGGATCAATATTAAAGCTGTATGGAGGAAAAAAAGGGGGCAAACACCACTTAAAACAAGAACCGTGTCTCTCTCATCTTAGGTTTACCCTAATATTATTCTCAGTTTAGGTTTCAGCAGGTTCTGTGTTCATTCTTCCTAGTACAGGCAGGGAATGTCTATCACTGGCTGCTAATATTAAATTTACTACATTTTTTATATTGTTGCACCCGATCTTTTGAGTCAGCAGGACTCCAACAGTTTCATCCTAGAGTGAAGATTAGGACCTGTTTCTCTCCACCCTCACACGAAGTGGGAGTCAGGATCTGTGAGTCTCGGTTAGAAAAGCTCTGCAAGACAAGCCAGTCGGGGAAAAGCCAGAATTCCAGCGGGTTTGTGGTCGCATGTGCCGCAGCTTCGTCCCAGGAGGGAAATCCAGCGGGGCAGAGGGATCCGAGAAAATACATTTCAGGGGTTGATTCATTTTGAGCTGGGTTTCACTTGAGCCCCCGAGTGCCCCCGTGGCCAGTGGAGGCCCTGGCAGAGGTGCAGGGCACTCAGACACAGGAACGTGGGGGAGCTGGAGGGGTCCCTTTTCCTGGGAAATGCTGGAGCTGCGGGGGGGAAAAGGCCTGTCCAGCCCCGGCGCTGCCGTTCTGGGCAGGCAGCAGCTCACAAAGCCACGAGAAAGGCACGAAGACAGAGGGGCCCCCACCTATTGTTTCCCCTCTTCATTCCAAATAATCGTGACTTCCACGAGACCTCCTGGCTCGTTCCCTCCGAGGAGGATTTGGGGACAGCTGCTGCCCTGAACAGCTGAGCCGGGCATTGTTCCCCAGCTCCTTCCTCCCACTCCCTCACAGAACTGATCTGGATTGATTGATAAAGCTTTGGGGTTCTGTTCAGGGTTTCAGACGCTGACTCCTTCCCTCCTCCTGCCGTGCCATTCCCTGTTCCGTGTGCTCCCGGACAGCTCAGCCTGTGTCCGAGGGTCCTGCCTAAACCTGGCCTTGCTGAGAGCAGGTTTGGCAGAGAGGCTTTGACAGAGGTGGGGTATTTGCAGCCTAGTTCAGCTCTTTTCCCCCCTCAGCAGTCTTGCTGTCACAGTTGGAGGAGCCTGCACGAATTTCTTGGACAATAATCCCCAAGCTGCACGTGTGGAACAGCTTTGATGGCGGCAAAGGATTTTTGCCTTGACGTGTTTGAGGCCTTTGAAGCTTTTGGCTGTTGCACCACATAAGTTTAGTTCGTATCCCCCTGAAGGTGATAGTTTTTGTTTCCATTGCTGGCTGGCAAGACTCTCCTTGAGGTGAACTTTGATTTTCTCAGCCTCGGTAGCGTTCAGGTGAAATGTCAACTTCCCTCTGCTTCACCTTCCAAAGCTGAATTTACGCCACAGACTGTTTTTATCCCTGCAGGCTGTGTTGTTCTTCCTTGAGGAGACAAAAACCTGCCCTGTCTGGGGTCATCCCTCCATCAAACCCATCTTGTCCCCCTCTGCTGATGGCGCTGCGTGTGGTGCATCCCCTCCTCAGTTCTCCTCGTGCCACGCTGGTGCCTTGCCTGAGGAGATGAGGGATTTTTAGCCACCGGTGACCCCTTGTCCCGCTGGGATAGTGCCCAGTGGGACAGACCCCAAGCTCTTCCACTGCAGGGCTTGGGCTTCACCTGGCACAGGTGTGTCCCGTTCACCCTCCAGGTTAAGCTGTTTGGGGTATTTTTATGTTCTGTCTCAGAAAAACAGAACGGAGAGACCCTCAGTATGAGATAGGTAAGGGCTCGGGAATTGGTGACGTGCACTCTTATGGTTAAGTAAGCAGTAAATTAAATTAAATAAAATGCCACCTTATAACAGTGATGTCTGACCCATGACTTTGTCTATCCAGGCTCTCCTTTTCCTGTTGGGCTGCACAGGTCAGCCTGCTCTCAGCTTTTTCCTTCATGTTTGATCTGTGCACTCTTTTCTCTTGGCGTGTCAGTGCAATAAGACACAGCGGCAGAGTTTGCAGATACGTGAAATCCTTGCACCAGTTTGTTCTCAGAGCTCTGTGTTTCTTTAGAGTCCTTTAAGGCAGTGTAAGAATGGTTGAATAATCCTGATGGGGATCTTCAGAGATCAAAGCAGACCGTGGGATTACCCAGCCCCCAGGCCTGCATTGTTGTCCGGTTCTTCCGAGGGATGTGACGGATCGCGCTGGCACCGGCAGTGACCCTGGGGTGTGTGGAGTGCTTGGATTTTCCCTGGGCCTTTCTGGGACGTGTCAGGCCGTTTTTCCACACAGTCTTCCTCCTGCTCTTCGTCCTTGTCCCTGCAGCAAGTGCAGGCACCTGACGGAGCTGGCTCTGCGTGGTGCCCACGGGGATTGGAGGGCCAGGAACACACGACGTCCTGCACAGCTCCCTGTGCCCCAGCCTGTCCTCTGGGAAATCACTGCCTGGCCCTTCCCTCCTTCCTTGCAGGAGCGGGGGAACTGTGTCTGCATGCAGGTGTTTGGCATTTCTCGTGCCAGCCCGCGGGTCTGAGCCCTTGATCCACGAGATCCCAATTTCCTGTAGACCCAGCCTGTGGTTTTTGAGTCCCTTCTGTGCGTGACCCACCCTCACTTCAGCTGCTGCCATTAGGGAGTTCCTGTCCCTGGTCTGGAGGGATGCTCTGCCTGCTCTGTTGCGTGCTGGATGTTTGGAGGGAGCCCTGGAGTGCAGGGCCTGGGGACCCGTGTGTGTCCCTGAGCGGTGACATTCCCCTCTCACACACCTGATCCCCCTCCTTCAGCTCACACCCGTGTTACAGTGTTTGTTTTCATGGAATCGGGGCCTGATTCAGGCTCTTCCTTGACCCAGGGCTTGTAGGTCAGGCATTTATTGCCAGTTTATATGACAGCTTCTTCTCCTCTGCCCAGGACATGGAAGGCCACAAAGCTCTGCTTCTGTAAGGTCTAGCTGTGTTTTGGGGTGGGTTTAACCTCCAGCTCTTCTCAAAGCCCTGTGTGAGTCAGTCACTCGCTGCACTGAAGGCTGCTTTAGAAAAGTCCAGCCCAAGTGGTCTTGAAGCTTTGAAATGTCAGACAAAACAAGAAAATAAAACGTGAGCCCTCGAAGCATTTGTGGTGCCGGGGCTGAGCTGGGTTCTGTGTTGGTCCCCAGGATGGGTTTGATGCAGTGTCAGTGTTGTGACAGCAGAACTCAGGAGCAGGAAGATGTTAAGGCAGGCTCAGACTGAGCCCTTGGACTCTTGCTCACTTTGCAGCCTGTGAGCTGCTTGTGTTGACAATAAGAAATGAAGGATCCATCCCGTGGTGTTAGAGGAGCAGAGCGGGGAAGGGAGCTGGGGTTTAGAGCTCCAAACTTTCCCTGCGCTCCTTCCTTTGTGTGTCTGATCCCAGGCTACAGTCCAGACTCCGTGGTGGTTTGTAATTAAACCCAAACCTCGAAGGTTCTGCAGAGTTCTCGTTGCCTACCAGGTCAAACCGAGTCTGGTTTCTATCAGGGAATATTTCAGTTCAGTTACCCCTTGAGGAAGTCTGGGAACAGACAGGCCATTCATGTTGAACAGATGACCCAGGCCTAAAAAAAACCCCTTTTTGTCTGTTAAGCTTATGGCTGAGATATTATGAAAACGGCTTAATAATGTGCCCTAACATTTATACCACACTATTTTCTTACTTTAATTTTCCAGGCAATTAAAAATAATTGAAAGTTACTGCCAAACCCCCTGAAGATATACTTTTTCTTTCAAATAAGCTTATTTTCGTACTTGTGAGGTCACCAGATATTTATTTGACCATCTTTATAGGGGTCAGGCACGTTACACACACAGAATGGGGATGTGGAATAGAACTTGCATTGTAACAAGAGAGGGAGAAGTGGGAGCCAAAAGCAGCACAGGCCGTGCCCGGGGAGGGTCGTGTTTATTGCTGGGGCACCACAAACACACCAGCCCTGGGCCCAAACCGTGCAGGGCAGGACTAAAAGCTGGGTCTGTGTTTAAAGGCTGTTAATGCTGAATGGGGCCGAGGTTGGAGCGCTCTGTGGGACCTGCAGGATGACCTGGGGCCGGCGAGGGCCTGCAGGGGTTGCTCGGCCCAGCAAGGTCCTTTTGGGGGGTTCTGGGCATTGTGACACCCCACGTGGTGCGGGTGGGCACGGAGGCAGGGCTGGGGTTGGTAGGGGAGGTGTGTGGAGCCAAACCTGCCCGATGGCTCCTGGTAAGGGAGTTGTGGCAGACACGGCCCGGGTGGCTGTGCCATCACGCTGCTCTCACTGTTGCTCAGCCTCTTCTCCCCCTGAAGGCTTAAAATCTATCGCCTCGGCAAGAACTGAAAGCCTTCTTGTAGTGTCCCAGATTTCCCCCTCCTGTGCTTCCTACTCCCCTTCCCTTTTCCCCTTCCCATTATCTTTTCCTGCCTCCTTTGGCGTTACCCAGAGCAGGTTTTTAAACGTTGTGTGTCTCTGCCCCCATATTCCCATCCATTCAGTGGGCATTTCTCGAGGTCCCTCACCTGACCTCAGAAGGTGAGTTTGTGCTGTGAAAAGTGAAGCAAATGGGTGGGCTTTTTGTCCAAGCTGTGTCTGTTGGGTGATGTTCACCCTGATCTTCCCAGTGGAGGGAATAACATTTCCACAGAACCACAGAACGCCCTGAGCTGGAAGGGACCCACCAGGCTCACCAAGTCCGACCCCTGGCCCTGCACAGGCCACCCCCAGGAATCCCACCGTGGCATTTTGCTCAGTTATTGTACATTTTTTTTTGGCAACCCTTGGAATGATTTCTCTTCTCTCCACGTTACCAACCCCTTTTGAAGGACAAAGGTCCTTTTCTGAGCGTATCACTCCTGCACTGGTGGATGTCGTGGCTAAAATTAGTTCTGTTTAGACAAGTCACTCGCTGGAACATAAAAGGTTCTTCCAAAGCAAACCCTTTCTGACAGAGCAGAGCTGCTTTGCTGCTCGGGTGTGCCAGAAAGGCTGAACTCAGGGGCCCTCTCCTCTCCTTCCTCCCTCCTCCTCCTCCTCCCTCCCCACTTAAACCACCCCTGACCCCCCCCTTAACTCGGTGTCTGGTGGAAAGAGCATGTGATGCTTATTTCTAAAGGCAGCAAAATAAGCTTTGGTAGTCTAAGACTGTAATTGGTTGTCTGCCTTTATCCCGGGAGCTCTGGGGACAGTTCGCAAGTAATAACTGTTACTTAAAGTAGATGAGCTTCTTGTGGCTTTCTTAGAAGTGGAGAGCACGTTAGTTCTCGGGTGCTTAGGGAAGCATCTGCCTGTCTGGAGCTTTCAAAACATTTTGTGAGCGAGGAATTCGGGTTTTTCCTCTCTTCTCTGTATGGGTGGTGAGAAGTTACTCCTCAGAAAGTGGGTTTTTACAGCAGTGGCCTGGACTGAAAACCAAGTTCCTTCCAATGATATTAAATCGGCTCAGTAACTTAAAGCCATTGGCACCTAAAATATCCGTGAGCATGTGGTTGCCACTCTTCTCCTGCACTTATCTGCCGGTGAAAAGACTCCAGGTGGTGATTCCCACCGGGACAGCAGAGGTGCCCAGGCCTGGCTGCGTTCTGCCTCCCTGGGTGGGGGTTTTCCATGGTGGTGTTGTGACCTTAATAGGATTTGTAACTATTAATCCATGATCAATGTATTGACTTTCACTGATACATACGTGAAGCGGTCTTGGGTTTAAAAACTGCCTCGTCTGGTGGTTGGAGCAGGAAATTCAGACTCTGCTGATGTGTTGTAGTGACTGTGAATTATTTGAGCTAACGGCGGTTGTTTCTCCGCTCCTTGTTGTAGCCGGGCTTCAGGGCAGAGAGCCTGGCTGCTGGTCCTCTGCACGCAGACTGCGCCTTCCAGGAGGCTCTCAGGCTTCCCTGTGGTCACCTCAAGTACATTAAGCGCAAGCGAAAACCAAATGTGGGGCAGCGCTGCCTTTGTGCAGCCCCAGGACCCCGGGTGTGCGGTCCAGGTTTTATTCTGGTGTGCTGTCGGTGACCAGAGTGACAGCCAGCCCAGCCAGCTGTGCTGATAAAGTGCACTTGCAGGGAGGGGGAGGTGGGGCTGGCAGAGAGAGCCCCGTGAGGAAGGCAGGTGATTTTGGGTCACGGTGCAGACCGAGGGGCCGCGCTGGCTGAGCTCGCTGGCGCTCCAGCTTTGGAGTAATTCCTGGGGATGTCCTTAGGCTCTTGGCCCAGGCTTAGGCTGACCAAAGGCTCTGTCCCTCGCCCTCACCCTCGGTGTCACACGCTCACACACATGTGCCAGCCCAGGAGCACCAGCCTGGCACAAACAGGGGATTAGGGGATGAGGGGAAGAGGGGGGTGAGGGCCGGTGGCCTCATTTCGCAGCCGAATTGGGAGAGGTTGTTAAATCAGGGCTGCTGACGGACCGGGCTGGTTTCTGTGCTGGTGTCTCTTCCTCCCATAGCTCACAGAGTTGGGTGCTGGTGGCTCTGCAGCTGAATCAGGAGCGGGTCTGTGCCCCAGGGAGCTCTGCAGGCAGCAGAGGGGAGACCCCAAATCAGGGCAGGCTGGAGGTACCACAGGAAAGATGGACAGAAGGACACCAAAAGCCCGTCAGTTTGATCAGTTTTAGAGCCCCCTCTCCCCTTCCTTGGCTTCCTGAACTGGCTGGTTGCTGAACTGGTGCTCAGGGAAGAACACTGTGTGGAAATCACAAAGGGAATACTTGTCCTTTTATGTAACATTTGAGACTAAACTGAGATTCTTGGCTGACCGAGTGGACAAGTCTCCACAGTACAGGAGCAGATGCCTCAGAGAGAGTTTGGAGCTGGGACTTGGGTGCAGGTACAGCAGGAGAGCCTGGTTGCACTGCACAGAAAACGTGAGGAGCAAACGGTGTCCACAAATGGCTTTTTAATTCCCAGAACCGTGACCCCACAAACAATTCAGCAGCAACTGGGCAAAGCAGGTCTGTTCACAGAGGAAATTCTGGCTTTCCTTGATGAATCTGATGGCATCACTTCCCTCCCCTGGGTTCCTTCCCACTGCCAAACACGCTCCCTCTTTTCCTGGAACGCCCATCCCTGTGTGTGCCGTGCAGATCCCAGCTCAGTTGTTTTCCTCAGGCCCTCTCCTTCCCCTGGTACTGACAGGGCATCCCAGAGTTCCCAGGCAGCTGCTGCCAATGAAAACGACCCGAGGAAAAGGGGCCATTCTTTCTGCTCAGCCCCTCTGACCTGGTTTGTGCTGCTCTCCAGCACTGGCTCTGCTCAGACACTGGGAAGTGTGAGCTGGACTGCTTTGTTTTGTTTTAAACCACGGGGCAGGGAATTCTTTTCAAGCTGTAACTTTTAGTTTTCCACTGGAAGGGCAAAACAGACTCTTGGCCGGTGGAAAGGAGACTTCCAGTTGCATCAGCCAAGAGCCAAAAGGCAAGTACATCGTGTGACAAATGATCAGCTCTTCTCAGATGCTGCTTTAAAAGAGGAACCAGAAGGGTCAGGGGGGGCTCTGTGTGTGGGGGGTTAACGCTGGCACTGGGGGAGCTCTGACAGCCACGTTCTCACGTGGCTCTCACTTTGTTTCTGGCTTATTCCTGCGTTCCCATCCGTGCAGGGGCTGCACACACCGCGGTGGGTTCGTGCTTGTGCTGGTCCCTGGCACTGGGATTTCAGCTGGAGGAGTCACAACCACTTCACACAGGACAAACTGATTGTGTTGAGCCACTGCTGAAGGTTCAGAGAGTGCTGAGACCCAGAGAAGGGCTATTGAAAAGTCATTGTAGAAGATGTGGAGAGTTTTATGAATTTCTGGGATCAGGTCTATATCAAAGAAGGATTTTGCATGATAGAGGTACAAGGAGAACAGTGAATTAAAAGAATTATTGTTAAGATCAGGGATTAAACAGCCAGGTGGGGCATTTTTTGTCAGTGCAAGTTTCCAGCAGGAGCTGCATCCTCGTGGTGTCCCAACTTCACTAACACTGAACTTGGGAAAAGGGTCACAAGTGGCAGCAAAGTCCCAAAGGATCCCAGAAGCTTTGTGAGAAACAGAAAAGGGGTGAGATTTGCCTTTCTTCCCTCGGTTTCAAAATGAAACTTGTGGCTCTGGGGTCTGCCTGGGAGGTGGTTGCTGGGTTTGCTCTTGCAGAGCTTACTAGAAGTGCACCAGTGTTTGCTGCCAAGGATAAGTGCAGTCATCAGATGTCATCTGGCCTAATTTTTGTACTAAAAGAATAAAAGGAAAGAAATACTGAGACAGGAGAAAAAAGGTTTTTTTCCTCTCTTTTATGCTAGCCAAGGAGCTTTGAAAGTGGATGATGACTTATGCCAGGGGCTGTGTGGAGTGTTCTGGAAAATAATTTCAATTTGCCTGTGCAAAATGAATCCGTCAAAGGTACTCGTAGGACCTTGCTTTAAACTGAGATGATGTCTGAAGTAAAACAGTCCAGTCCCTTTTCACTTCTTCTGTTGTACATTTTGGATGTGTTTCCATAGAAATGAAAGATTTTAGCCCAGGTGTGAGGAAAACTCAGCTCCCTGTTTTTAGATGGACTGACTAAGCCATCAGCCCTTTCCCTTCTGGAGCAGCTGGGGAGGTGTGTTTGCACTGCAGCAGGGAGGTGGAATCAGAGCTTGGCACAAGCAGGAGACCCCTCAGGGGGGGAGACAAAGGGAGCCCTCGAGGCTCTTGCACAGGCAGGGAGAGCAGGGCAGCTCCAGGAGGGATTTTTCCACAGCTCTGCTCTCCAGTGTGGTTTGTGAAGATTCCCCACGGGTCAGACTGGGGGGACACACTGGCAGCCAACATGTGCTGTGAAGGCAGGAATAGAAAGCAAATACTTCCCGTAATCACACGTCCCAAAATGACAGGGTAAAGCGAGCGCCTGTGCTTCCACCAGAGCAGTGAAAAATGGGAAGATGGAAAGCCTGGATTCCTGCCCAATGAAACCAAAATTGTAAGAAAAAGAAAAATAAAACAAATGCTCCATACGCTCTCTGGAACTGACACTGCAATGTGGTAGGTTTTTTCTCTCTTAAATATCTCCAGTAGACAAGCAGTAAATCTTCTTACAGCTCCGTGGCACAGCTTTATTTTTAGCTTTTTTTATTATCGAGACAACCCTCCCCAGCTTTCAATCTGTACCTGAATATATTTATTCCTTTAATCCACGTGAAAGTGCAGCCCTCACAAAGACCTCTAATACCTTATTAATCACTTCTGGACCGCGTCACAAAGAGGCTTTAGGAAGCAAGTGCTCTGGCCATCCGTCGACGTGCTCCTGGAGGCTTAAGGGATGTGGATAAAGGGCCCCCTTCCCACATGGAAGGTGCTTCCTTTGTGCATTTCTAAACTTGATTTGAACTGGAAGTCTGAAGGGAATCTCAAGACAGCCAGAACACCATCCCCCCCACCTCGTGTGGCTCAGCCTGTCCTTAAGGACACTCAGGCCCGCAGTTCATGAAGGCACCACGTGGACAATTCCAAGTTCAGTTCCCAAGTTCTGGAATTGTGGTCTTGGAAGCCTCCAGAAGTAGCTTTTGAGTCCCTGGCACTTCAGAAATGCCACTTTACAGAGCTGTGTATCGTAAGAGATCCTTGTGGAGCAGCAGCCGGGAAAGCCTGACCTGGGCTGGGACTTACCTGGGCTTAAAATAAGGCTTTGCATCCTTTCACTGCAGGTAAGAGCAGGACACGGATGTCACAGCACCCTTCGAACCCGGGCCCGTGGTGTTCCCCTTTTCTCTCCGCTGCCCAGCTCAGTGTCAGGACCTGCTCTGCGCCTCCAGCCGGGACAAGCCCCTGGAGCAGCCCCTGGCAGTGCTCCCTCAGTTCCCGCTGGTGTCGAGCTCAGCCCCTGGGCTGTCTCAGCGCTGCTCTGTGCACACCTCCTGGAGCCTGCCCGGGGCTCCTGGGCCCTGCTGGTACCGTGCAGGTCAGGGGCTCTGCTCCCTGCTCTTCCATCCCAGCCCGGGGTGTCTGCCACGTGGTGACCCCGGGCAGGCCCTGCCTGGTTTCCCCGGGTTTACATCGGCCCAGACGCCGGGGCTGCTGCCCTAATGAGAAAGCGGCTTAATTGCGGCACCCGGCCGGGATCGGAGCTCTGCCGGGGGATTTACAGCCCGCTGGGGCCCGGCCAGCTCCTGCCGTGCTCCCTCCTTGGGAATACGTGGGATTCTGCAGCCTCCCGGTGTTCTCCCAGGTGATTTTTCAGGAGGCTGAAATGCAGGTTCCTTGGTAGCTCGGGCTTTAGTTTCCAAACGGTGCCGTGGTTCCCGCTGGTCTGGTGGCCTCATTTCCCCTCCCTCTTCCGAAGGACTGGACAGGGCCGAGGGCTGGATGGATTCCCAGCCCTCATCCAAGCCCTGCAGAGCAGCTCTGTCCCTTTAGCTGAGGATCCATCCCTGCGTCTGCTCCCGGGCTCTCGGATGCTCTTGGGACTGCAGGAAGAGCTGCTGCATCTCTGGGGCAGAGGATGCAGCTCCTGAATCTTTCCAGCTCGTTTCATGCAATGTTTTCATTCCGGACAGGGCAAAACCAGCCTGGTTTTCTCCATGTGCAGCCCCACACATGACACAGCCCCGTTTTTGGGCACAGCAGGGCCAAGGATGAGGAGGGAACAGAAGCCTTTGCTCAGCCCAGTAGGAAAAAGAAAGTGAGTTACTCCAGGGGATGTATTTGGGGAGATATTCAGGCACCAAGAATCGTATCTGTGAGCACTCCCACATCCGGAAGCATCAGAATTTCTGCTGGGCCCATTTTCTGTTGTGGTTGCAAGGAAAAGTTGCACGTTCGGGTGCCCGACCTGGGGCCTGCTGGTTCTGCCCCTGCTGCCGAGCACTGGGGGAGGTTTGTCTTTCTGAGAGGGAGAGGGGCAGAAATTCTTTCCACTGGTCTCACGGTCTGTTACTGTGATACTTAATTGAAGTAGAAAATTTGATCTGACATGTCAAATGTGGCCCTGGTTGGCTGGAGGCCAAGCTGAGCCGCCTAATTTCGGTTTGCCTTAAAATGGCTGACATTATTCACAGGCCCGAATTTCCCTCTGGAGTGGACTTCTGAAATCTTTTTCTTCAGCAGCTTTATAAATCCCTCTGTATCTGTTTTGCCTTGAAACTTGTTTGCTTCAAAAAACCAACGGTCCCGAAGCTCAGGGGAACGTTTCCTGTGGCGTTCCTGGGCCCTTGCGGATCCTCAAGTTTGGAGCGGAGAAAATGTGTATTCACAAGTGGGTGTGCCCAGCACGAGGCCCCTTTGACAACAGATTGTTAAGCTGCCTCCAATGGAATTAAAAACGAACAGGAAATCAGGAAATACTTATCTCAGTCTCCCAGAGTTTGTGTTCGAGGGTTTCATGAATCATGTATGAAGATGGCAAAAAAGTTACATCAGATTTTCAGTATTTCTTCTGCAACTCGGTGCGTTTCGTTACTTGGCGAAGAGAAGAAATGAAACCAAATCATCCCCGTTTGAGCCAGCGCCAGGGTTTGCTGGCTGCTGGGGCCAGAGCAGTGTTGGAGTGGGATATCTGGAATCTGTCCTGCAGTGGGATGTAACGGCTGAGTCACCTGGAGAGGAGATTTTGTGTTCAGTGACTCGTCCTGTTCCACATCCCGGTGTCTTCCTGTGGCTGTGAGCAAATTCACTCCGGAGTCAGAGCCTGCAAAAATGGAATCAAGAGGCTCCAGGCTGTGGCCAGAAGGGTGGGTCTGTGTCAGGGGCTTCAGGGGGGAACCTCCAATTCCTGACTAACAGCAGCATGCAGGGACTCGATGTTTCATCGACCAGGGGCGGAAACCACTGGAATTATTACATTTTTATACTGCTCAGGTGGGATCTTTAAAGCAGCTCCCAAGATGCTCAGCCAGCAGATGATCCTCATGGACACGATGGGACAGTGGATGGAGGGACCCCGGTGGAGGTTGTCACAGCAGTTCCAAACCCACACTGGCAGCACTTCTTTGGGCTGCATCACACAGCTCTGGTGGGTCAGGATGCAGGAGTCCCGTGGTGGGAGGTGACTGAAGTTAGAAAACCCCGCAGGGCCTGCTTTGCCCCTCCTTTCCTCTGCCATTCCCGTATTTTTTGGGGGGCAGCCCTGTTTCCCCACACACACCTCCTGCCCTGCATTTCCCCAGGCTGCAGCTCGTGTCTGCAGATCAATACGGGCTCCTGGCAACGAGGTTAAGGATCATTTCCCACGTCTGCTGACAGGTTTTGTGCTCTGGCCCTTGGTGTCAGCCTGGATTTAGAGGGGAAAGAAGGGGGGGAGTGGAGAAAGCTGGAGATGAGCAAATGAGATAATTTTGTTGAAACGTCTCCCCTGCAGCCTTTCAGGAATGGACTCTTGCTCCCGTGCGTCGTGGTGTCCAGTGTGGGGATGGCCCCGTTTGTGGAGCAGGGATGGCCCCGTTTGTGGAGTCAGGGATGGCCCCGTTTGTGGGGCAGGGATGACCCCGTTTGTGGGGCAGGGATGGCCCCGTTTGTGGGGCAGGGATGGCCCCGTTTGTGGGGCAGGGATGGCCGTGGTGTCCAGCGTGGGGATGGTCACCGTGTCTGTCCCACGCCGGCACAGAATGTTCTCGGGCGGATGGCCGGGGGAGGAACGGGCTCCATGCTGAGTCCTGCCACCTGTTGCCTTGTCCATTCCAAGCCCCCCTTCCTCCCCACCCTCCAGCCCAGCTCCCCTCCCCACACAGCTCACCATCCCCAGTGGATAGGGCTGGGATCAGGAGTCACTTGCCAAATACCTTTCTCGTGCTGTCACTAATTCTGCACAGGCAGCATCTCCGAGCGCAAAAACAAATCCCTTCCAGTGCATTGTCCCGCTCTCTCTGCAGAAAGTGGTCAGGAACGGGAATGCCTTTTCCTACTTGGGTCTGAGCGGCCCTGGGGAAGCCCGAGCTGTGCCCAAAGAATCCACTGCAAATCCCTGGGAGCTGGCATTTGGCTCTGGCACGGGCTGGCTGTAACTGGGGGTTACACACCCCCCTCCCCGTGTGATCCTCCCTCATCTGCTCCGCATGGAAAGCTGCTCTGAGTGCCAGGGAATGTTGTGCTGAGCCCTCTGGGCACGGTTTGATGACGTTCCTGGGCACGCTGGGCAGGGGGGGGTGTGCCAGAGGCACTGGCAGGGGCTGGGCAGGGACGGGAGGCTGTGATTTCCTCCTGATCGAGGTGTGCAAAGGGGGTGGGATGGGATGGCTGCAGTTACAGAGCTGGGGTTGGGAGTCTGGAGAAGGGCACTTGGGCACTTCCTCAGGTACGAGGTTCCATAATCACCTGCAGAAGCAGCCTCTGAGTTCCCAGGAGAAGGTGCCTGGAGGGGACTGATTTTCAGAACAAAATAAGATCCTTTCCATCACTGGCCAGGAGACCTGGGTTTTGGGGCACTTGAGGCTCCCAGATATTTCTATCCCTGTGTTTTACAGCCACACCTGTATCTGTATTTGTTTGCCCCCCGAAACCACAGAGAGGTGTAGGGAAGAAACAAACCAGTGCAAAAAGGAGCACTGAGCAGTTCCTGCAGGGTGGTTCTGCCACCTCCCCGGGAGCCAGGGCAGGGGAACGTGCAAGGGTGGAGAGTTTGGAGCTGCAGACGGACAGAAGGAGGGATGGAAATGGTGGGACGTTTCTTTTCTTATTTCTAGTGGAGATGCAGCACAGGGTCCAGAACCTTCTCCCTGCCTGCCCATGGCCGTGTTTGTGCTGGCAGGGCTTCCAGCTGGTATCCCCAGAGCCCCAGTTAGACCAGTAGTTACCAATTTTTTTGCAAGCCACGCTGGGACTATTGGAATTTTATTCCTTCACAGTGTTGAAGGAAAGGGGGTTTGCTTGCCAAAGGGCTTTCTTATGCTTGAGGATGATTTATGGGCCAAGCTGAGCCACTTGTGGAAAAGGCAAAGCAGCTCTTGGCAGCACCCCCAGAATCCACTGCAGCTGTGGGGTAGTGAAGTCATCGGCATAACAACCACTGCAAACAGAATAACAAAGTCTGGTCTGTTCTCGTTTAAAATAATCTTTCCAGTCCAGCAACCACATTAAACTCACCTTTCTGCACACAAAAATCATAAAAGGCCGACAGTTCTGTGCCGTGGGGAGTGGGTGTCTCCCTCAGGTCACTGCCCCTCTCTCCTGCACCCTCCACACTGCCCTGGAGGACCCCAGGGGAAGGGATGAAGCCTGTGCTGTCAGAGCTGGTCTCTGTCCCTTGTCTTCACCCCTTTGTTTGCCCTCACAGGACAACACCCGAGGTTTCTTCCTTTGAAATACAACTTTGGCTTTTGCCTTATCACCTGTTTCTAAGCTGATTGCAAAGGGAGGAATTCTGACTTTGATTTTTCCTGCCTGTCTTTGTTTCAGGTCTCCTCAGATCCTCCTGCTTCCAAAAAGCCCAAAATAGATGACTCTGCTTCCCAATCTCCAGCAAATACTGAGAAGGAAAAGCAGTCCAGTTGGTTACGGTCCTTATCCAGTTCATCCAATAAGGTGATTGTTGAATATTTTGTAATTGAGAGATCAGATTTGCCCATGGCATCACTTTATGGAGCGGGGAAACGAGGAGGAAACGAATGACCCTGCCCAGGTTTTCCAAATTAGCACCGTTTCCATCCTTCTCCTGGTCAGTGTTGGGCTGCACAAGCCTCCAGTGCTCACTGTCCTGGGCTGTGACAGGGAAATAAGGAATCTCCTCGTGCCCTCAGGGTACAGGAATCCTGCAGGACTCAGGAGCTGTTTGCGGTCCCTGTGAACTGCACAGGGCACACAGGAGGTTTTCCCGCAGGGAGCAGGGCCTGGCCACGGGGGTGGCCGTGGGTGTGACTGTGCTGGGTGTGGGTGGTGACTGCCCTCTGTCTCCCCAGAGCATCGGGTGTGTGCACCCCCGGCAGCGGCTCTCGGCGTTCCGGCCCTGGTCCCCCGCGGTGTCGGCGGGCGAGAAGGAGCTGCCCGGCCACCTCCCCGCCCTCATCCGGGACAGGTAAGGACACGGCCGGGGGGCAGCTCGTCCTTGGCTCTGCCTGCACAGTTCCACGTGTTGGGTGTTACGGCGGTGCTGCTCTTTGCCACGGGTGTGTCGGTCGTTCCACCTCTGGTTTTACACGTAGGGCGCTTGGTGTCAAAATCACAGGCACACCGGAGACGCTTTGGCACTCCGTGGTTTCCCTTCGGGAAGTGCTGGTTGAGCTCCCGGAACGCTGGGGGATAGACACAAGGACGGTGTGCAGCTGGGCACAACAGCAGGGCTGGAAGGGCAGGAGGGAGCAGCGTTATGACTTGGGAGGTCCCATCCCTTTGGCGCCCTTGGGATACGCAGCACTGGGAATGTGGTCCATGAACTGGGTGCCCGTCACGTCGGGGTTCGGTGAGAGCAAACACCGACAAACACACGGGTCCTCAGCTGGGGTGAATGAGGAACTCACTGTCATCCCGGTGTAACACATGGACTGGGAAGCATCTTAAAGCCGAGAACGTGACCATTTTCTCCTTCCTTTTGCCTCCCGCTCTGAACCAGCTTTTACTCCTACAAGAGCTTCGAGAACGCCGTGGCCCCCAACGTGGCCCTGGCCCCCCCAGCCCAGCAGAAGATCGTGAGCAACCCCCCCTGTGCCACCGTGGTGTCCCGGGGCAGCGACTCCCTGAGCTCTGGCCAGCCCAGGAAAAGGAAACATGTGGAACACGCGGCCGTTCCCGAGGCCACGGCCCCGGCCCCCGACGAGGACAAGGAGTCAGAAGCAGAAATTGAAGTAGAAACCAGGGAAGAATGTAAGTGGTGGCCGTACCTGCCTTTGTTTTGGCGTCTTTGGGCTGGATCTTTAACTGGGGTGTTGAAATGGGACTCTGAGAGCCCGAAGCCTCAGCGATGCCACAGTGACATAAATTGCACGGTCACAATTCAAACAAAGTGCGAGTTGGTCCCTTAAGTCAGGGCTGCTTTTGTGTCACGTTTCAAGTATCACAGGATAAAACAAGCCAGCTTTTATTCTCTTTAATTTTTTTAAATTGAATATTGAGAGTGTCTGCACAAAATGGCCTCAGCATCTTTTGAGCTATATAATATATAGATATATAAAATATATACCTCAGAATATGCTGAGTGGGAAGGGACCCACAGGGATCATCGAGTCCAGCTCTTAAATATGAGTTATATATGAGCTGTATATAACACATGTATTGATTTTAGACCTTTTTAAATTAACGTTTCAATGTTTCTGTTTTCCAGTCACCTCCTCCTTATCCTCGCTCTCCTCCCCATCCTTCACTTCATCCAGCTCTGCCAAGGACATGAGCTCCCCTGGGATGCAGCCCCCGGTCCCCGTCAGCAGCTCCTACGAGGTGGCAGCACACCCCGACCCCCACAGCAGCGGCTTGGAAGCTGAGCTGGAGCACCTAAGGCAGGCCCTGGACAGTGGCCTGGACACAAAAGAAGCCAAAGAAAAATTCCTGCACGAGGTGGTGAAGATGAGGGTGAAGCAGGAGGAGAAGCTGAACGCGGCCCTGCAGGCCAAGCGCAGCCTGCACCAGGTACTGCCCCTGCCCTGCCCTGCCCCACTGGGTGCCCTCCTGGGAAAAAGGAATTTTCTCACTTTTCCCAAATAGCAACGGCCTTTGCTGGGGCTCTGTCTGTAAATCCAGCCGGGAAACCAAAGCACAGGAACCATTCCTACATCTTTAAGCTTTCCACCTGTTTTTCCTTGGGTTATAAATCCATGGTTACCAAAATCAACATCTTTTCATTACTGAAAAAGTCTCCTAGTCCAGCAGAGTTTATTTTGTTTTCATTTCACTGAACAGGAAACATTTTTGGAGGCTTTAGCTGGAGTTTTAAAAGCTTTGTGCAAACCCTGCCGTGTCCCAGCTGAGGGAGGGTGTTCCTGGGCCTTGGCCACAGCTGAACTGAGGTCTTTGTCAGGCATCCCACTGGCTTCAGTCAGGGCAGCAGTTCCTTATTTCTGGAAATCCTGGACACATGGGTTGTATCAGAGTGGTCAGACAGAGCTGCAGGTCATGAGCTGAGCCCAGTGGTGGCTGAAGTGGTTTTGTGTGGGCTGGGGCAGAAGCAGAGCAGAGAAATGGAAGATACAGCCAATGCAGAAGGTTTGTGTGTCCTGTTCTGTGGAGCTGTTCCCAAGCTGGGACTGACCTATGGGATGGTGTAAATGGGGGCCTGGTTTGATGGAGCCTGGGAGACACAAAACCAGCACTGGGGCTCTTTGGCTTGTTCTTGGTTACCCTGTTTTATTTTATGTATTTAAAAGTAAACTTTTATAAGTGGTGTATATTTAAAGCTAATTTTTAAATATCTAAACTAAACAGTGGGTACTTAAAGCAGAAGTTACAGGAAGCAGTTGGTGAAGCAGAGTTGAGTGGTGAGGTGTTAAGTGTCTCTCCCCATGCTAGGGGGAGAGGGACTCTGGTGTCTGGGCATCATTTTCCATTTGGGAAGCTGTGGGTTCCCAGCTCCACACTCAGGAGGTCCATGTGTGCCCTTCCAGAGGCAGGGCCATGCTAACAATGGCCTGGCTGGGAAGTGAGACTGTCCGAGTGCATTTCCCATGCCCTCCCTGCTCTGTTACTTCACAGAAACCGGTGCTGGACAGGGAGGAAATGCTGCTGCGGGGGGAAAACAAGATCTGCACTTTCTAATTTAACCGTTTAGGGGACAGGGCTGTGAGCCACACCTCCGTCCTTATGGTGAACATGGACTTTAACAACTTAGGAGTTGCTTCCTGTGTACCTTGAGGTTGCTTATCCCTCTCTCATGGATTCAGATTCCGAGGAGCAGCCCCTGGTCAGATCCTGGATGGTGGGAGTGGCAGTTCCCAGGGCAGAGCGTGGTTTGGGTTCAGCTCCAGGTAGCCTGGAGTTTTCCAGCTGTTGTGACAGAGCAGTCCATGGGCTGGTTGCCAGGAGAGTTGGAGCTCATGCCAGTCACCCCCAGCACCCCAGGGTTAGAAAACACACAGTTTGTGTGTCGAACTTGCCTTAAGCGGATTTTGGGGGTTTGGTACAATGGAGCTGCTGCTGGTTGTGAACTTTCCTCTTGAGCTTTGCTGGACACAAAGGACACTCACAGCCTGCACCTACCACGCTGTGCATCTTCAGTGCCTGCAGTTCCAGCCCGGGCTTTGCAGTCGGGGGGTTTGGAACGCGGAGCCGGAGCAGAGCACGTTGCTGGGAGCTCTCTCCAAGTGCACTTCATCTTTATTCAGGCCCAGATGGTCGCAGCCATTCTGCTTGACAAAGCAAAACGTGGCTGCACCGCCGAGCTTTTTGTTACCCAGCTCTTCAGGGTGGCTGGAGTGCAGGAACCCCAGAGGATTCCAAGGAAAGGAGCTTGTGCAAAGGTCAGAGCGGGGTTTAGCCCCGAGCTGCCTCGCTCCCATGGGCGGGAGGTGGGGATGAGGTTTGGGTCCCTTCCCTGGCACCAGCTGGGGCTCTGCCCCTCCCTCTCACACCTCCCGCTCTGTGCCCAGGAGCTGGAGTTCCTCCGAGTGGCCAAGAAGGAGAAGCTGCGAGAAGCCACCGAGGCCAAGCGCAACCTGCGGAAGGAGATCGAGCGCCTGAGGGCGGAGAACGAGAAGAAGATGAAGGAGGCGAACGAGTCGCGGGTGCGGCTGAAGCGGGAGCTGGAGCAGGCGCGGCAGATCCGCGTGTGCGACAAGGGCTGCGAGGCCGGACGGCTCCGCGCCAAGTACTCGGCTCAGGTGAGGCCAACCCCGGGCTGGGACAGCCCTGTCCCTGCCCCTACCCCTGGCCCTGCCAGAGCAGGGCTCCACTGCCCCCACAGTGCCCCCGGAAAGGGCAGGACTCCAAAAAACAGGGCACAGAGGCCACAATTTAAAGTCTTAGAGTTTGAACTCACAGCCCTGCCACGCAGGGTTTGCCTCCCGGGGAACTGGGAGCTGCTGCTGAAGGAGCTCTGGGAGCTCAGGGGTGCTGCACAAGGTGCTGGCAGGCACAGGAGCTCCCTGGAGCCCTTGCTGGGCCTCAGGTGGGAGCTGCAGGTATTTGGTGTGGCGGCTTTAAGGGAGGAGGGGAAGAGGAAAAGCAGAGCCCTGGCAATCAGAGGCTCTCTGATAACGGGAAGGGGAGTGGCCCCTGTGCTGCTGAGACACGTCTGAGCAGGAGCAGGAAATGATGTGGGGCTTCCTCTCCAGCATCACAGGATGTCTCACTGATAAGGGGTGTCCAGACTAAACAGAACCACGCCGGGAGCTGCTGCCCTGGGCGTTCCTGGCTGTTCCCAGAGCGCAGGACCCAGGCACCAGCAGGGCAGGTGAACCCTGGGCTGGGCTGGGTGTGCTCCAGCTGTGTCCAGCCCCGCACTGGGGCTGCTCCAGAGCCTGTGGCAACGGGGAGCTTCAGTCTCCTAATACACCCCCTCCTTGGGAAGGAAGAAATGAGGTTTCCTAAGCTAAAAGGCTAAAATCACCTCAAAAAGAGCTCAAGTAGCCAAATATTCTGCAGGTTTATCTTTTCTGCAGGCAGGACTGGCAGGTTGGCAGCATCCCCTGGTGTTTGATTCCAGCCCTGTCACGGCCTCCCCAGGCCCCCCAGGCCATCCAGCTGTGCCAGAGCTGTCTCTGCCTAAAGAAGTGGCAGTGATGGTGTAAGAAGTGACCACAGTGCTGTTACAGTGAGAATCCTTAGGCTGTGCCTTAACTCTGCTGGTTTTCACCTCCCTTGCTGGAGCTGGAGTCACTGGGAGGTTTCAAAGCTAAGCAGGCCCTGCCCTGCCCTCGCAGAGGTGGGCAGTGCTGTAGGGAAAAGGAAATTCCTTCCTTGCCCCAGTCCCTGTAGTCCTACACCTGAAGTGCTCGGTTTTATCCCTGCTCTCAGCCCGTGCAGAGCTCTGTGGTGAATTGCAGGCTCTGAAGGGTCCCCGTGTTTGTCTGTCCCCCAGATCGAGGACCTGCAGGTGAAGCTGCAGCACGCCGAGGCCGACCGGGAGCAGCTCCGCGCCGACCTCCTGCACGAGCGGGAGGCCCGGGAACACTTGGAGAAAGTGGTCAAGGAACTTCAGGAACAACTGTGGCCTAAGTCGAGCAGCCAGCCCAGCAGTGAGAGCACCTCGAGCCCCATGGAGAACTGAGCCCAGGAGCAGCCCAGGCCTCGGAGCGGCGCCGGCACAGGGAGGGCGAGGGGGGTGTGAGTGTGTGAGGGGTGTCCTGGCACTCGCGGCGGGAGCACGGACTCGCAGCAGTTGGAAGGCAAATGTCACCCTCTAGAACAGAAGCACTGAATTCTGCCTCTTGATTTTTGTTGTTTTTTTTTTTTTTTTCCCGATCCATATAGCACAACATCTTACTGTGCCTAGAAAACACAAAGTGTTTGTAAACAAAATACTTTTAAGTCCACAGCAAAATTTTCTACTGGCAAACTCCAAGCAAGCAGCGTCGTCCAGCTGAACCCAGAGCCCAAGGCGAGCAGGGCAGCGGGGTTTTGTTCTCCTGCCTGTTGGGACATTTTGGAATTGACAAAACAAACCAACTTTTCTTATAAGCTATTTAAAATAATTCATTACACAGACTTGGTATTAAAAGAATTAACACGATTTTTATAATGAACCTTAAAAAGCAAAGCAAAAAAAAAAACAAAACAAACAAAAACAACAAACCTTCGATGCACAATTTTTAATGACTTTATAGGCTTTGGGATTCTTTGTGCAGAAGCCCCTCTCTGGTGATGATGCCACGTCAGGAGCAGTTTTCCAGCCATCTCGGAAGCCAGCGCGGTTCCATCCCGTCACATGGGGGTGGAGGAAGTTCAGAGTGCTTTTCCAAGTTGATTTTTTTTTCCTTAGAAAGAATTACCTTAATTTCCTGCCCTAAACACAAGAAGAAGGGAGATGCAGGAGCGTGCAGGGGGTGAGGAAGGAGAAGGTGTCAGACTGAGAGCCCCGTGTGTGCAGCCCTCACCAGCACCGTTGGTGTGTTCAGGACTTCATCCAGGAGCACTTGAGCTTTGGGAAAGGGAAGAAAGGAAGGGAGGAAGGAAATGGATGATCAGTTGGTAGAGGAACAAAGCAGAGACATCTGTGTGTTGAAGTCATTCTGAAATCTTCAGCTTTCAGTTTTCTGGAAAACTCATCTCACTGCCCCATCTTGCCGTGGGTTCCGCATTCCCGCTCCCGTTCCCAGCTGTCCGTCAGGGTTGCCGTGCCCAGGCGGGTGCAGCGTCGCAGGGTCGGACCCACAGAACACAACGCCACCCATTCTGCTGCTGTGAATAAGCCACATCTTTTTTTAAAAAATCCTTTTTGCTTTTAAAAAGAGAGATTACTTTAATTTGGGGTCCAAGCCACAGCCCCGGGACACGACGCAGCCATCACTGCCTTGGGGGCGGTGCTGGGGGTTTTTTTATATATTTTTTTTTTTAAAACCTGCACTTTGTCAGAATCCTACTCTGCATTTTATCCCGTTTCCGAAGTCAAGCATTCTAGGTTCTGCCCTGAGAGCTGTGCAAGCCATGAATGAACCCAGCCTGCCGGCACGGCCACCTCCCATCGTCACCTCCGTTCCACGAGGAGGAGCCAGCAGGTCCAGAATGTCCCGAGCAGGAACTCACCAGAGCAGGGAACTGGTTTTGTGGCTGTGTGTCTGACCCGGGCTGGGGAGCAGCAGAGATGCTCCCCAAAGTGCTTAGCAAATAAAGCTGGTGCTTTACTGATCAAGAGAAAAGTTATTTTCACCCCCGAAACACTCACCTCTGACACACTCAAATGTGAAAATGTGATCTGGGGCTGCAGATGTGCCTTCCAGCTCATTTTTCCTCTCAGCATCTTCTCTAGGCAATGCTGACACTTTTTTATCTTAAGGAATAAAAACAGAAAAAAAGAGAACCCCCCTATGCATCATCGTACCCAGAAGTTACTCTAAACAGAGGAACATATTTCCAGTAATCTTTATTTGCTTTTGGACATTAATGCAAACTATGTAAGCTTCAAAATTATTTCCCAGTAGACAGAAAGTGGCTTCCAATCCTAAAATTACAGTATTTACTTACAGTACACTAGAGAGATTTTTTTTTTTTTTTAAACAAGAGCTGTTTGCTTGAAACCATTATAATAACCATTATAATAACTGTGAGCATTAACAAAGAAGTTCATATATATGTTTTAGGTACAAAAAAAAGAAGAAATACGAAAGGAGTGGAATTACTGGGACAATGTAAAACTGTTGGGAGCAAGAAACAGTCACACCAAGTCAATGACCTAAACCTGTCTGTGGATACAGGGGTTGGCCCTTGTGTGTTTGGGATGCTGGAGACTGGCTCTAGGTGCAGATCTCCCTCTAAAGTGCAATGCAAAAGGAATTTTGATTATGCTTGAGCAGGTTTGTTTTTTGTTTTTGTTTTTTTTTTTTAATGTGGGGTTTTATTTTCTTTGTATGTTTTTTTTCTGCGATTATTAAATCATATGCATGGATTAAACTCTGCCATATAGTCATTAATGGGCATTATTACTGTCTTATGTAAAGGGGTTCTTTTGTTATGCAGTATGCAGAAAAATGTTCTCAGCCTTATGATTTCCAGAGCTGTATTATCCACTTATTTCTTCAAGGGAAACTAAACAACTGTCTGTAGTTGACCATTTTTGTGCATTTCCAGTCTCTCGTGCTCTGCTTTGCTGCCCTGCTGGGAAATTACACAGAGAGCAGCCCTGTCCCCACCCCTGGGACCTGCGAGAGTGTCTCTCCCCTGATATAATTCAAGAATAAAAGGCAGCACGTCCATCTCCAGGTGTTTTTTCCCAGGAAAAGCCACTCTCTTACCCGTACTTTCCTTTCCGTGTCCAGGGGAGCCTGGGGACTCCCACCTTCCCACAGGAGGGAGATCTGCAGGATCTGAGGGGCTCAGAGGGGCAGGAAAAGGCTCCAAAACAAAATCCCCCCGGGGGGGTTTCCTCTCCTGCCCCGGGTTAGTCACTCCAGGAGGGCAGTACCTGAGGGAACCCCCCGCCTGGGTTAAGGCTCCACTAAATTTGGTCCTTGAGAGTCAAAAGCCATTTCCATACATTAAAAATCAGCAAGATAATTAAGGTGCAAGAAAGGCGGGAAGGAACATTGTCCAGCAGCAGCCAAACCCCAGGAGGGGCTCGCAGGGAATGGCTTAAACTGCTGGGAATTTCCTAAACACACTTAACAGTTAAACTGCTATTTCTGCAGAGCATGCAAAGCATTTCTAATTCAGAGCAGTTAGAAACGTCCCTGTGACAGCCCCAGAGACTCTGCTTGTGGGGAAGGGGCTCTGCAGGAACCCCCCCTGTCTGTGGAGGTGCTGGGGGAGAGGGAGCTCTGTGTGTAATTCCTGGGGCTGCAGCACCTCAGTAAATCCGCTCACATGGAATTCTTTCCCTGCTGCATTCCCAGGGCTCTCCAGCCCCGAGTGCAGGAGCTGCCACATCTCTCACTTCATCTGTGCTTTAGTTTCCTTTAAGAAGTTCAAAGGGAGAAGAGGTGTTTCATACAGGCTGTTGACTCTCCCTGTACTTACAAATATATTACTACTTGTATATTCAGTTTAATTACTCCTTGTTTCTATTACTGAACGAAGACTTAACGAAGGGAATAAAAACCAACAGCAATAACATTCATATCTATGGAGCAGCTAACTCTATACATAATATTCTGCTTTTCAAACAGAACTAGCCAATGTAAAAAAAAACATTAAAAGTAAATTCAACATGTAAATACTTTTTTTCATTTTACACTGTTGTATTATAAGTGTATATGGTGTTTACTTTTTCAAAACTCTTTCTTACCTGGTAGTTGTCTTGTTTTATGAGTTGTGTTTTTAACTGAGAAGAACCTTTGCTGTCTGTTAGGAAAAAAAACACAAAACAAAACAAAATCTTTTTGCAAGTTTTCAATGTGGGTTACAACCTTTTCTCCATCATTTGCATTTTACTTGTCCTTATTTTCACTGTAAAGTATTTTATTACCAAAAGGTTGATTTTTGTTCCATTCTGCCCTCTCAGCAGTCCATGTGTTTTAGAGAGAAGGTGGGTTTTTTTGGTTTTTTTTTTGTTTGTTTGTTTTTGTTGGCTTGGTTGTTGTTTTTGTTTTTTGGTTGCTTTTTTTTTTGTCTTTTTTTGTTGTTTTTTTTTTGTTGTTTTTTTTTTTAATCAAAAGAACTCACTGAAATGACATTTTTTCAATTGAAGAAAAAATAAATCTTTACATTTATAATAGCCAATAGCATTTCAGCACATTTTTGTTATCCTGGTCTCTCCTATGCTGCTGCTAATGACAATATTATGACTTACTCTACTATTCTAGAACTATTTTTATGTAAGTAATGTATGCTTTCTTGTTTATAAATGCCTGATTTAAAAAAAAAATAAGAAAAAAGCTTGGCATATTTATCTATTTCGCTGTGTACCTTGATAGTCCTTTTCCACCCCCTTTTCCACATCCCCTCCCCCCAATGCAGATAATATTGTAAAATAAAGGACTTTATGAGATTATGTATGAAAATAGCTATGCTTATATACCACAGTGACTGAATGTACAGTGTATAGACGCATTACCGAAAATAAAATTGTTTGTCCAGAAAAAAAAGCCAAGAGCTCTGGGCTGTTCTTGGGGCTTCCCGGGCTCATCCCCTGCAACGTGCCCACCCCTGCCCTGCTGTGCCTTCCCCGGATCCTCCGCAGGGACACTCCTGGAAGGAGACTGGAGCTGACCCGGGAATCCTGCCTTGCTCTGCCCGGAACGCTGAGGAGGAATTTCCCTGGGACAGTGAGAATTGGGAGCACAGAGAAGTTTGTTCCGGGCCAAAGAAAAACAAATGCAAGAGGGGAAAATGCAAAGAGCAGCAGATGGAAACATATGTGAGAGTAATTCTCTCCTGGGTTTCTGAGAAGTGGCCGCAGAGTTTCCACAGCCCTGGGATGGTTCTGAAGGGCCCTTGTAAAGCAGTGGAAAAGGCGGAGAATGAGCAAAGGGCTTGAAAAATAAACCTCTGCTTCTTATTTGTGGGCCAGCCAGCCCTGCTCCCCAGTGTGTCCCAAACACGGACCCACATCCTTCCCTTGGGAAAGGCTCCTGGGCCCCACTTCCCACCCACGGCCTGGCCTTGGGCAGCTGGTCCTGGATCTGGGCTCTAAAATTGCAGGTTCACTGCCAGTCACCTCCTGTGCAGCTGACAGGCCTTTCCAAGGTTTCTGCTGTTCTTTACCCTTACACTCAGAGGAACCTGGTTCCACAGACTCTGCACTCAGGGAATACGCTTTCCATGGGAATTCCTCTGCCCACGGAATCACTCGGCGTTTGGGAGGAACTGGTGCAGGGCAGGACTTGGCCTCTGGAGATCAGAACTAACCCAATTTCCTGAGGCCTGCAGGAGGAACTCTCCGTGTTACTGAACAGCCTGTGTGACCCAGACACAGGAAACAACAGCAAACCCCCTCCCCACTGGGAGCTGCATGGAAAATGCCAGGAATCAGGGAGGCACCAACAGCCCCGGAGTGCTGACAGCGTTCCTGGTGATCTCAGGGAGCTCCAGGCACTGCCAGGGGAGAGCAGAGCTCCAGCCAACCCCAGCGGGGTGACATACACACCCCTGGAATTTTTATGAGCTGCCTTATGTGCAACTCCAACCTACCTGCCTGCCCTGCAAATTCCCACACACTTTCATTTGGGAGGGAATGAAGTTTCCACGGCTCCCTGGGCTGGACTGAGGGAGCAGAACTGTCCTGCACAGCATCTGGGGGGTCTCTGGCTCATGGTCTGCAATTCACTGCTGTATTTGTTGAGTCAGCTCCTCGAGGTGGAACCTGGAGAACTTCATGCTTGAAGTGCTTCCACAGAGCCACCCTGGCCCAGCCCTTCCACCTCCCACCCCAAGACTCTTCCCTCTCCCATACCAAGACTCTTCCTTCTCCCATACCTGTGACCTGCCAGAGCAAAACTGCACAGAACAAGAGGAAACCTGCAGGAGTCAAAGGAAAATGAGATTTTCCAGCTTCAGAGGAGGTCAGATTTGCAGTGTCCCGAAGTGACAGTCCCTGCTGGGGCCCAGTGGATCCACATTCCTGTCTGCTCATGGTCCAAGCAGGAATCACCCACCAAACCTCTCCACAAAGGCACTGGTGGCCTTCGCAGTGCCAGCAAAGTGTCACTTCACAGGCAGTAAAGCCATTCAGAATTCCTAAACCCAGCTCCTGGATTTCAACACTGCTTTGCAAAGTTACCTCTCCAACCACGAGGGAAGGGCAGAAGCAGATGGACTGATGAGGGTGAGGCACCAAACCCTTCCCGTTACATTTCCTTGCAGGTTAAACCCAAACCCTCTGCCCCAAACTGCAGCCCCTGCCTGGCAGCGGCTCCCAGGGCAGGATTACCCTGCAGTGCCAGGGGATTCCACACACGCAGCAGTTTTAAGCGGTAGAGCTTTCCCAGTCCTGGCTCTGCAGTCACTGCCTCTGTGCTGATGTCAGCCCCGCTGCTTCCCCTGCAACCCTCTGCATGGAAAAACTGGGATGGGATTCTGGCTACCCCTCAGGAAGGACGTGGGATGGGACGTTGAGGCCGTGAGCGGACACGGGGTTCCCACCTGGGCCTGCTGCTATTGGAGAAAAAGTGCCATGCGGGAATTCCTGAACTCTTCGTGCCCACCCAAGTCCCGCTGCTGTCGGTGGATTCCCAGGAAGTTTCCAGGGAGCAGCAGCTCCCACTGTCCTGCCCGGCACGGGGATCCCACAGTGCTCAGTTCCCTGGGGCAGACACCCCTGGTGGGAGGCACCGATTCCCTCCCTCGCTCCCTCCTTCCCTCCCCTCGCTTTTTCCCGGATAAGCAGCCCGTGCCCAGGCCCTGCTGGTGATGGATACCTTGTAATTGCTCTGAATGGATTATCCCAGCCCTGCAGAGGCGTTTCCAGTGCACAGCTGGAATCGGGAGCACTCGAGCCCAGGGAAGGACCCGGAGCAGGAGACAGCTGGCTCTGGCCCCTGCCTTGTCCCTCTGCTCTGATATTAAGCCCAACTCGATTTATTTATATTTTTAATACAATAATATCTAGGACAGCCACTGAAATCAGGGCCCAGATGGGCTCAGTGCCATCCCAACCCCCAGAACCAAACTGTGCTTCTGACAGCAAACAGCACAACTCAGGATGCAAGAGGATTGACCGCCCACCCTGCTCAGACCTTGCTTTTAGCCGAGTAAGGATCCAGCCCTTTCCGTGGGTAACAGTACCCAAAAACTGGGAAACCAATCCATACATATCCTGGCAATTACTGGCTGAAAGGCATTAGCTGAGACGCTTCTCTCCTTACCTGACTCTGCTTTTCCCCCTCTGCCCAGACAAACTGCCAGCAGTTTGCTTACCAAGATCCCAGTCACCCTAATTTGTATGGCTGGAGGGAGAAGAAACCCACGGAATGATGCCCCAGGATGTTCCCTCCTGGTTCATTGGACGTGCACAAATGGACTATAAAAAAGAAGCTTTCTTAAAAATCACCCAACAAAAACCCTTTTTCCCATTTTTGCACCCCAAAAGCAGCCTGTGGGCAGGGGAGAGGGGACAGTGGATTTGGGAGCACGCAGTGACACCCTGGGCACGTGGAGCTGGGAGATAACGTGCTGTGCAGGTCACTGGCTCTTAAGCACTGTGTTATCTGCCTGTAACATACACCTTGTTGTGTCTCACTGCCTAATTACAGCTGATACACAGGCCATAATATTGCTTATCATTAGCCAGAGGATGACAATTACAATTTAAGATTAAACAGTTTCCTTTTTTTCTTCAGCCAAGTCTCCGTGACACTTCCTTGCCCAAGAAAAGACTTGCACATGCAGAACAAATCCAGACATTAATTGGTGATGTGGTCTCACAAGGATGTGTCATTTCGGGAGCACAAACTGCACATGAACATCAGGAGCAGCCTCAGCACCGACAGAACCCGGCCCTGAACCTGCAGGGACAGCAGGACAGACCTGGAAAGCAGCACTGAAACAGTGAAATCCCGGGATGTGCCCGTTCCAGCCTGGGGACTGCCCAGAGCAGCGTCTCAGCCTGCAGCCAGCCCAGAATTTCCCTTCAGCCACCACTTCTCAAGTCACCCTCACCCTCTCCGTGCCTCTCCCTGGCTCTGGAAGGGCTGTCCCAGAGCTCTGGATGATGTATCACCCAGGCAGAGCACCCACCCTGCCCCTGCCCCTCTCCTGCACTGCTGCACAGAGCCAGGCTCTGGTTCTCACCTGACGTGGAAACGGTGAGATGGAATTTCTGAGGCTTTTGCCTTTGTCAGGCTCTTGTTTCAGAAGTGGACAGAGCTGACAGAGATCCCAGAGCTGGAAGCAGTTTGGACTATTAAAGGATCAGCAAAAAACGCTGAGCCTGCACAAGCTGAACTGTCATTAAGTAGCTTCTCCTTCCCCACAGAGCAGGGATGTGTTACTGTGCACAAGCACCACGAGCACGGAGAGACTGCTGGAAAACATCCTGCATTAAAACCCACAGAGGCCTGAGAGCAGGTTTAACTACTGATCACCAACAACACAGCTCAAAGACTAAGGAGTGCATTCCTGCACCTCTGCTGGGCGCTGGAGATTCCCCCAGAGCAAAGCCTTCCCCTGCTGAACACAAATGGGATCACACACAGTTGGGATGCCTCAGCATGTCACAGGGCAATGGTTTAAATCTTGTGTCCTGTATTTTGTCAGCTCCCACTTATCCCACCCAGCACAGCACAAGAGTATGACACAGAAATCTTCCAAAAATGCGTTCTGATCTTTCACCTGCAGTAGATTAAAAATAGCCCCGAGCTAGAGCTTTTAGCATTTTGTCATAGCAATTTCTCCATCGAACAAGATAAATCACCAGCTCCATGAGGAGAGAATGAACCCACCCAGAGACCAGATAATGAGAGAGGCTGAGTTCCACCTCCAAGAAGCAGGAGCTGTGCTCCTGCTGGAAATCCCCACTGAGCTCATGCTGCAGCCCAGGACATGTCAGACTCATCCAAGGAGGCTTTTCTTTCCTCTCTGCACACCTTTCATTGAAGCCTCATAACAGTTTTGGGAGCTCAGGCAAAAGCCTTGAGCCCTGTTTTGGATTTTGCAATCCTCTACCAGGCCTTTGGGCAGAATGCCCATTTCCAGTTCTGTTGAGACAACAACAGCATCAAATGAAAGATGAGCAAATAAAGGAAAACTTGTTCATCACAATTACACTGAAAGATACCTGATCTTTGTCACTCATTTTTCGGTGTATTGTTGATTATTCACACTTGGGTAGAACTTGGGGGATGGAAGTGAGTGTGAGGTGCAGCCAAGTGGTTTGTGACACACCAGGGATGTAAAGAAGAGCATTAGGAGGGACTGACTGCTCCACCCCACATAAGTAGGTTATGGGAACACAGCCCATCTCCCAGAGCCCTCCCAGCACATTCCCAGCAGCTCCTGCACACTCAAACCCAGGCACAGAGGGGGCCTCTCCTGCCTCTGCTTATGGATCTCCCAGGATCTCCCATCCCTCCCACGGCACGAGGATCCAGTGGATCTCAATCTGAGGCCCAACGTTGTGCCTGTCCCTCTGTCCCTGCCCTTAGGCCCACATCACTCCACGTTTCATGTATGAGCAGTTTATACGAGGCAACAAACTGTTCTCAGGTGTTATAAACATTTTACAGGCTGGGGCACAACACACGCCTGGCTGAACAATCATTGACTAGAGCAGCTTTTAATCATTTACCAGCTGGGGCTGGGTGTGACCCCTGCCATGGGCAAGGCCTGGCACCTTGGCTGCCCCACTGCAGACTGGCCCAGGGATCCCACAGTGCAAGGATTAAACACACACCCCAGGGCAGGGACAGCCAGGGCTCCCAACCAGGAGCTGTGACGGGCTCACACCTCCCACAGGTCGGGGCCCCAGAACCACACTCAGCACAGGAAGGTTCACTGAACCTCCTTATTTGGTGGCCCAAATTCCTCGGGCCTGAGTGTTCACTATCTACAGTTTCAATGATCGAGGCAATGGGATTGATTGGTAGGGATACACCCATTGGTAGGGATATAAGGGATTGCACCAAATGTCCTGATAACGGTGCTACAATCTTCAAATCCCCCGAATTTTAGGCATCCTAGTGCTTTTCTTGAACACCTGGGAGTGTTTCCTGCCCTTTTTGGAAGGATACAAAGGAATACCTTTATTTCTTTGGCACTTTTAGAGGGATGAGTAAGAAAGTCCTAGGAGAGCTCAAACTGCCGAATGTACTGGTGTTTTAGGACAGCTCAAATGCTTCTACAACACAAGAACACTGTGAAATAGAAACCATCTCTTACTGTAAAACCAACACTATTTTGCCCTGGCAACAACCTGCCCATTGATGGAGTTTTTCCGTGGACTCCTTTTTCCCTCAGCATGAATTCAAATCCTGTGCCCTTACGCCATATTTCAATTATCCATTACATAAGTGATCTTCTTGCATTAAACCTGATTTAGGAGGAGCTCACAGTGCAGGGCATCTGCACAAGCAAACCATCCTCCCCAGCCAGTGTTTCTCAAGCTTCAAGGTTTGCTCCCCCAGCATCTCCTCCGGTCGCAGGTGGGGGTTTCTCTCACGGAGCTTTGCAGCAGCAGAGCCCGTTTCCACCCCGACCATCTCCTGTCCTGCAGATTCATGTCAGAGGGTAAATCAGCCACTCTCAAGCTCTGATCTTTGGGTACACTCCTGGCAAAGCCAAAGCGGAGCTTTGTCCCCACAAAAGGACTATTCCCCTGCTCAAGCACGTGCTGAAACACTTCCCTGAGTGGAGAGTGGGGTGAGCCCTGGGCAGGCCGTCAGTGGAAGCCTGGAGGTACAAGAAGTGTCCAGGCTGTGTTTGTGCAGCCTGATAAGCTCTAATCTGATCAAGACTTCCCCCCACGGGCTGCCTGCGTCAGCCACGGCGCAGACAGGGGATATTCCAAGGGTGCTGCTTATCTGGCTGAGAACAAATGGAAACTCAGGCAGGGAACTCAGAGATAAAGCTGGGGAGGGACACAGGAGATGAGGTTATCAGAGACACAGGCAGGCTGGGAAACCCCACCTCGTCATTAGAGAGGCAATTAACAGATAAAGTCATCACAGACCTTCAGAAGACCGACAGGTGTCTCATTCCAGTTTGAGCCACTGGATGGAAAGCTCTGATGAGCCCTTGGAAACCTGGATCCAATGGCACTGATTTCAAAGTGCAAGCCAATTTATATCATGCTCTTTTAAAAAGCTGTCTGTTCCCATTCGCTCTTCACGAGCTGTTGGAACAAATGAATCTGCAAATTCGGGTTATAAAGTGAGGAACCAGCAGGGAGCACGGTCCACATTTCACACTGGGATGGAACACCCGTTCCCAGAGGGATCCCAGCACCAAGAATGAGCCCTTCAGTTTGGGGTGGGACAACGATTAGGACACCTTTGTTCTCTCCTCATGCAGTGAACACTCATGTCCCTCTCCAGCTGACTCAGTGACTGCTGTGGGGGACCCACTGCCTCCAAAATGTCTCTCTAAATTCAGCCACTGCTGATGAGCAATGAAATTCCAAACAGAAATATTTCCCTTCTCGAGACCTGCCGGGGCTAAAGGAAATTTAAACCAACTCTTTCTCCCTTCCTGCATCTTGACCAGTCCTGTGTGGCAGGTCCCAGCCCTGCAGGCAGGGCTGCTTTCCCACCCAGTGAAACACAGCCAGGGCAGTTTCATTTCCCCAGCACCGAAGGGCTTGAATTCCCTCCCTTGCAGCTCCCAGCTCGGCTCGGTCGCTGTTTCAGTTCTCAGGGGGTTTGTTTCCCACAGCTGCTCCTCAGCCAAGCTGTGAGCGAACCTGAAAATTCATTTGAAAGCCCCTCTCTGGTTTCTCATGCCTTCACAGCTACACAACAGCTCTTTCCTCAACATTTGCACCCCCCTGCAGGGAATTCCCCCCGGCCCGGCCTGAGAGGCACCAGCAAGGCTTGGAAACCCTGATAGGTCGGAGTGTGCATGCAAAGTCTGCACAATCATCTTGGCAGAATTATACGCTACATGAAAATATGTATTATCAAGGTAATAATTAGAAAAAACCCTGTAAAATGAAAATCCACAGTAACTGCTGGTTTCTGGTGAACCCACGGGAAAAAATGATGCCTCTTCTGTACACTGAGCCCATACCTGTTTCATTTTTACAAGTGCCTGGATTTTACAGTGGCCACTGCCCTGCTTTTCCTGGACAAATAAACAAAGAGGTGAACTTAAGACACTTCTTTGTGGATTAGCTCTCAAAACTGTCGTGTTTTGGGGACAGGAACTTCCCCCAACACATGAATATGGCTCCAGAGCAGCACATCTTTGATCTTTCCTTATAGCCAGCACATCACAAAATAATTAAGGTTGTTCAGAAGTTCCTTACACATTCACACATGCTGCTGCGTAAAAGTTCATGCCTGTGAACCCCTTTTTAAATCAGTATTTCTGACTGATCAAAGGAAATCACTGACACAGAGGCAGCTACAATGACACTCGCAGGAGCACGATTTAAATAAACACCGTGTAAACAGCCTCCTGAGACACGTTCAGCTGTGCCCCCACCTTCTGGGGGAAGTAAAGGTGACAAGAAAGGCAGAGGGGGGAAGGGCTTCAGCCTGATTTTGGCTTCGTGTGGCAGATACTCACACACACATTAAATGTGCTCGGGAACGTTCCCAAATGCTCAGGGCACCCGACAGGAACCCCACTGTGACACCTCTCAGCTCTCTGAATCCGGGTGACTGGATACCAACCCACTTCTTGGGAATGGTCTCCAACTCCAATCCCTACCTGAGAACAGCTGAGAAAAATAGCCT
Source organism: Pseudotriccus pelzelni (assembly GCA_035584735.1). NCBI lineage: Eukaryota > Metazoa > Chordata > Aves > Passeriformes > Tyrannidae > Pseudotriccus > Pseudotriccus pelzelni. The sequence continues at coordinate 4,849,644 of JAWMRA010000052.1, read as the reverse complement.
GTGATGGCCAAAATTCTGCCAAGCAACATTCCAGCACTTCAGTCGTACAGTATCGTGTTCCACACTGGAGGAACATTCCTGGGAACATTCCCAGGCATCCTTGACTTCACTAGGATGGACACAGCCTACGATTTCCAGATGCTCACTAGAATGCAGTCCTGGTCCTTGGCCACTGTGCTCTGAACAGAGAACCCAGGCGAACAAAAAAGGGCTTTATTAAGGCAGAAGTGGATATTGGAGTTAGCAGCACTTCCTAGGAGGGATTCCAGGTCCACTTTGGAAGCAGCACCACGGAGCACTCGCCAGCAAGCCGTGAGCTCATGAGCCCTTCCTTGCTCTATTCCCCCCTCACCCCAGCACTGCCCTGGAACAGGGACAGCAGTACCTGCAGATCCCACTCCAACAGCACCGGGGAGGATCCTCATCCGGGAATCAGAGAGGGATCTCCCAGCAGGAACCCACAGCAGCTGGGCTGGGAAATGAGACCTGTCTGTGCCCAGGAGAGCACACACAAAACAGGGGTTCCTGCTACAAACCTGAGCTTTCCCTTCTCACCTCCCTCACCCCCCCCAGTCCCCTTTGATCAGCACAACAAGGGTGTCATTTTAACTCAGGGAGACACCAACTCCAGCTGCACCTCTGGGCTGCAACAAAAGAGTCCACAAAACCAGAAATGCTCCACCAGGTTCAGAAAGGCGAACGGAACTGGAAAAGGCACAGAAAGTGGAGAGAAGGATTGGGAAAGACACAGAACGATCTCAGTGCAGGGGGCAGTAAAGGGAACTGCAACAGACGCTGAAGGTCAAATAATTTGACAAACAGAACAACAAACATCAACAAATCCTACAGAAAAAAGTAACTTTTGAGCACAAGACTTGAGTCCTGGAGATGGGAATCTGCACTGGGGAGGAATCACTGTCCATTCACTCTGTTCCCCTCATCCCTGGGCACAGGACACAGGATTCTCATGGACAAACCTGCCTGTTCCCACCCCGCCCTTCATCCAGAGCTGCTCCAAGAGACTGGGCTCCAACCATTTCTGGGCTCCCAAGCTCAGCTCAGACACATCAGGATGACACAACATCCTGCACACCCCAGTCCCACCACAGCCTGCAAAGGAACCAGCCTTGTCACTCACTGCACAGCAGAACAGCGTGGTGGTTTGGGGTTTGGGTTTTTCCTGTGTGTTTTTTAACATTCCTGAAATAATTTGGGTAATAAAACACGCATTTCCAACTCAGGCATAAAAGCCCTATCAGAGGGATGTATCCAGAATAATTAATCGGGCCGGACAACCCTTCTTATACAGAAATACTTTTAAATGGCTGAAAAAATCCTCAGAGTTATTTGAAACAAGAAAACAGGACTTTCATCTGCTTCCTTTGATTTCTAATTCCTGATGTTCTTGGATCACATTTTCAAGAGGTTTTTCCTCCTCCAGCTTCAAAAGCCACAGAAACTCAGCTTTTTAAACACGAGCCCAGGAGTCCTGTGACATGAATGTAGAGGTGGGCTTGACAAAAACTCCCGAGTACCACAATGTTAAAAACCAAGGAGTTGGCAAAATACCTCAGCTTTGAGGAGGTGAAGAAATATGAGTGGCACTAGACGGACTTGAACAGCTGTACACATTTCAGCCCAAGATTTTAAAGTTTCTGTCAAAATATTGCACTGCAAAACTAACATTCTCCATGGAAAGCAGCTATTTTTGGTGAAAATGCTATTTTATCAAAACTCTATTTTTTCCATTAAACACAGTTTTGACAGAAATTTTTCAACTCTCCTTATTCAGTGTTATGCTCTGTAGTTGGAACTGTTAGCAGCTTTTAGGCTGTCTCTACAACTGCAAAGATTTATAGGGACTTGGCAAAGATGGAAAACAGGGGAAAAAAAAATCTGATTTAAGACTCACATCTCTGTCCCTCCATATCACACACCCCTGAAAATTATTTTTATTGAAGTTTAATGGGATACATGACAAGCCCAGAACAGCAACGCTGCTTCAAAGCTATTCATACTTTCTCTTTGAATTTTTTTCCCCCCTAAAACGTACTGGCAAAACCTCTCTCCTCTCTTAGCCCTGGATGTTTCCGTTTGGTTCTCTGGTTTACAGGTGGTGGCACTCAGGGTGCCATGCCCCAGTGAGGCACTGGGCTCAGCGGTGTCACACAACCTTACAGCCAGGGAAAAAGGGGTCTGGGGGCTGCAGCCACAGGTCAGAGACATTCCTCACTCCCCTCCTTCCTCTCCAGCCCTGCTCAGGTGAACTGCCACGGTCACCTGAGCTTCGGTCAGGGGCTGTGGGGCCAGGGACAGTGAGAGCTTTATAACCCCAACGTTTCAGGACAGGCACAGGCCAGCACAGAACACCCAAGGGAATTAAAAAGCCAAAAGAAAACCAAGCCCGAAGCAGGTCCAAAGGCAAGGAATCTTCCACACTGCATCTCCCCCTGACTAACCAGCAAATGATGCAGGGAAACAAGGGGCTGTTTCCCAGTCAGGGCTGTGTACACGTGTGCACTCAGGAGTTCCTGCTAATTGTCTCTATGGACACGCTGAATACCCACGGCATCGTTAGAAATCCTTCCTTCCTCCAAGCCAGCATTCCCAGCCCCTTCCAGCTCTCACTTCCCCCACACAAATGACAGACTGACTCTGAGCTCCCACCTGCATAAATCTCCTACAGACAACCACAAATATTTTAGCTATGCTGATTTATGGGAGCCCAAGCAAGACTAAACCAGGAGATCCATCCTGCGTGCTCGGTGACTGATGGCTCGCTGCAAATCCTTCCATTTAAAGCACTGTCACTTCTGCAGTTCCAGAGAGGGAGAGAGAGAGAGAGAAAAGAGGAATAAAATAACATGCAATAATGCAACTTATGGCAGCTCCTGGGGAAAAAAAATCCAAACATTTGTGCAGCCTGATTTCTTCCAAGTTTTCCTGCATAAAATCCTTGCTACTAATGGAAGAAATTGTCTCTATTGAGAGAAGATGTGGAAAAGCTGCAGGACCCTGGAGCCCTCCTCCTCTCCCCATCCCCTTTTCTGACTTCAGCTGGCCATGGCAATCCTGATTCCCAGCCAAAGCAAGTTGTCCTTTTAACCAGTTCTTTGTGGCAGATGCTTTGCTGTCCATGGATTGAGAGAATGAATGAATATGGGGATTTCCCTACTCAGGTTTAACTCGACCAGTAAACAAAGTCAGGCTGTAGCTCCTGGTTCTAGACCTGCTCATGGCAAAGACCAACCCAAACTCAGTGGGATAAACTTTGGAGTCCACGAGGCTCAGGAAACTCCCCTTCAGATCAGAGATCAGCCACCACAGATGGGATCAGTCCAACAAGGACGGGGGAGGGACTGCTGAGTTTCCTCACGGGACATAAACAGAAAGAGCCAAAGAGAGCCCAGCCAGAGCCAAAGAGAGCCCAGCCAGAGCCAAAGAGAGCCCAGCCAGGTCTGGCTCAGTCTCCAGGCCAGGAAACGGCCCCCCAGAGGAGACTGAACTCATTTCGGGGCTCTGAGAAAAGTTGTTTTAGGATCTGCCCAAGGACAGCAGCAGGGCCAGCCAGTGCTGTCGTGGTGGCACATTCCTGCCCCTGTCTGAGCAGATTCAAGGAGCTGGGCTGGGACCTGGAGTCCCAGAGCAAAGGGAGAGGTTTCTGCTGCAAGTTTTGTTTAGTGCAAGTCTGAAATTCAAGTGACTGAGCAAACCTTCCTGACTCAGCTGTGTTTGCACAGCCTGGCTCCAAGATACTAGTGGGAAAAAGAGAAAGAAAGAGGGGTAGCTGGTTAAAGAGGGCAGCAACAGATATTTTATTTCTCTGGAATGCACAGCAGGACTGGCATATCTGAGCTGCAATGGGTATTTCAGGGCATGTTATATTGTCTGCACGGTCTATTATACAGAACTCTGGGCTCAATTTCCTCTCTAGGGCCTCAGAATAATCACTTCCTTTCTCCAGGCCTAAACTTCCTCAGTCAATAAAATGGAGAAAATTAAATCTCCTCTCCTTAGAAATGCATTTAATGACAAACCTTTGTGTAACAGCTAATTGTGCAGTATCATTAATAAAGGAGAGGACCAGCTGCCAAGTACCCCGGGAGGATCCCATCCACACCAGTGACACAGTTCCACCTGTTTTCTTTAAGTTTTGCATCCAGTAGTCACCGGTGAAACTGGAGAATGCCTGTTCTAGCAGGAAACAGGAGCCCCTGAGCAGGAGGCAGGAGGTGTGAGCTCTACCCCGCAAGCTGGAGACAGGAATGGCACAGAAAGGAGGGGAGCAGGGAGTCCTGGCAGTCCCCAGAGCTGCCCTGCTTCAAAGCAGCACCGGGGAGGGCAGGGGCAGGTTCACGCTGGGAAGAAATTGTTGCTGCTCCAACTCAGCCCGGCACAGCGTGGGCTGCTGCTGAGAGGTCACCTGAACAGATTCACTGCACAATTCAAAGCCCCAGAGTGACCTATTTTACGTCTGATAATGAAATAAGATGCTGGGAATGGTTTCCAGAGAAGCACCAGGTCCCTGACTGGAGGGAAATCTCAGTGTGGTCAGCACAGCCCTCCCTGGAACTGCCTGCACACGTTTGGGTCAGAAACCTGATAAAAATACAGCCACACTCACTTTTAACCCATTATTTGTTGAGGTGAGAGACCCACAAAGCACATGTAACCAGGGAGAAACCACACCAGGACAAATGTCATCGGGGTCACCTTCTGAGCTCAAACCCCTGCAAGTAATTCCTGCAGGACAACAATTTAAACCAGAAGTTAAACTAGGGTGTGTTGGTACAACAGAATAACTGATGAAAGGCCACCTAAAACAATGCTTTGGGAAGGAGATTTCAATAAATGCCATAAAAAAGCCATGGACAGCCTGGAGGGAAGGGTGAGCTACTCTGGATGTTCTAACAAATGAAATGATTCAATAACATCAGCTAGTACAGCTCACTTATCAAAACTTTCACAGGCTTTAGCACTGTGTTTTACTCACTTGAGAATTCTTGACAGCTGCTAAGATGCTTCCCAGCTACCCAATTAGGGCAAAGGAATGGTACAACTCCAACCATTATTTTCAGAATTTGTTAGAAAATTAGAGAAAATGATCGTGACTTTTTCTTTTAAAGGAAGAGGTGCGAGAGCTGGCACTGAAAGGCTTCCTGAGGAGTGGGGCTAAGGGAGTGTTTGCACGTGGCAGACAGGCTGAAATCTGGGTAAGAATAAACCCCTGATGGTTCACAGGGCTGAGGGAATCACTTCTCCAGGCACTCACAGACAACTGCGAGGGTCTGTTGCAGGTTTTAGCTCTGGCTTGGTTAAATGTGATACCTAAGATCATCAGATGGACTGCAGGGAGATAAAACAGTACAGAACAGGGACAAGTCTGGGCTGTTTAATGAAACACCTTCTGTTAAAAATTCAGCTGCATGAAAGGGCTGTGTCTGCAGAGCTCGACAGGCCAAGCAGAGGGTCTGACAGCAACCTGGGCTTGGTGCTTATTGAAGAGTTCATCCAAGCACAGACCTCTCCCCACCTCTGCACGAGGCTGCTGAGGACACACCACACCAAAACCTGGGCAGAACAGGGCCCACCCCTCTGTCCTGCTGCCTGGGGCACTCCATGGCTGGGCTGTAGGACCAACCTCCAGATCACCTCAGCACAGCCAACACCAGGCAGGGGCCTGCACTTAAAAACCACCAAAACCAGACAGCTGGGGGAAAATGGGATGTGCTGAGCCTCATCCTTAACCATAGAAGTATTCCCACCCAACCCAGGACAAGACAGTGCCATGTGAGCTGCATTCCCGTGATTCATTTGGCTTCAAGATTTTTTGAGGGACAAGGACACGGACAAGAACTGTGCACAAACTGGGAAGGATGAATGCTGAGCTCATTCATGGCTGTGGTACCAGCCATTTCTTGCACAATTTGTCACCCCACTTTATAAAGTTCAAATAACAGTTTCAGATGCACTGAGAGAACAAGATGGGCACACAGAGGTGAGCTGGTGTTCGTGAAGTGCTTCAAAATCCTTCAGCTGCAGACACTGAAGGAAATATTCAGCATGTTAAAAGCTTCACTCCATTATAACTGGGGAATTCCCATCCTGGGTGGAAGCTGCTGGTGCTGCTTGTGGGGTGAACTCAACCACCTCTAACATCTCAGCTGCTCTGCCTGGCCAGGGCACTGCCTCTCACTCACCCTGAGAGGGAAGAAGGGGCATTCTAAGGGAAGAACGAGGAGATCTGAGGCCCAGATATGTGTTTTCAAAGGCTGGGCAGAGTGGCAGATGCCCGTCCGGTAATTCCTTCTGCCTTCATCTTCTGAGCTGTGCAATAGCTGTGACTAATATCAGTCCTCCCACTTCTCCAGCCTAGTCATTTCAGCTGATATTTTAGAGTGTACCACACTGTGCTGACATGCCTCCACCCTCTGTGAGCTTTCCTGTTCTAGAGAGACACAGAGAGAGTGACTCACTCAGCTCTCCTACTATCCCAGCCTTTCGAGCAAATTCAAATAAAAGTTTTAAAGGTGCTCTCTTGATTTGGGAATGCCTGGGTGGGGTTTTCTTTTCCTGCGTGCGCTTGTTTTGTCAAACCACGTGTGATTTTCCAGCCTCTGTGATGCTGAGACACTTTTAATAATTCATGAACCTTCCTGACACTGTCAAATTGCAATTTGGAAATGTCAGAGGTACCCACTGGTAGAGGCATTTGTGAATGCTGCAGGAAAGGAAATGGAAAAGGAGAGGGATGGTACAATTAGGTTGCTAAATGCCATGTCTGACTCGTGCTCTGTCTGACAGCCATAATTAAGAGCTGAGGTGATGGAAAGAGGAAAGTGAAAAACCTGAAAGCAAACGGTGTAAAAAAGCCTGATACCAACGCTAATTGGTAACTCCGGAATGTTCCGAGGAAAAAAGAAGTGCTGGAGGTCGTTATTTAACTTCCAGAATATTTATGTCACAATTTCAACACGAAGTATTTCACCACAGACCCCGGGGGCTTCGGGACTTGTGACCTGCGGGGCCCTAGAAGTGCCAGGACAAGGGGAATGGCTGGGAATGGCTCCTGGTGCCACCCAGCTCGGGCTGTTCGGGAGGAACGGGCCGGGCTGTGCCGAGGGGGCGGCACCACCCGCGCCCTCCCGCGGCCCCTGCCCGGAGGAAAAGGGAGCGGGAGAGCCCCGGGGCCGGACGGCAGTGCCGCCTCCATCCCTGCATCCCGGAGCTCTCCATCCCTGCATCCCGGAGCTCTCCATCCCTGCATCCCGGAGCTCTCCATCCCTGCATCCCGGAGCTCTGTGGCTGTCCGGGGTACCCCGAGCAGAGCCCTCGAGTCCCCGCTGCCAGCACAGCAGCGGGGGAGAGCGCTAAAGCCCCGCTGAAGAACCGCAACGAACTTCCCCCAAAATCCCCGCGCGGGCACGGCGGGTGGAAAAACCGGGAAAGCCTTTGCAGTGCATTCGCCGTCCCAGGGCCCCGCCGGGGTGCACTTTGCCTTCCCACTGCCCCCCGGAGCCGGGGACACGCGTGTGCCGTGGCGGCAGCGCCCAGGAGCGGCGTCTGTCCCAGCGGGACTCCGAGCCGACATATGTCAGTGACTCACCCGGGCGCCTGCCAGATCATTAGACCATGAATGCTCCTTAAAAAGGGAAAAGAAAAAAAAAAAAAAAAAAGGCAGAAAAAGCAGCCCAATAGCAGCTTCGGAAAAAAAAAAAAAAAAAAAAAAA
>JAWMRA010000052.1:4765927-4841814 GCA_035584735.1 Pseudotriccus pelzelni | reverse complement strand
CTCTCCAGCTCTCCTGGAGCCCCTTTAGGCCCTGCAAGGGGCTCTCAGCTCTCCCTGGATCCTTCTCTTCTCCAGCTGAACCCCCCCAGCTCTTGCAAGCCAACCCATCCCCAGCAGGAAGGATGTTGGACAGCAGAGAACTTGCACACACAGACCTGGATGCAGGGAACCGATGCCATTCCCCGTTCAGGGGTAATTCCAGGGGCAGGACGTGGCTGTTCCTCACTGGGTGAAGGAGAGGGAAGCAAACCCTCGGACATTCCCACTGAAAGATTCCTGGTGGGATGACTGGGCCGTTTAGCAGGTAACTGTCGCTTCCAACAGCCGGGATTATCCCGACAACAACGGGAGACGAGCCGGGAACGCCGCTCCTAATCCTGTGTGTGTTCAAACACTCCCAGCCTGGATAAATAGACTGTTTAATTAAACCAACAAGTCATCATTTATTTTCACATCACAATAGGTTAAATGACTTTTTATTCCCATTTTCCATATCAACAGAGCAGACTTTTTGGTAATAAAAGCTAAACTCTAATTAGCAGCTGGTGTGGTTGTACTTGGCAGCGCTGTGAGTAATTCAGCACAAAGCAAACACATTTACTAGAAATGGCTTTTGATTGCAGGGCCGAGGAAATGGAAGGGGGGGGAGCGGGGCCAGGCACCTCCCAGTGGTGTTCCAGAGGAGGTAAGAGCAGGAATTGTCCTGCCCAGGAAGGTGGAAGTGGGAAAACATCTAAGTAGTCAATATTCCCGAATATTTCCTTCTTGTTGAAGGAATTACCCGCTCTGGAGCCAGGCTGGGAGAGCCAGGAATGCCGTGGGATGGGTTACACTTGGCAGCAGGGTGGGAGAGATGTCGCTTCGGGAAACACTTCCCCATGCCTGGAATGTCCAGGTTGGACAGGGCTTGGAGCAACCTGGGCTGGCGGAAGGTGTCCCTGCCCATGGAATAGGATGAGCTTTAAGCTCCCTTCCAACCCAAACCAGTCTGGGATTCCCAGAAGAATGTGGGAAGGGCAGCAGGGAAAACCAATGCCCGGGGATGGGGAAGGGACAAGCGGCCACTTGGCTTTTCCTGGTTCCCCCTCCAGCCTCCCAAACAACAGATCCCCTTCCTGCCTGATCCCATTCCTATGCAAAGCAGGAATATCACTTTGTGTGGGTTCCCTTCTTCCTGCTGAGCAAGCTCCTGCATCCCTTGTCACCTCCAGCTTCCCGGGAGAGAAGGAGGAGCCACATCCCCCAATCCTCAAAACCCCAGCGGTGCTGCCACATCCCTCCTGCTGGCTCCACAAAGCCCCACATCCCTCCTGCTGGATCCACAAACCCCCACGTCCCTCCTGCTGGATCCACAAAGCCCCACGTCCCTCCTGCTGGATCCACAAACCCCCACGTCCCTCCTGCTGGATCCACAAACCCCCACGTCCCTCCTGCTGGATCCACAAAATCGCACCTGGCCGAGGAGCCGCTGATCCCAAACCTCGTGGAGCCCTCGGGCCACAGGAGGTTTGTTTTCCCAGCACTCAGGAGCCGTCCTGGGAAGGAGGAGAACAAAGTGTAGGTGTTCTAAAGTCAATGTCGGGCCAAGGAGGCTCGAGACAAAGGGCCACTGAGCTGCAGCTCCCCGGAATCGCTCACCCGGCTTTATCCAGCCTGGAGGAGCTGCTGGGATTCCCTCTGGATTCCTTCTCCAGGTGTGCAAGGAAAGCTTAAACTCACAGACCCAGGGGTTATTTCCACTGGTGACATTGAGGGTTTGGGATGGTTTAATGAATCTTAATTAAAAGGTGGATTTTGGGTTGAATTAAAAGTGTGCTTTCAAATGGTTTCGCACCCCTCAAAGCTCCCTCCTCCTCCCATCCCATTTTTCTCCCCAATCAAAATCAATTTCTCCGTTTGATTGTTGCCGAGGCAGCTCAGTCTCTGTTTGTACCCAACACCCCCAGACAAAGCAGCGTGAGCCACATTTCCTGCCCCCTCTGCACCTTCCCTGGCTAATTCTGCCCTGATGCTGCAGCTCCAGGGTTGTGTTTTCAGGAGGGGACTGAACTTCATCCTTCTCGAAGCCACTTCCCTGCCAGGACAGGGCAGGGAAATGAGGAATTTCCTTTCTTGGGCAACAAGAAACCACTCAGCACTTCCACTGCCATGGAAAAAAGGGGTTTTCTTTCCAGATAGGACATTAAACACTTGGATTTTCCCCTTTTTTTCTTTTTTTTTTTTTTTTTTTAAGGAACTTCCCACTTTGCAAATTTCCTCCACTCAGAGCCACGTTTTCTAATCCATCATTCCTTTTTTTCCTTCTTCCTAAAACCAGAGGTGCCAAACCCAGAGCTTGGGAGGAAGGTGGAAATCCAGGCTGGAATCCTCTTCTCCTGTGTTTTCTCTGCAGCTAAACCTGCTTTAATATTTCAGCACCTTTTAAAGCTGGAATTATCTCAAAGCTTCACCTGGAAGAGCACAGAGGGGTTTGTGGGTATCTGGGGGCAGGTGGAGTTATCCCAGCCTTGGAACAGCAACAAACAATAAACCACAGCCCCCCAAAAATTGGATCATTAGTCCTTGTTGGGATTTTCCTGCATTTTCCAAGCCACTGGATCCCCCCTAGCTCCGCAAAGAGCAGCTCTGCCTTGTTTGGAAAGGCACTGTTGACATTTGGTTGGAAAGGGGAATGTCAATTTGATAAAGTTAATTACTTATTCTCTGGCATCTCATTTGCATGGAAGGGTGGGTTCATTAACAAGCAGGATTTGTGTTTAGGGAGGAGGTGGGAGCAGGGAGGGGGAGCAGGGAGCAGCTCCAGCCCCCCGGCAGAGGGTTTATTAACACCACAGCTGAAAGTGTGAATGTTCCAGAGCAAAGAATTCCCACTGCAATAACGCCTTGGATTGTCCAAGCTCCAGTAAATATTTACTTTGTCTTATTTTCCAACTGAATTTCTCCAAGCAGCTGAGAAATTGCATTTTCCAGCTCTGCTCTGGGTCTAAATCCACAGCAAACCTCCCTTCCTGCTCACCCTCGTCTTAATCTCGGGATTAGGTTTAAAATATTCTTCTTATTGCAGTTTTGGGAGCTTTGGGTCATTCCAAGAGCACTTGTAAACCTTGGGAAGCCAAACCCTTGCAGGGAGCACATCCTTGATTTTCAGCCACCTCCCAACCCATCCATCCAATATTCCAGCCACTGGGGTTTTGGGATATCAGTTGCAGAAGGAAAACCCCAGGAAGAACCAGAAAGGGATAGAAAGACCAGAGCCAAAGTCCCTCACACTCCCCTTCCTCCATCCAAACCCAAGCCCAGGGAATTTTCCAGAACCCAAACAATTTTCCAGTGACCCGTTTTCCTCCCAATCCCTCTGTTATCACCCATTCCTGAAGTCCTCAGTGCATCCATCTCTCCTTGTTGATCATCTGGGAATAATCTGGGGAATTCCACCTGGAAGACACAACCAAAGCAGAGCAGTGCCTGGATAAGGAGCCTTGCCCTGCTATCCATCCCAGCTCCAGCCCTTCCCTCAGGTCCAGTAACACAAGTCCAGACTCTCCAAACCCTCCCAAGCCATTCCCAGCCCAGCAGGAGGACGAGTTCCCTTGGAGGCGCCGTCAGATCCCGGATTTCCTGGGCAGAGCTGCAGTTCGTGCTCTCTGGGGAGGTTAAAGCTCCACAAACCCACAGGGTTTAGGCCTTTGCTGTGACCTCCTGCTCCACACACTCACTGCAGGGGAATTGCTCTGGGTTCTGTCTCCAAAACACCTTCTCCCCCTTTCAACAGCCCCGAGCTGGAGCCCAAAGCCAATATTTATGCCTTAGATCTCCTTGATGATGCAATCCAGCAACAAATCACTGCTTAAATAATCCGGCCATTTAATCATCCAGAAATGTGTAGAAATAAGAGGATTAGCCTCTGTCCCAGGGAATTGTGTTTTACAGGCTCCAGGGTTTGTTCCTAATAAAACAACAAGAGCGGCTCGTGGTATTTTCAGAATAAATCCAAGTATCCAAAGCTGCAGGAGAAGGGAGCTGGTGGGGCAGGAGGAGGGATCACCACCCAAAAGGCCCAGCTCAGTAACTAGCTCTTATCTAAATGGTGAATAAATAAGGATGAAGAAATGATGAATCAAATGATGGATTGAACTTTTTCCTGTCCACTCTCATGGGCCGGGGGGAACTGGGGACCAGCCTCCTGCCTTTCCCTGGTGATCCACCTGTGCCAGGGCCATCCCTGCCTCTGGAAGTGTCCCTGGCAAGGGCAAAGGACAAACTCCTTTCCTGCAGAGCACAACTGTTGTTCTCCAACACCCCTTTACCTCTCTTTTTATAGTCCCCTCGCTCCCAGCGAGACAATATAATTTTAGCAGGGCTGGATTATTTTTAACAGTGTCTGAACTGCACGTAAATCAAGGCAGACACAGAGACAGACTGTTCCTGGGAATTAGGGAGCAGCTCCTTGGAAAAGCTCATAGGTTCTATGTCACTGCCCCGAGGAGGACGGACACCAGCACTCCCAGGGATGGCTGAGCTCGGGATCTGCCCTGGTTTTAGGGATAAAGCCCAGCAGCAGCTCCAGGTGCCTGGATCCATCCTGGCTCCCCCCAGCAGCTCTGCTGGGCTGCAGCTCCATGTTCTGCTGCCCAAAATCCTCCATCCCCCTGAGCCAGGGGTTTGGGCCATGCTTTGATCCCTCCCCAGGGAGCACAGAGGTTCCCAATCCCGAGGCCGGACTGTGGGGTCGGAGTACAGGGGTGTGAAGCCCCCCCAGGGCCCAGAGCAAACAGACTCCTGGGAATCAGCCTTTTCCTGCCTCCCTGGAGCTCTCCCAGCCCCTTGGCAGGACCAGCTCAGCTAATCCAGCAGGCTGCTGGGCTTCCATCCTCGGAAGATGGAAGACCTGGGAGAAGGTTGGGATGCCGTGGCCTTTGGTGCCTGATCTCCCCCCTTTTCCACAGCAGGCCCTGCAGCAGCCCCAGTTCAGCCCCAGCTCACCCTGTCTGTCATTCCAGGGCCATTCCTGCTCCTTATTCTCCTGCTTTGCATTGCTCAGCAGAGCTGCAGCCAGTTAATGCCAAGAACATCCAAGCAGCACAGGGAACACAATCCAGAGCCGTCACCCTGTGCCAGCAGGAAACTCTGACAGGGCAGAGCTGGCAGGGGGATCCCACTGCAGATCCAGCGCCGTGGGGAGGAGGAATTTGTTACCTCAAAAGGTAAACGTGGAGGCAGCTCTGTGCTCCTGCCCTGCCAGGGAGCCAGAGGATGAGGGAGAGCAGTGGATCCATGGGCTGGAAGGGCTTTTCCATCCTCAGCGATTCTGGGATTCCAGAGGAGCAGCTGCCTGGAAGTGCTGAAGTTCTGCAGGTTTCCAGCTACAGGAACCAGAAAACCAAATAAAAGCAGTGAGGAGCTGCTCTTCCCCCAGGCTACAGTGAAATCATGGAATCACTGAGGGTGGAAAAGGCTTCCAGGATCATCAGATCCCCCCTGTGCCCCATCCCCACCTTGTCCCCCAGCCCAGAGCACTGAGTGCCACTCCAGGCCTGCCTTGGACACCTCCAGGTTGTAGGGACTCCACCACCTCGCCTTCCAAGGCCTGACCACCTTTTCCATGAGGAAATTCCTCCTGATGTCCAACCTGACCCTCCCCTGGCACAGCTGGAGGTCATTCCCTCTCCTCCTGTCCCTCTTCCCTGGAACACAGCCCGACCTCCCCGGCTCCCCCTCCTGTCAGGGAGCTGTGGAGAGCAAGGAACTGGAGCCACAGAGGGTTAAGGAGATCCTGCACCAGAAACAGCTACAGAGCTTTCCACCAGTTAGAGAAGCAAAAGTCCTTGGCCTGAGGTCAGGGAAGGGACTGAGTTATGTGGACCCAGCCTTGCTGTGAGTGGAAACTCCAGTGCTTTCCTTCCTTCTCTTCTCACGGTGCCGGAGCTGCCCTGCGGAGCCGGGAAGATCCCACTGGGGGCAGAGCCAGGGAAGGCAGAACCAAAGGGTGAGAACAAAGGTATTCGTGGTTCTGGTGTGTGCTCACAGAGCTACTGAGCCGGGAACTGCAGCAGGATTTGGCCCTCAGTGCCAGCACACCGCAGTTTATAAGCTTAAAATAAGAACATACAGGTCCCTCTCGCTTGGTTTCTGGGATGGGTGGCAGTAAAACTGAACATCCTTTGCTGCCACTTGCAAACACAGGTGTTCTCATGTGAAAGCCAACTTAGATTCTTTGCTTATTCTAACTTCCTTGGCAAGCCTTGGGCAGTTGGCTCAAAGATCTTTAAATTTGAAGTCAAATGAAGCATTAAAAAAAAAAGAAAGAAAAAAGAAAGAAAAAACCCCAACTCTAAGCAAAATGCCTTTTGTGCTCATACTCTAAACTATCCCTTTTTTGCCTTTGGAGAGAAGAGGGGTCAATTAAAGCAATATCCCATAACCTGCTTACGTAGCAGATTTATTCCTGAAGAACAGATTTACAAGGGAAACTCAGCTCAGTGGCAACACCATCAATTCAGTCAGAAGCAGCACGATTGTTTGGCTAAAACTATGGCAACTGCACAGACACTAACATGAGATCCTGCTTTATTAAATCAAACCTCCAGTGAATCTGTTATCACCATAGTAACACTTAGTTATTACATGGAAACATGTGGAACTACAGTTGGATGTTGGCATCTGGTTAACATCTGCACAGTCTCTCATTCACATCACTAAAATTATAATCCAGGCAGCAAAAACCTTCCGTAAAACCGTGGCTTTAAAGCCAAGCCCTGGTCTCAGGTGCGCTGTATTTAATGTGCAGGTCTATGGTACGTACCCTGTCTCTGGGTTTGCAATTAGGGGCTTGCTGGGGTATTTAGGGGTTAGTTTGTGTATCTCCTAGGATGCAACTGCACACAGTGTCGGTTGGAACAATATCCATGCAAAAACCTGCAGAACCGCCTGAGAGCGGCAACTGCCCCTCTCCCCAGCGCTCTGCAGGGCCTGCCTCGAGCCCTCCCCGGCTCTGAGCACTTCCAAACAGAGCTTGTTTGACTCTTATTTATTTTAAGCCACCTGCCACAACATTTTTCCTGTCTTCTTCCTCCCACACAAAGTGTGGCACTTTGTATTCAGGCCAGTGCCATTTTGTGAATAAAGCCCAGAATTCTGCAGCCTGAGAGGGGGAGGTTTAGGGCCCCAGGATCCACACACAGTCGGGATGAGAAGCGGCTGAGTTATGTCACTAGAAGGAGATATTCCTGGGCTAAAAATAATAGGAAAAAAGGAAAACTAGTGATACAGTTTTTTCCCCCTTTTTGCCACTGAAGCCCACATACTTCAGCTCCCAGTAATCAACTCTCTAGATTTGTAGTGAAAAGATGGAAACTAGTAAATACTCTTCCACTTATTTAAACATAATTCCTTCCTTTTTTTGCAGGATGTAGAAAATGTAAGATGAACAGAGTATTGCACACCATTCAACATAAGCCTGTCCTTGCCTGAGCAGAGTTTGTCTTGTCAAAGGAAGGAACAGTTTCAAGCACACTGAAATTTCATGGACGTTGGAAAATTGAGACATGGATATCCTTGATGAGCCTAAAAGTCAAAAAACACCTCTTACATACCCCTGCTAAGGCCAAAGGCAGCTCCACACCAGGACTGATCCCGTGCTGCTCCTTCTCTGATCTTTGGTGCTCCTTTCCCCACTACTCAGTTCACCTTCCAAGACAACCTGCTGCTTCCAAATGGCAATTCCGTGAGCACCTGTGAGAGAACTTAATTGGAACTAATTATCTGTTGGTTGTCTGGGACCCGAGGAGTCACAGCAATTACTGCAGTCAAGAAACAACCTGGGGGAGGGCGTTGCTGCTTTTCAGAAAAATGAACTGAGCTACTCCCTGAGGGGAAGTTCTTAAAGAGATGGAACCTGTCAAGTGCAAGTTAAACGCAAGTCAGTGAAATCACACCAACCAGTGATTTATTATTGCTGCTAATAAACACATCTCTAACAGGAACCTCTACGTGCTCATCAAAAATAGGTCTTCTCCTCCCAGTTTTGGTGTGATTACAGAGTTGTTACCAACACAGACACTGCCATGAACACACATAAGCAAAGGGGATAAGATGATAGAAAATAATCTGGCATAGTTTTGGGCATGGGTCTGATTGGGAGTTATTTATCTACACAGAATAAAAAGGAAAGGCAGAAGCGAGAGGCTAAAGAAAGGAGTTCAGTAGAAAAGGCTGTGAGCTGGAAGAAATAGTTGTGAGCCTAAAGCAGAAAGAATTCAATGAACACTGCAGAAACCTCTCTAGTGATTTATAACTGTACAGTTCTCATTCTATGAAATAATGATAACTGAAATTAAGTCCTCTTTCAACACTACAGGACATTTCCTTTGTGGAGGAGCTGGATCCCGTAAGAGCCCCGGTGAAATATTGCTGTGTGAGCCCAGAGAGAGCAGCAGCAGCTTGGCAGTCTCTGTTTGCCTGTGTAGCACAGGTGCATTTGAACCAAGGCTCCCAGGGGATGTGCCTAAGGCCAGGCTGTTGCTGTATAAAAAGAATTGAAAAGAAATATGTTGAAGTCAAAGCAAAGGTAAATTTGGCTGGACTGCTGCCTAATGGGAGGAAGAGGGAATAACACAACTCTGTAGGAGCAGCTCTCCAGTGGTTAGGCTTCCCTGCAGCACACGTGCTGGGGAAGATGCAAGCCAGGTATTTATTTCCCGTTCTGTTGAAATGCAGAAAGAGAAGACAGCCCTCCTGGAAGCAGAAAGAGCTAGTTCAGGACAAAGCAAGGAAGTTTACAGAGTAGCTGTTTTAGGAGCAGCCAAGGTGGAGACTGTAAGGGGATGATATCAAGAAACATTAATGAAGTATTTACACATTCTTAAACCAACTCAGCTCTGGCGTCAGTGGCTGTGGAGTGAAGCAGAAGGTGACCAAAGGAGGAGACGATGATGGTATTCAGTGATGGGAAAAAAATGCCAGTGAAAGGATTGAAACTATGATTACGTTTTTAGGGCAGGGCTTGTTTTGCTGGAAGATGCCTGTGTCAGTGTTGGATGCATGACAATAGGCAAGATTCTCTTCAGAAGCCAAACACTATTATTAGATTTTCTCAGAAATCAGCAGTGTCCCCTTGACGACGACTCTGGGCAGTTCCTGAGCTCTGGCTCCCAGCACAGGGCCCGAGTACCCCGAGGCTCTCCCCCTTGCCCTGCCCTTCAAGCACGGGTGCAGCCACTCTGCCCCAGCCCTGGGGACTCCCTGGGACACCCTCAGCTGGGGCTTGGACTCCCAGGTATCTCAGACTCTGCTGGGTAAGACCCTCCACACTTGAAATCCAAAGAGCACGTCCGTGTTTGATGGCAAACTGCATCCGTAACATCTTTATCGTGCCTCTGTCTGCTGGGGAATCTCCATTAAACTCGATAAAAACTTCTGATAAAACCCACACTGAGAGCAAAGAACAATGAGGGGGAGGAGAAAAGGCCAATTTTAACAGCTTCTATATGACTTCCCATAAAATCCATGGTTTTCCTTTCTGCATAATTTACACCAAGACCTCGAAGATGATAAATCAGGGCAGAGGGAATAAAAGTTTATTTGCATAAAATGGAAACAGAAAAAATAGAACTACACAGAATACATTATATTCTACTCCAAGGAAAGTCACAGACCTGTTTCTGTAATCTTGGGAAGGAAGCCAGGAAGACTGGAAATACACAGAAAGCTTGAAACAATTGATCTTCCTGGGAGGTTCCACTGGTACCTTTCATCCTCCTGGTATCCAGATGTTTCAGGAAAGGCCCAGAAGTGAAGCACTTGCAGGTTTCTAAGGAATGAGGTGGAGAATCATTCCCTTCTCCCCTGCCATCCTGCTGCCATGGCACTCCCCTGGCCTCCAGTGTGAGCTCTGGGCAGCTCCTGCCTGGGTTTCGTCTCAGCTCTTCCCAGAGCCTGGAGGGTGGAGGGAGCTGGCAGGGGAAGGAGCATCCCCAGGGAGAGCTCTGGGTTCTGGGGTGGAGGGCAGGCTGGGGCAGGGGCCGCTCTGGGCACTGCTGGGGCTTTCAGAGCAGGGAGAGGAGAACATTTTTACTATCTGCACTGTGAGTTCCCTGAGACACCTTTTAACACACAGAGCTGTTGGAAATGGCTGCCCTTCAGCCAGGGCTGATGCGGTGCCTTCCCAGAGTGAAACGCTCCAGTCCCACACACAACATCCCTGCTCCAGCTCTGCCCTCAGAAACGTGCCTGCAGTGCCCCAAATGCTGCAGACCCCACTCTGCAAGGCTTTAAAGCCACCCCAAGAAATGATGGAACTGCGGCTGCTGAGAGGACAGGGGGGCTCTCCCCCACTGACTGCAGCCTGATGTGCCTTCCCGAGACATTGCAGGGAAGAAAAACCCTCTGACAACCCCCGCCCCCTGCCAAGATAAAAACTGGAGCATGGCTCTTTAAAAGTAGCCTATTTAGGCCACAGATGCTAAATGAATTCAGCAGACAGACGGAGTAATGGAATGTCAGTGTTCCAGTCTGCTGCCTTGAAGCAATAGGGGTTTTTTATTATTAATTTCTCCTCTCATTTTC
This sequence comes from Pseudotriccus pelzelni, assembly GCA_035584735.1. Taxonomy (NCBI): domain Eukaryota; kingdom Metazoa; phylum Chordata; class Aves; order Passeriformes; family Tyrannidae; genus Pseudotriccus; species Pseudotriccus pelzelni. Next base: position 4,831,251 of record JAWMRA010000052.1, on the reverse strand, counting down.
CAGTGCTGCCTCTGGGCTCCAAGCTTTAGATGCAGTATTCTTGTCAGTCTCGCTAACCCAATTTGGATATAATTAAATTTTAAAATATTAAAGGGATTATAAATACTTCCCACCCCACTTCCCCCGCCCCATTCCCTTTTATGCTGTCCCTCTAAAACTGCTGAATTTTGCTTCAGGACTTAAAATGTTGCAGAATCTGATTTGTTACTGCAGTTTCCTTTGCAATGGCTGGAGAATATCTGAAGGGAAAAAAGCCCAGAGTTAATTCCAATAAAAGGTGCCCAGGAGCTTTACGAGATAAAGAGCTTTCTGCCATCCTGACATCTTGGAATCTGATCTCACTCCCATTTAAATTCATGCTAAGACTCTCAAATTTTTAGAATGGGAGAAGTTTGGAGTCACATTTGGGTCCTCCTAAGGACACCAACAAGGTGTGGTTTATCACAGCATCACTGAGGCCAGGCCTCTCCAACACCACTCCAGCAGGCTCAGCTGCAGGAGTTCGCTGAGGGCCATGCCCAGTTGGATTTTGAATATATCCAAGGCTGGAGATTCCACAACCTGCCTGAGCAACCTGCTCCAGTGTTTGGCTATCCAGGAAAAAGCTGGATTTAACTCGGGGTGGTGAACTTTGGCGTTTAGTGACGGCGCCACTTTTCAAACTGCCTTAGCACCTACACCCTAAAGCAAATCCAAACCCCTGGGTCTGGTTTTTAACAGCTGTGAGAAGCAGCCAGATTTGCCAAAGCTCAAACCCAGGTTTCTCTCACTGAGGACCACGTGAAATATCCCCTCATTACACCCTGTCTGGAGAACAACACAACTTCCCTCTCCCCCTTGTGCTAATGGATGGAGGCTGAAGCTTCTGCTTGCTCAATATCTGGACACTCACACAGGACTATAGATTGTTATGGCTGGGAAGAACCATCTTGTGTGGCCCATCTCAGACACCAGCATTTTCTTCTTTTTATACCCCAGAAATAGATTGCAAAGGTTTGATTTATGAATCCTGGGTTATTCCGATAGCATGCCTCCAGCTCTGACTGCTGGGATTTTTAACAGGGAGCTCTCCAGGTGTAGGAAGACAAAGGCCCAGTGTGAGCGTCCCACTAGAAGGTTTCCTAATTCCCAGCCTTGCCCTTTTGTGAGTCCAACGTGCTGCTGTTATTTTAAGGCCCCATCTGGAACAGAGCCCACAAAAGAAAAGATGTGACCGTCACCAGCTCATCTCTGCCATCTTCATCCCACATTTCCATCTTGAAAGGATCAAGTTCAGCTTCAGATCTTTCGGGGTCACCAGTGGTTTGTTTCAACAACTGTTCTCCAGACCTCAGGGAGACTCCACCAGGCAGTTTTGTTTATGGCTTCTATTTCCTGTATATTCTTCCCATTGATTGCATCTCCCAGTTCCCGCCCCGGCTCGGATGGGAAATGAAAGGTTGGGGTTAACAAAGGGAATCCAGGGTGTCCCACACACCGTGTGTAACAAGTGAGCTGAGGTTCACCAGAGCACGGGGACGGCTGTCTGGGAACCTGGAAGGAGGCAGCAGATCCCAACCTAACCCAGGTCTGTGTAACGACTTAGATGGAAAATCCTGACACCACTGAGAAAAAAACCCCGAACAACAAACAAACCAGGCCACTGGACTACTTCAGAGGCTCTGGGGACACATGAAAGAGGGCAGATTTGTGCTTTTTCATATCCAGAAAATATAGAATGTGGAAATAGTCTATGCTGAACAGGGGCAGGGCTCAGTGACCCGGGTGCTTCTGACAAAACTCACCAGTCAAAATGCCCCTGAGAACTGGTACAAAAACCGACTTGCACATGATGATTTTATCTGAACCTGAGTTACAGTGGATTACAGCTTGTGGTTTACTGGAGCAAAACCTGTTTGACTTTTTTGCTCTGTTTTACCGTGTTAAGGGAAGTCGTTTGTTCTGGGCACCAGAACTCAGAAGAATATAGTTCTGATCCTTATTCAGGCAAAATCAGCAGGTACTGCTGGGCAAGTGACCCAAGTATCCTGCACTGCTGGAAAAACCAGTGTGCACCCTGGAATAGCTGGAAATGTCTGTCCATCATCTCTGAAGATGGTGCCTCTGCAAGTCCATTTGCCTTCCATGGAACACCTGGTGTTTTGGGAGAGGACACCGAGACACTTGCCTTGGATGACTTGAAGTTCCCAGTTCTCACAGAATCAGTGACTGTATATGAGCCACCCCTTATACTGAATATTTAGGTCAGACAAAAGCATGCAAATTGGCAACATGGTATGGAAAATCAGGTCCATTCTATCAATTTCTCTGTGGCAGGAAGACTGCTCTTCATTATTGTGGGATTATACAGTTGTACAAGCATGAGAGTCTGTCTGGAATCAAGGCTCTCCCGGCTCCCAGGCCCTGGCTGGGCGGGTGGCAGAGCCCTGGTCTTTGTGCAGCAGGCACAAAGGGATCCACAACACAGGGAGCTAAACTTGGGCTGAGGAAAAAAGCTCCTGAAAGCTCGCAAGTGATGCCATACGTTTTCATTCTGGAGCACGCTATGCACAGATCTGGGGAGTCAGCTCCCACCAACCATCTGGAGAGAGAAGTCACTCAAATCCGAGTGCTGAACCTGCTGTGGTAGACAATCGGTGCCAGTGAACCACTCACTACTCTCCCCCTGTCTGTTTTCCTGCCTTTTGCTGCAATAGAGCCTTAAAATAAAATAATCTGGCTACCACTTTCCAAACACCCGCTTCCAAACAGCCCAGCTCCCATCTGCAGAGTGCACTCCCTTCACTGGGCAAAGTGGGCCACTGCCACAGAAACAGCTCTGCTGAAGGTCTGACCGAAAGGGGAATGCACAAAAGGGAAATAACACACTGAGAAATTGCCTTTCCTTTGCTGAGCTTCCTCTAGCCCCATGTTAAACCCTAATTTCTGTTTCCTGTCTCCCCAATTCCTCCCCGGTGCTTAATGTCTCTTTTGACTCCTGTTAAAGGCTTCCTGGGGCTGAGATCTTGGGAACCCAGCAAGCTCACTGGGTTTGCCTTATGAAAAGTGACTTTAAGTGCCAGGGAGGGTTTAGCAGCTTTGGAATAAAAGGAACTTTCAGCCACGTTGCCATGAATTGCTTTGTTGCCTGTAGTCAGCAAGAATCAGTTTGAAGATTTCTGGAGCCTGAGGGTATCAATTGCTTTGTTTTTTGCCTCTATCAAATCCATCCCTCAGTGACTTGTGTTACACTGCAGGCTGCTCCGGGACGCTCAGCAGATGCTAAATGGGGCACAAGAGACACATCAAGCCCCTTGGCATGTATATATTTTTAAATCAAATAGGCAGACATGGGCAAAGGAGCCTGTGATGGTGAATCAAATGTTCCTGGCTTGCTCTGCTGTACAGAGTCATCCCTCCTCCCCGTAGGACCAGGCAGTCACTGAGTGACTAAAGCCTAAATAGTTTGGGATAAGTGCTCTAAGCCTTACTCATGTGAGTACCAGTAACAGTGGGTTTGCTGGGACAGCTGCTGCCATGGCAGGTCATTTCATGCTTGAAGACATATGGAGAATATTTGTAGGTGGGAGGAATCTAATGAGAACAGAATACAGATTATCTCAATTACAGAAACAATTGGGTGCACATCAGCTGGGAAGAAAAGACAACCAGGATCTGGAAAGCCCTTTCGACAATGGCAGCTCCTGAACAGAAGCAGGAACACTGAGCAAGTTAATAACACTGGGATGCCCCTGCAGACAGATCATCTGCCCAGAACTCCTCTACAGTCAGGAAAGCTTTAGGAAATAGCTACCCTGAAAGACCAGTTCTTAGTAAATAAATTCCTGCTTGGAACAACTCCATGACAGTTGCTCCTTGTTCCCTTCCATGACATCCTGGTCGCAGGGCAGCGACTGGCCCGTTCTGGTGATAAATCACAGTGTGACAGCACCAGGAGCCAGCCCTGATGCTGCTGCAGGGCCTGCCTGGCTCCAGGGCTCAGGGACACGTGCAGCCCCTGTCAGTAAGGCCGTGTGTCCTGGTAGAACGAGGCCAAACTGCTCTCACCTCTCCGTTCCCTCCTTTCTCCCGTGTCCCTCACCCTCCAAACAGCGACAGAGCTCTCCCCTGCCTGGCCTTGCTGGCTGTGAAAGGGGCTGTTCATTACTCAGCAGGTCCCTTTGATGAAGGCAGCACGTTGGGAAGCCTCTTGCATGACCACTGACCTTCCTCCCTCTTCCTCTTGCCACAGGATATTCCTGCAGGCAGAGCCGCCACCGGCTCTGCAGGGACAGCCCTGGCTTTGCTGGGAGCCAGGAACGACACAGGATGGCAGACACGGGGGCTGGGCTCCTGCAGGCAGGTTTGGGGCAGCAGTTGTGTCAGCCCTGGGAGCACAGGGCTGGAGGATGCCCAGGAAAAGCAGTCCCAGTTACACAGTGGGATCTGTGCTGCTCTCACAGACCCAGCCCTGAACACGGGACCTTCAGAACACGGAAAGCTCAGTGGAAAGAGAAACTCTGAGAAGTTTATAGGAAATGGGAGCATGGGGATGTTCAGTGATTAGGGGGGAATGAGCTGGGAAAGTCCAGAGACTGCAAGTTATGGACAGTTAAAGCCTGATTTAGGTTTTCCTCATTGTTTGTTCAGGCAAACGTCCCAGAGAAGCCAAGGCAATTCTGCCTTAGCAAAGAAGAAAGAACCCTGCCTTCCACAAATGGTGACACCACCCTTTCGCAGGGACTTTTCCTAGAGGAGAGAAGCCAGCACAGCAATGGTGGCACCAGTGATGGCAGTGAAGCTCTGCAGTGCCAGCCCTGCACGGCTCTGCCTCCCTCAGACACGAGGGTTCAGTCCCAGTGGCTTTCAGAGCCCTGGGCTCCATCCCTGGCAGTTCTGGGAGCAGAACATGCCCGGTGCAGCCTGTGCTCCAGGCTCATTTCCCCTCCTTCGCTGACAGAAGCATCAAGTGCACTTGTGCTCTGAGGTCTGTGCTGTATAAATATCCCCAGGAAATAAATAAATGCCAGTGCACTTGTGCATTTCCCTCAGATATTCTTCTCCCCAGCTGCTGTGCTGACAGTGCTTACCAGGAATCAAGCGTTCCATTCTGGCTCACTGTTCTGCTGGAGAGAGATGGGAACAAGATGCTCCCGAGGCAGGGGAGGGGAGGGTACAATCCAGTTACCACAATATTGGTTTGTTTATTTATAGATGCACACACGCAGACCTAGGGAGGAAATTCCACCCTTTCATGTCTTAGGTAACTGTGTCACCTTTGGATGCCCTGGTGACCTACCTAGAGAATAGGGATGCTCACCTACCCTCCTAGAGATTGTGAATTAATTATTGAAGGGCAGTGGGATCTTGTGAGTCCTTTGGAGCAGAGAAACATCAGGCTGGTGCTTCCCAGAGGAGCTGTGCTCCTGTGCCAGAGCAGCCACTGCTGCCCGCAGCAGCCAGAGCCTTCCCCTGAACTCAGCAGTGCCCGTGGGCAGCCGAGGCTGCTGCAGGCCAGGAGCCCTGGCTTGGCCTGGCCTGGTGTCCACAGGTGGGCCTGAGCCAAGGAAAAGCCCAGCCGATGTGCCAGTCCTGGCACTGCCCCCACAGTCGGTCACAAACGACCTTGCAGTGCACATTGTCTCCTGGCACACAGGCGTTCCTGCTCGCTCCCTGGAGACCCTGCCTGGGTTTCAAGGCTGGTTCCCCAAAGGGAGACAAACCTCCTCCACCCAGCTCTCATCAGTTATTGTCAGGTTATCTGCTTCAATCCCTAACAACAGCAAACACACACTGTTCATTTCTCTGGCAATCTGGGTTCTGCTGTTGACATCAAGTTCACTCGCCAGCGCTTATTCCTCCCCATGGCCCTTGGACTGGGCTGAATTGCCATTTTAGTGGGAAAATATTCAATCAATCTGAATTGGTGGGGTCTGCAGCACCCTCTGGTCCCTGTTCTCCTCGTTGCAGAACTGAACTAGAGGGCCTCTTTTGATTCCTTTTTGTAGGTTGTCTTAAATGCATGACAAACGTGGCGTGCAATGCTTGGGCACATCCTCTGTGATGGGATGTGTATCCATAGGGTTGCCTTGACCTGACACAAGGATTTTTGCCAAACGATCCTGTTCCAGCACCTGAACTGCAGCACAGGATTCCCTTCCCTTTTCCCTGTTATCCTTTCACCCCGAGCCCAGCCGTGTCCTTCTCATCGGAGGCTGAGCCCGGCTCAAGGACCGGCTGCCGGGATGAGCTCAGCCCTGACCTCCCCTGTGCCTGAGCCCGGCTTTGCACGGGGCTCTGTGTGTTTTGTCTGGTGCTAATGAGCCGGCCTGTGTTATCTCCAATGTCATTTTAAAATTAAATTAACCCCAGACTGTGGGTGTGTGTTTGCATGGCGATAGGAATTCTCTGGGAAGGAGGATGCCTTGGGCGCACACACGGAACCTGCAAAGCTTCTCCGGCGGCTCTGGCTGCTGTGCTGGCTGGCACCACCCCAGGGAGAGTGTGCCCATGCATCACAAATCTGCTTTTTGGTTCCCCTTCCACCCACCCCTGAGCTGAGCTCTCTGCCAACTCAGCTTCTGTATAAATCAAAGGGAAATATTCTCCCCCTCCTGTTTTTTTCTTTTCCTGAACAGATTGGATGTCATTATGTGCAGCTGAGCTCGCCGGGGCTGGCGGGGGAGGAGGGACAGGAGGAGGGATGGGGAGAAGAGACGGTTTTAGACAAAATGCTCACAGTCCATCAGAGGGGGAAAACAGCCTCCAGCTACAAGTAACCAGCACTTCACACACACACTGATTTACTGGGGAAACCCAGAGAGCTTTAATATTTAAAAATAAAATAGGGAGTGAGGGAAAAAAGAACTAGAAGGAAGGGATGTTATCGCTGTGGATGGAGCTGGGATGGAGGAGCTGGATGGCACAACACCTTCTCCAGCCCTCTGATTCACTGGGGGGCTCAGGTGGGCATTTACAGAGCCCATGGAATCCTACACCATCACAGAGAAAGGCTTCTATAAAATCTTTTAGGTGGTGAAAGCACCCTCTTCCTCCTCCCAGCCCAGTTGTTCACTGTGCAGTGCAGACAGTTTCCCATCACTACTGAGGGATCACCGAGTGAGAAAAAGGGAAAAGAAAGGGAAAGGGAGAAGGGGAAGGGGAGGAAGAGAGAAGGGGAGAGCAGGCAGAAAAAGGGAGAGGGGAACAGGAAAAGGAGAAAGGGAAAAAAAGAGTAAGAAGGGAAGAGAGAGAGAGAAATAGGAGGGAACGGAGGGCAAAGAGAGGAAGAGAGAGAGAGAGACAGACAGAGAGGAAAGGAGGAATGTGAGCCAAATGCATGGCATTCAAAAGAAGCAGCTTTCAAAAGCTTTGGCTGGGATGCAGATTTGCAGAATCTCTGGACCCATAATTCCCTGGCACACAAAGCTTGCTGGAGGCATCAATGTGCCCAAAAGGGGCTTGCAGAATAAACAGCAGATAAAAAAAACTAACACCCACAACAAGCCTATGAATTAGAAATGAAGGCAGGGGGAACAGCTGTACTTCCAAGCTGCAGGTGACCTCATTGTGGAAGCTGTGCCACAGCAAGGCTTGTCCGTGTCCAGTGGTTCTGAAATAATAGGTATGGACAATAATAGCTGGGAGGGAGAACACATTCCCTGGCTATATTAAAGAGTAGGTAATTGCCCATCTCTCCTGCCAGCTATATTTTAATCCAGAACTAAATTACTCTGAGCATTCTTACAAACTCCCATGTTTCAGCATCTCCAAAAGAGTTGACACTCCAAGGCCCAGATTTTTCCTTCTCCCTGATGCCTGCAATGGATGCCACCCTGGAACTGGGGGATCCAAACCAAAACACTGCAGCTTTCCACTCAAAGGAGCCTGAAACATTTTGCAAACTGCTGAGCCCACCCTGGGGGACAGAAGGGGAAATGATACGAGACCTGCCACGTCTCCAGAGCTGTAGATAACAGAAAGTGGTCAGTGCTGATATTTCAAAGCTTCAGCCTTCTGCCATTTACTGTGAAAGGAAATGATGCCACAACGAACCAACATGGATCAAGGGTAGCAGCCCACACCCTGCTGAGGTGGCTGCACTGCACGGGTAGGCTGAGGGAAGCAGGGCTGTGGCAGTAGATTTCCAGCTGCTCTTGCCTGCTGGATATAGGAATGCCTCAAAACGCACCAATATTCAGTATTCACCATCTTTCCAAACACATGCTATGCCATGACCGACTGTGCCATGAAATAAAGCAGGTTTTGAGAAAGCTGGTTCCTTTACTAATGATGCAGAGCAATGGAGGATCAAAGTCTGCTTGATTTTTGGAGAAGAAAATGACGAAGAATAAAAAACCCACGTGGGAATATGAAACAAAAGCAGTCATTAAACATTGCTTCTGAATTGGTAGGTTTTTGTTAGAGGGAGATAATTCCAGAGCTATTTGAAAAAAAAAAAATCAATTCCAACTGCAGTTGGTGCTTGTTGTGCAGAGAATGGGAATGGTGTGGCTATAAAAGGGGCCCTGGTTCCTTCTGAAAATGACCGTACAAGTCCACGCTCAGCTCTGCCACGGGGGCATTAAAAATAGTCAGGGATCACGTACACCAAGTCACAGCAATTTGCTGCTACCAAAATAGTTTACAGTATTTAAAAAAAGCTTAATCTAGAGACCGTTCTCTTGGCAGCAGAAATCTTCCTCGTGCCAAGAGAAAAATAATTTGCATCCCTGGTGTCAGTGGTGATGCTGCCACAGTGCCTGAGCGCCCCGGGAGAGGCAGCCAGCCCAGCCCCGCTCCCCGAGGCAGGATCTCGGGGAATAACAGGGAAGAGGAAAGAAATTCTCCTTGCGGTGGCACCAGAAATGAACGTGACATCAGCAGGTGGTGACTCATTCCTCATCTGTCTAATGGAACACAAGGCTGTGTTTGGGATGGGGCTCCTTCCCCCTCCATCTCGAGCTGTGGTGAACAGGCCCCGAAGAGTTAAGTTTTCAGGGATATGGTTGCCTTGGTGTTATGCTCTCAGCTGTGATCAGCAATATGTAACAAAAAAGCAGTACTTAAGTGGGGGGTTTTTTAAGTATTCCCCACTGTAAATGTGTAATTAATTAGCCTTCCCCTTCCCCCTTGCTCACACATCCAGCCCCGTGGGGACCCTCCCCTTTCCTTCCTATCAAATTCAGACAGTGACTGGGAGCTGAATTATTCATTCAGCTGTAGGTGTAACACAGCCATTTAAGTGATTTAAAGTTCAAGCAGTCTTGCTGCTGTTCAGCAACACACACCAAAAAAAAAAAAAAAAAGTTCAAAGAGAAAAGTAGAGCCCAAGTTCTCTTTTCTTAACCCACTTGTTTGGTTACGGTTTTGTGAATCAACCTATTGAATGAAAAAGAGATTTGTGAGAACGTCACATCAACCAGAGCACCTGTCACTCATTAAGAAAATACCACGATTATAAGCATCAGTTGAAGCTTTTGTTCCAATATGTCTCGTTGAATATTCTCTGCTGTGATAGTTAATTTTATGCACACTTTGCTGGAAATAGATGGCAAGTGAAGTTCATACTGACAATCACAGAAATCACATTAAGATCCCTGTTTAGTCCTCATTATCATTGTATCAGAGAACCTCATGCTAAAAATTACGTACAGCCAAAGAACAAATTAACCATAATTAACGGCACTTCGGAGCACTTCTGATTAGATCTCAAACTGCTTCAAAGTCTTCAATTTTCTGAACATTTCTGCAATATCAGGCAGTGTTTTCAGTCCTATTTTAAAGCTGGGGCTGTGAATAACAGCCCGGGAACCTGGTTGATCCTGGGGCATTTGGGAAAGTTCCTTCCTGCCCCAGGAGCAGATCCAGCCCCCCGTGTCCATAACCCTGCTGTGGAACCAAGATGTGCCCTCGCAGCGCTCTGCACCTGGGGTCCAATGCTGATTTTCCTCAAGGCAACACCCAAAGCCCACAGCAGAAAGCACAGCCAGATCCACCCCGTGCCACCAGGCCGGTGTCCCCGTGGCTGGCTGGGCAGCAGGTCCCAAGGGGGCTGTGCCAGGAGTGCCGCATGCAGGGGGTGTCAGCCCAAAGGAATCCCAGCAGCGGGTGCCAGTCCTCGGGCCTGGGATTGCATGAAGTGCTGTGTCGCCAGTACTTACAATTTTATTAGCAGCACCCTAATATGTGCTGTTTCCCTTGAAGATGCAGCTGCTTGAATGTCATCTGAATACCTCAGCCTTTATGAAAAAGTGTTCTATTTTTACAGCCGTAATTATGCCACTCAGGATTTTGAAGTACAGGCTTATGCCTTTATTAGCGTAAGATTGGCAATGCTGAACTTAAAAAAAGCCCAAATCCTGAAATACCTGGAGGTATTTTAAGCAGAGGGAAAGCTTGAAAGAAATGGGTGTTGGGACTGTTGCCCTGAGTCCTGCTCTGCAGAGTCCTTCACACACGGGCTCTCAAGGGACGGGGTGTTGAAGCAGCACCAGGAAACAGCAAAGGCCTTCAGCAGTTCTGGGTCAGGGTTATCACTTGGGGCTGCTTTAGGTTAAGCAACAGTTCAAGGCTGCCCAAACAGGTGCTCTGGGTTCTAGACTGCAGGACGGATCAGGAAATTGATTGAAGCTACTGTATTACCAGCAAGTTCTTAGAGAACTGGAGGCTGCAAAGTGCTGAACCGCACCAGCCAGGAGCCAACAAACCTGTATGACCCACGGCAGGGCTCAGTCCTGCTTTGCATCACCTCTGGGATCCCACCCTGCAGCTGCTCCTACCCACACAGACTTCCCTGGGGAACAAGTCTTTGAGTGCTGTGCCTCCTCTCTGGTTTAGATTTGAGTGGCACCAGCCCTTGACTAGAAGCCCCACTTGCTCAGAGCGGAGTTTTCCTGATAGTTTTCTTTCTATGAATTGCTCCATCACAGGACTGTCATAACAGACTGTTTGCCAATTTGAAATCCAACAGTTTGTCTGGTGTAAGTGTTAAAAATGTTGTCTTGGCAGTTGGGTTTTTTTTTTAGTTTTTTTTAAATTTTTTTTTTCTTTGCATTAAGTGACTTGATTTTTTTTTTCTATTCACTTCAACAGTATGTCAGGGAAATTGGATCATTTTAGTAGCCTGCTTTCTTTCTTTCACTTCAAATAAAACTCAACACTTAACCTATGAATTCAGAGTAATTTTGTTTTAACTATATAAACTCTGCAAGACTCAGCAAGTTTTTTTTTCGCTGGAACTTATAGTCATAGCTGGCAGAATATAGTGAATTGTTTTGAAGTGGAATTAAAACCAAAAAGAAGATAGACACTTGTTATATTTACTGAGAATGGAAGATCTGAGGCTAAGACTTCCCCTAGACTTCAGGCTGAGACGAGGAGCCTCTGTGATGACTCAAGTCAGGTTCTTTTTAAATGATTTCTTACCAGCTTTCCTTTTCACCCATTGCAATCCTTAAATGACTAAAGCTTTACAATCTGCTTATGATGAAGGAATCACTTCATGCCTGTGGTCTCTAAACCCCCTCAAACCCACTGACCTGGCTGTCTCTGATAGCCCAGGCTGGTCCCGACTGTGATTCATAATTTCATCACTTCTGGTGAAAGAGTCCCCCATGGCCCAGGGTGGTGCTGAATGAGAATTTCCACAGAGTTTGACATGGGGTGAATTTTGTGAAATTATCAGAGAAATTATCAGATAGGCCACGGCAGAAATTCAAAATTAGTAATTGCAATTAACCCTTTGCTAATAAAGAGGGAAAACCACTTTGCAGTCTCCTGTGAGGTCTGAGTAACTCAGTGTCCAGGAGAAAGCAGGGAGGTGAGAAGAAAGCCAAAGGACACCTGCACAGGCTGCAGGGACAGGAGCTCCAGACAGGCCTCAGGACAAAAAATAAGGTCCAGGAACCCAGAACTCTGAATTCTTTCCTCAAGGATAGATGAAAGGATTAGCTTTGAATATCCTAAGCTTTGGAAAGGAGGGAGCCACGGAAGCACTGATTGCAGTGACCCATTTTTATCAGGCCTCCCTGTTTGATCCAGCCCAGAGTGCAGGGACACACAATCATCCGAGGGCATCGGTGTGCCTGTGAACTGCACCACTCTGCTTCCAGGGGAAACACTGGCTCAAAACCAGAGCAGTATGGGACAAGAGCAATCCTGCTGAAGAGCAAGCAGACAGTAAATGTGACAGGGAAAACTGCTGACCCCGCATTATCAAAGACTCATAGAACATCCTGAGCTGGAAGGGACCCACAAGGATCATCAAAGTCCAGCTCCTGGCCCTGCCCAGGACACCCCAGGAATCCTACTGTGTGCTGAGAGCATTGTCCAAACACTTCTTGAACTATTATCAGTAAATAAGAGTGCAAATCAGTACATTATTATCGGTAAATAAGAGTATATATCAATTATTATCAGTAAATAAGAGCCCTGAGCCCCCGCTGTTCTCAGTTTATCCCTTGTTTTGGAGTATAAACCACTGAAGTCACACCAATGAAAACTCAGGAGAGTGAAGAATCAGGCCTCCAGAGGAAATGCAAAGGACACACAAAACATCACCAGAAGGGGATCCTCTCCACCTCCTGGGAGCATGGAGTGGGTGGCCCTGGCACAGGGGACGTGGCAGCAGAGTCTGTGTATTGTACCTGTCCAAACCTCACATCTGCAGGGGCTGTGGGGAGAAATCATGTCCAAAGTATGTCACAGAAGCCCTAATTTCAAGTTATGAGGAGGTTCATGAGAGGAGGTGCCTGCCTTGACTTCCCAAAGCTCTTGCTTTCCCTCTCCCCCTGCCCTGGGCAATGGCCCTGCACTCTCACCCGCTGGCAGCCCTCGGACGGTGACGCTCCCACTCCTCTCACAGCGGGCCCCGTGTGTGCTGTTTCTTCTTAAATGATTCATGACTCCCACTTCTCACTTCATCTGCCTTTGTTTTCCTGTGCAGGGAGTGTGTCTGGTACGTGGCAAAACGTGCTGTGCTCAGCCCAGCGCGGCGGCGGCTCCACACGAGTGTCAAGGTAACGCCGGCTGCACACGCAGCTCACGCGGGAAAGGGGCTGCACAGGCTTTGGCTTCCACTTCTCTGGCCTTGTAAAATCCCACGGAGCAGCAATACAAACACTCTCCCCACTGAATCACTCCTCTTTGGTGCACACTTCTTTCTCTTTTACTTATTGCCCCCCTGAACCCATCTGCAGCAAAAGGCCTTCCTACTTCACCAGCTGCCTCCTCCTTGTGACAGTAAAATCCAGATGTCAACCAGTATTTTTCTACACCAGCTTTCAAAAGTCTTTACAAAGAAACAATGAGACTCTATAAGGATGGAAAAACTGAAGCACAGAATCAGAAAATACCTTGGCTCAAAGCAGTCAGCAGGCTGCTGGAGGAGCTAAGAATAAAAGCATGATTTCCTGATGTTTAGTCTGATCCTCAGTGAATGGGACTCCCTCACGCTGAGAAGGTGCTCAACGATTAACTTTATTTATATATTTACTATTCAGATATGGCATGTTCTCACATCTCTTTATTTTCATGTTAATCGTGTTGTGGATCTTCTCCACCCACCTCCCATTTCCTTTGGTACATTTGTTCTGTAGCTATTTGTGTAGAAACCAAGCAATTTCTGCTCCACCTGCTCATAAACACAATGAGAGAGAGAACACAGTGTTACAGCACAGCCACTGCCTTAGCAACAGATTACAGCATCCCTGGGAAGGAACAGGGACCTTCTGGAGAGGAGGAGTGCCCTTCATCTCCCTCAAAAGCTACCGCAGGCAAGTTCTGCCTTTAATTATATTTCCAGCCAGCCCCCCCTTAGCTTTAAGCAATCAGTGGTTGTAAAGAAAGAACATAAAAGCTGAGCAGAGTTTGCTCCTCGCACTCAGGAAAGCCAAAGTGGGGTTGGTGAAAGCTTGTGAGCAGACTGGCTCCCACAGAACATGCAGACACATATTTGAGCACTCAGTCATGGCTGGTGTAAATAATTCATTCTGCTGAGATCCCAACCCCCTGGTAGCTCCATGTCTGGCAGGACAGCTCTCCTAGGGATGTACAAAAGGCAAGTAAAGCACAGCCCACGGCCCTTGGCTGTCAGACTACAAGCAGCTCATAGATCTGGAAGGGAAGTCAGGAGCCCTCCACCCTATGGAAAGCTGCTGAAAAGCTTCAGCCACAAGTTACTGTCCATAATGGGACGGGCAAGGGCTGGTTTGGCTGAGGATGTCTGACAGGCAGGCTACCCGTGGTGTGTCCTGTCAGAAAAGCAATCATGGCTCGATGGACCCGTGATCTCAGTGCCACCTTAAGGTATTTTTAGAAAGGCAAATATTTGTGTGAAGGCAAAGCTATTTGATTTTAGCCTTCCCCCAGTCCCTCTCAGGAGGTCACACGTTTTGAACTGCGAGCTCTCCAGCAGCAAGGGTGACGTTCCCGTGTTTGCATTAACACAGTCCCGACCCTGGGAGAGCTCTGCAGGCAGAACAGAGGCAGAAGGTACTACAAGCTACAGTAATAACTTACAGGTATAGAAGGGAAGAAGGGTCACCTACACTGCTTTGTTAAAAGGATGAGATTTGGGCAGCTTGACCCATAAGGGAGACGCAAGTCAGAGAACCATCTTCCACCTTGGATCCCAGAGCCCTGAACTGACACATGGGAATGATGATATAATGGTGGGTTATATAAAAGGTCAGTAGTGACATATAACAAAAAACAGACAAAAAAATCTTCTTTTTCATTGTCTGGGGATTAGCTATTTCATTAAGCTGTCTGCCCATATTAGAGAATTAAGCCTATTATCTGTTGAAGGATTCCAATGTCAAAAAAAAGAGGTCTGGGCTTAGAGCTCATCTAATCATTTTATGCCTGGAAATATGAAGCAAAACATGGACGAGGTAAGAGGAAATACAGAAAACCTCTGGCCTGAAGGCTGGAGTGAAGAGGTTGTGGGACAGCAATAAACTTGTATGCAGAAAGTGTTTAGTGCTCTCACTGGGCATCTGACAACACAGGGGCCCTGAAGCTGCAAAAGACACAACTAAAGGCTTTCCGAACTCTGGCCATGACACTTTCTGTGGTCACCTGCAGCTGCAGCCCCTGCACCCGCCAGCAGTGACAGAGACTTAGCTGTGACCCCTCACGGGGGGCTCTGGGACATCCTCACCAAGCATCCTCAGCAGCCCCGGTGTGGGCAGTGGCAGCCCCGGTTTGGGCAGTCCCAGCCCCGGTGTGGGCAGTGCCAGCCCCGGTTTGGTCAGTGCCAGCCCCGGTTTGGGTAGTCCCAGCCCCGGTTTGGTCAGTCCCAGCCCCGGTTTGGGCAGTGCCAGCCCCGGTTTGGGCAGTGCCAGCCCCGGTTTGGGCAGTGTCGCTGTCCCCGGGCTGTGAGTGGCACTCAGCCGGCTCGCAGGGACTGTCTCCCTGGAGGGAGGTGACACCCGGGTGAGGATTTGCACGGGCAGCCCACGGAACGCAGCGAGTGCCATCGTGCTGGAGGAAGTCCCTCCTCTGACGCACTGACACCACCTGTCTCTTTACTCTTGATGGCATCTGCTGGCATTTTTTATGTGCCAAGGTATTAATATCAGAACGGAGCAGGGGAGGCAGATACCGAGTTCCTGGGGACCTGGAGTGGCAAAAGCACCTCAGCTGTGCTGGGTCAGGGGATGGGGCTGCCCATGGGCATCACCCCTGGGAGCGAAACACAGCAGGTCGTGTGTTTGTCTCCTCTGTTTGAGGGGCCACTTAAAAAAAAAAAAAGTGTCAGGGGATTAAAATGCTTTGCCAGGGAGGAAGACGAATTATCTTAAAAATCATAAAGACTTTAGTGCCAGGATCAGGTACCAGATGGGTCGTAGAGCAATCCTTGACTTGTCCCCAAGAAAGGTAAAGCAGACAAGCTTTCCTGACATTGCTCAGTCAGCCATGAGGCACCACCAAGAAGAGGCAGATGGTCATTCCATCTCTGAAGCTATCTGGTCCTCAGCCTCTGCTGGGAATATATGTTGAGGTGCCAATTACCAGCACTTTGAGTAGTGCCTTTTGTGATCCAGCCATTAATTTAATCCTGTACCAAGATCTATAAAACTCGTTTCACAAAGAATGGCAAAGAAGGCAGGATACCAACAGGTTTTGATGAACATCCAAAATAAACAGCTATAAAACCCAGCCAAAGGCATCAAAAATAAATCAAGAGAAAAAAAGTCGAGCAAATTGGTGCCATGTTGCTGACAAGCAGCTCCACTGAAGATCATACGAGTCTCCTTTTAATAAGAGGAAACAGTTCAGAAACCCCTAATGAACCTCTAACCAGAGAAAATAATGTGAAGAGACAAGTGCATTCTCCCTCCCACTAAACACCATTGAGAAGAGGGAATGCTTTTCAGGCAGGACAACAGCACCAGGTAAAGCCTGCACTGCCCCTCCCCGGTATATTTTACAGATCAGTGCAAGAGTGCAGCCTCTAGTGCTGTCAATATGGTTCCTTTCAAAACGCACGAAAGTTTGCAAAAGATTAATGAAAGGATCCGAAACAGACCTCCCATTCTGGTGCCACCTGTCAAGCCTGTCCTTGTGTGAAACTGCTGAATAAGTCAGCACTGCCTGGCTTCCCCTTGACAGGGAGGCATATTGCAGTGTGCCGAGCTCGGGGGCACCCGCAGCGCTGGGAGCTGGGGCTGCCACCCAACAGCCTGGGCATGAAGTGCTTCCCAGCACTGCCCCAGCCACCTGACAGCCCCCGCTCCTCCACGTGGGCTTTGGCAGTGGGGGCTGGACCAGCAGAGTGCAGAAAATCCTCATGCGCCTCTCCCGGGGAGATCCTGTCCCTTCACGTGGGGGTGGCACTCTCTGGGGGGATCCATCCTCCAAAGGATGATCCAAAGGAAGAGGTGTTGGATGACCTGTGTGCATTAGGGTGAGGGTGTAGCTCCTCTCCTGGCGCTGTCAGAAGGTGCAGGGCAGTGTGAGAGCGAGCAGTGCTGCTGTGCCCTCACTGCTGTCCGTGCTCTGGGCTCAGAGGGGGGTGCACAGGACAGCTTCAGTAGCAGATACAACACGATGGCCCCAGTGGGGGGCACTTCGACTGATGGACCAGGATAAGGGCTCATGGTAAGGAGAAATAGAATCTAAATCCCAGGGCTCTAGGATTTCCATTATCTATTTAAAGAGCAAATGATGGCAAATAACAGCCTGTTTCCTATTAAGTTTTACAGGTAGTTTTACATCAGGTTTAATCTCACAGGACAGGCAACAATACTCGGGAAGATGCAAACATTTCAGCTCCTGTGCAGTGTGGCCATCTGACCACACACTGGGGGTTCTTGTCAGGTTTTTACAGACCACGCTGAAGTCTCTGTCCCCGAATGTCAGCTGTGCTTGATGTTATTATAATGGCATGTAATACAGTTTTACCTGCCTGCCATGACAAATGCCCAGTGATAACTGAAAACAAAGTGGCAATGCTGGTCCCTGTATGAGGGATTCTCCCAGAAACGGTGAAAAAGGAGAAAATAGATTTACTGGTCCAGATTTTTCTCTCACTCATTCCGGGAATCAAGAAAGTAATAATGTCATGACTGGAGAACCTACTGTGAAGGAGGGAGGAGTACAATCATATTAAAGTTCAGAGAGGCACAAACATTCAGAAATACAGAGGGCACAGTGATGGAAAAATGTTTGCAAGGAGAGTGGAGGAAAAAACCAAGTTCATCTACTGAGTTATCAAACCCAGAGTGGCCATTAGCAGTGTAACAGGAAAATCAAGTTGCTTTACAAAACAACATAAATTCAGTCTGAACAGGACTCTGTAACTTCTGCAAAGACACAGGGAATATATTAATTAATGGCTTTAGTCATAGCACTGTTGTTGGTAGAAGATGTTGAGACAAATGTGTAAACAGAGGAGCCTTGGGAATGTCACAGTAATTTAAAGTACATAAACCTTCAAAGCAGTGCCTGTGATAGAGTGATACATTGTCTTATAATTGGGCAATTGCTTTCATTCCATGATATAATTAGCAGACAATTATGGTTATGTGAAAAATCGCTCCATCTCCCTCCCTTCCAATTTGTGCTGTTTAATCCAAGCAGAGAATGGCTCTTTTTTGCTGTGTTACCAGTGGGTGACTCCATCCCCTCTGACCAGCTGCACCAGCAGAGCCTCTTGCCTGACTGACGTAAGGGTCAAACATTCAGGAGAGGAGCTGAAATCAAGCTATTTGGATAAAATATCTGCTCTTTACACTTTTTTGCGCATCCTAAAAAGATACCCACTGCTGCCACAGCCTGAAGTTCAGCACAAGCCCTGCAAGCAATGAAGCCAAAGCTGCAGCAGAGTTTCGATGTCCCCTGTGCCTGTGCTCTGGTCAAGGCTGTGCTAAGGAGGCCAGTTTTGGCTGCAACCCCTTTTTCTGAGGGCCAATGTTCCGACAGCGCCACAGAATCAGGGGATCACCAAGGATGGAAAGGACCTCCGAGGTCACCGAGTCCAGCCTGTGAGTGACCCTCCTTGTCACCCAGACCAGAACACTGAGTGCCACATCTCTGCAAGGTTATCTCTTCCCTGCAGAATGCAAATGTTTTGATAAACCTTGGGAAAAGCGAGGTTTCAAACCCACCAGCTCTGCCCGAGCTGCAGCACGTGCGTTACACCCTCGTTCCTACGCCTGTTCTGTTGTGTCTGGAGATAAGTTGTCCCTGCTCCTGACTCATTCCCTCAGAACTTGCTCCTGGGTGAGGTTTGCTCTGTGTCCCTGGGACCAGCAGAGGCTCAGGGCTCTCTGCACACTTGGAGAGCACACGGTGCAGGAAACAATCCTGGGCTGTACCGGAGTTACCATCATTTCCCGCAGCTGAGAGTCCTTCCCCGTGTGGAACTCATCTCTGCAACTGCCTCTGGAGGAGTTTTTGTCTTTAGAACTGTCAGGATTAGCTTCAGCGAGATCTTAAAGCATAGAATTCCTGGAGTCCCTGTTTATACCCCAGAAGAGATCAGTGCTGCCTTCCCACTGCTCATGGACACACACAGACCTTTCTCCTCAGTGCACTATCCACAGGTATTCCCCAAGCCGTCCCTTCTCCCTGCAAACACATTTGTACCTATCACTAGATGCTCCTTCTTTCCCAGAGCAGTTACTTTCCACATGTACCCACAGAGAGGGGCAGGCAAGTACAGAAATTTAGGGAGGGGGGGAAACGCCTTTCAGATGGAAAAGAACAACATCAACCACCTCTCACACTCTCTGTGCTCACTCCTGTGGGAGATATTTATCCATGGGAAAAGCTTTACAAATTCTAAGTAAACGAAAAAAAATAAATTATATTTTCATAACATTTGGGAGGAAATGCATCTTAATGGAAAATAGCTAGAGAAAAATAATAGCAGCTAGTGAGCTGAAGGAACTATATTCTCCCTGACATGCAACAACAATAGAAGCTAATGCGAGTCATTTGCAGAAGGAAAAGTGAATAGCTGTGGCATATTTGCAAAGAATATATGGCAGTTTACCAAAGGCAAAGCTCCAAGGAATACCAGCTGGGACATAAGAAGGGAGCTATCAAAGGAGGAGGGAGGTATAACGGCATCATGGGATGGCTGGCACCGCTTCCTTAAAGCGCTTCGTGGAATGAGACAGAGCTGAGCAGAGCTGGGGAACCAAGGTGGGGGTGTCACTCACGGTGCCTCGTGGCAGGGGGCCAAGGAAGGCACCAAAAACACACACGTGGGGATTTGTAGCATGTCTCCAGTTGGCAAATTTACCAGCTATTAAAGCCGAGTCGTGAATTAGATTTTATTAATGACTAGTCTCCTGTTTCGATCAGAAAACATTTACTTCAAATAGGATTTAAAAATCAAACCCTTCTAATTAGAACACTTGTCATTTGTGGAAAATGACATCCTACTGACTTTGTACTTTGTCCTTATTATCTGAAGACCAGGATGACCCATTGCTTTGTGGCCCAGCCTGGCACCTCAGCAACACAGAGCCTGGGGAATGAGGAGCCTCCAAAATGCCACAGTAACATCCCATTTATCCGGATGCTTCCAAAAAGTTGATATGTCTAAGTGAGGAAGCTGCCTCTGCAACAGAAGAGAAGTGCATCCTAAATTTTGAAAAACAAAGGTGGATAAACTTATTTCTAGCTGAATGCAGATTTTAAGCAACGTGAAACAAACTGTGTGTGATCTCCATGTCCCAAATAGCACTAATTTTCAATTCCTCAGTATTTTGTTTTCTCCATGAGATAACTATAGCAGTTATTAATGATTTAGACTTTGAAAAGGGAGCTGTCTGGATTTGCAAGCAAAATTTCTCACTCATTTATGCACAAGGTAAAACTGGGACAAAATACTGGGTAACAGTTCACAGCCAGGTGATTTCCACTTCAGCTTCTCTCCGAAGCGAACAGGCTGTCCCAGTGAACAGAAGAGCTCCTGAACTCCTGCCTGTGCTCCTGGAGGCCAGTTTGTCCAGGTTTGATGGAGCACCTGTGAAGTGAGAAGGTGCTGGAGGACAGGTCTGAGGGACTGGTGCCCCCCCAGATGGAATTTAGGGGCAAGAATGTGCTGTGTGACAGTCAATCCACTGCAGCTTCTCCTCAGAGCAGCACAGAGCCTGGCCCAGGGACAGCAGCTGCCAAAACTCAAATTACGACACACTCAGAAGAACTGAGGGCCTGGGTTTTATTCTCCAGGATATTAGTGACAGTGTATTTTGTCACTTCTTAAAGAACATTTGGCTGCAGCTCTAGGATTCCTCTTTTTTTAGGATTTCACTAAGGGGCTCAGAAATTGCAACAAATAGCTTGGAAAAGACAAAGAAGAATCTTGTCATTCCACTGATTGTAGCTACGGTGCAGTTGAGTGCAATGTGATAATTGGTCTCCTGGAAATCATTCCTCAAGTTCATACTGTGATATAGCATGATATAAATCTGAGCCAACCACACAGTTCCCATTCCAGTGTGCTGCCATCAACTGGTACGTTAATCCCATGGAAATGAGCTTCTTGGGAAGAACAGAAGTTGCACTGGTGGGGGAGAAAGGAGGGGGTAAGTTTCTAAGTGTTAGTAGAACCCACTTCCCACTCCCATCCCCAGCTCTCTAAATTACAGATACAAGATCTGTGTTCGAATTACTGACAAGGTTA
The DNA here is from genome assembly GCA_035584735.1 of Pseudotriccus pelzelni. Lineage (NCBI taxonomy): Eukaryota > Metazoa > Chordata > Aves > Passeriformes > Tyrannidae > Pseudotriccus > Pseudotriccus pelzelni. Next base: position 4,810,127 of record JAWMRA010000052.1, on the reverse strand, counting down.
CCAGCTGGAACTTTACACTCAATTCAATTATTTTATATTGTACCTTCAGGCTCCATTCCAGAGTGACTCTTAAAGAATAATCAGACTTATTCAATAGGCAATCAAAATGAAATTACTTTGTGTAAGTACAACAAGGTTACACACTTGGTGCAGTCTGTAAGTTAGGTGCTGCTGGTTTCAGGGCTCTAAGATTTTGACTCTGATTATCTGTGATGTGCAGGAAAGAGTCTCCTTACAGCAAACAAATGACAAAGCAGTTGAAAGTGGTGCTTTATATTGGAACTACTCCTAGAAGCAGCCCTTGATGGACTGGCCTCCTCCAGGCATTACCAAACCCAACTCACACCTCAGAGTAATGGTTCTTTAGTTTGAACATCCAGATACTGTGATGATTTGAACAAAAATATAAGATTATGTTGATTTTCATACAAAATGAAGGTTCTCAGCTGTGTACTTTGTAGCCCAGAAATTTGTCTCTTGGAAACACAACAACTCCAACACTGGATTTCGTGGGTGACTGCGAGGCATTGATCCAAAACACTGAAACCCAGTTACTTTTGGCTTGGATGGCAAACACCCCACAGGTCCCTGCAGTGTGCACTCCTCCCCTTCCAAACAGCATCTTCCCTGAGAAATAACCAATAATAAAATAGAATAGAAATAAGGCAAACTAAACCCCACACTGTGTCCTCACATCCAGCCCCATCAGACCTTTGGACGCACAGAGCTGATGGCACACACCTTCTCCTCCGCACGAACAGCCCAGTGTGTAAGATCCACCCTGGAGAGAGACACAGCCTCAGTGAGCTCCTGTCCTGCTGTCCTCCTGTCCTGTCCTCCTGTCCTCCTGTCCTTCTGTCCTGTCCTCCTGTCCTCCTGTCCTTCTGTCCCAGGAATTTGCTGCCCGGCTCAGGTGGCTCCACTTGGAGACGACACCAACCCAAACCCCACGGTCTGACTTGAGCCCCACTGAAGCCGAGAAGCTGGGAATGTATCCTGAATTTAAGAGCCATCCCTGGGGATGTCTGAGCCAAGAGTGCCCGAGGAGCAAAAGGTGCAGGAAATGGTCAGGAATTTCAGCCGAGGAGCTTTGTGGGATTGCATTCAGTGGTCCTGCAGCTTTCCTTCCAGGAATGTAAACAGCTCTCCCTGCAATGTCTCTGTTATGTCTCTGCTCCGTTACAATTTCCTGACCAGGGCAGCTGCCAAGAGCCCGGGAATGGAGCCACTGGGAGGAGCAGCTCCATCCCTGGGATCTGAGCAGGCTCTGGGAGTCCAGGATCACCGACCCTGCGGGACTCGAGCCCCTGCTGGACACACAACGAGGGCATTTCGTTGTTCCCACTCCCATTTCTGCGAAGATTGTGAGGTTGTGCTCTCAGGCTGATGGTTCTTGAAGACAGTCAGAGACTCCTTCAGGTGAGACGGAGCATCCCTGTGGATGCACCGAGTCCTTTATTCCCATGGGAGAGGCTGCTGGCACAGCTTTGCCCCCTGCACTGCCCACAGCTCTGGGCACTGCCCAGGGGCCAAAGCTCCGGGCAAGGAGCAGATCTGTTTTGCTGGGCTGGCACAAGCAGGTCTGTGCACAGTATTTGGCTCTACATTTTGTTTCAGCATTTTCAATCACACAAAAGGGATATAAGAAATTGGTAATAAAAATGGGAATTTATAATAGGAGCAGTGTTTTGCATTTAATTTGACTGAAAAATAGGACTACACAAGATAGGGTGTAAAAATTGCTCTTCATTTGTGGATTAGTGAGATTAGAGGTCTGAATTTTTGAGAGTTTAAATGCACTGTAAAATTACAATATAACATTTGATTAAATCCACAAAGCTTTACTAAAGCTCTCACAGCACTGAAACACAACTATTGCCTTGGAAGGCCCCAGGATGTGCAAACCCAGAGCTTGATGTGGTTATTACTTCCAACCAAACTACAAGGATAATGACAAATTATTAATTGTGTACCATTTCGATAAAAAAATCATTAATCTGACTTTGACAGTGGCCATAAATAGGCTGAGCAGTTTTCAAAGACTTTGCCTGTCCTCCTACACAGTGCTTTCCTTCATGACAGCAGCTGAAAACAACAAACTCATCTTCTTAATACATTTAGAGTTTGGAAACGCATTTTCAATGAAGTAACTCGTCCTTCCTCCTGGGCCATCGGTAATCAGGTTTCCTGGCAGTGAGAGATCCCCTTTTCCATCCAGCTGGTTGCCTGCAGAGCGAAGGATGATGGTGGGTCAGTGAGCCGGAGAATCTGAGCCTCGGTCTGAGGGGAAGGAAGAGGATTTTCCCGGGGGGCTGATATTGCAGAGCAGATTTGGCTGAGGTGAGGCTTTCCTGGGGAAAGGGGGGAGCAGGCACACCATCAGCTGCTCCCTCTGTTTGCGATGCAGCTGGGAATGAGAAGGGGGAAAACCACCTTGAAGCACTCGACTGAATGGAAAGAAGAGACAAAAGTACAGAGTAACAAACAAAACTGGCTGGAATAAAACATCCCATGGTCTTCATTCTTGTCTCCATTTTGTTGTTCCTTCCTTGGCCTCACCAGCTTTATTCCAGCTTTACAGCACTTGGAGAAGTTGCTCCGGCTCTCCTTGTTTTCCATTTGATACAAATTCAAATCAGTTTCTGTCCTCTTGTACCAAATCACTTGGCTGCTTATTCTGACTGTAATCCTGACTAAAGATAGTCAGGAACTAGAGAGCTGAAAGCTAGTTCTCCTTAGAGACCTCACTTCTCTCTGTTAGCAGCTCTCTCAGAACTCAATCCTTTGCCACTTAGCCACCTTCACAAAACAAGCATTTAATGGCAACAACTTTTAAAATGGTGGATTTTATGATTTTATGTATGCAAGCTGATGTAGCAGGAGAATAGCAACAAATGAGAAATGGCAATTAACACTCCCGGAGTAAAGCCTGTTATTTCTCCTGTTCCTCAGCCTTTCTCTCACAAAACGCTTTCAGAGAGAAGGCAGCTGATTCTAGCAAGCAAGAATACACATTTCCGAACTCCACTCCATTGCTTTTCCAAAAACAAAAATATGTAGGAAGAACATTTCAGTCTAACTAATTAGCTGGCTCTGTGTCCTCATCCTTGTTAAATCAAGGGACATGTCTAAAAGACTCCTCATCCAAGTCTACTTCAGGTAATAAAATGACAATATTTAAAAGATCAAATTGCTATTTTTTTCCCCCACTAAGTCAGAATCAAAATGAGCACATGTTCCTAGGGAACATAATTCTCTGGAACGGTTTCCTTCCACAGAAGTGGCAGAAGTGATTTCTTTTTCTGTGTGTGCTGCCTAACTCATACCCTCCTGCCCTGGCAGGGGCTGAGGGCTCCCTTTGCTCTTCAGTCATCTTTGGCTGCTCACACAGACCAACCATGTACACAGACTTTTGACAAGACCCAGAGAAGCTTCGTTGTTGTGGGAGTTCCTCCAAATCAATTATTTGGAAATTTCAAACCTTTTGAAACTTGTCCATCATTAATCTCTGAGATAACACGGCATGGAATAATATCTGTTTCTCGTAGATCACACAAACAGGGGAAACATCTGCGGCCGTGTGCCTGAATGGTCTTTGTTCACCGCTGCTTTGAACAGGGCTATGAACACATTTGGGTAGGAAAGAAGAGCTTAGTTTAATGAAAAAGAAAATCTTTGGTAACGCAGAGCATTTCTGTAAACTCCAAGTCACTGGAAGTTCCGGGGCCATTGCTGTTTGCCATCCATGGAGCCAAATCCTCGTGTCTGGGTGCAGTTCAGCCGTGCTGCCATAGGCAGGCCAGCCACCAGCTGCTCAGAAATCCTCATTCCTCTGCAAATTAGTTCACCTCATTCCGTGGCCAAATCACTCAGTTGTCAATTCCCCCTTTGGCCTTTGCAGTTAATGGGATCTGCTCTTCGTCGCTCTGCGGGGACTTCTTACTCCCATTATGAAAGAGAAAACCCCTCTCTCAATTCAAGTGGAATTCGTTTTCCTAAATATACAACCACAAGTTGCCTCCTTTTGTTTTAGAGTAGTAGATTGGGGAGTGTTTTGCGTTGATTACGAATGAGAGATGCCTTTAAAACTCGGAATGAAAAGTGTGCTGCTTTTCATTCAAGTACATCCTGAAATAAAACACCTCCTGGATTTTGCTCAGTGTTTTCTCTGTTTACCTCTCCCCTCTATATCCAGGGTTAAAAAGGTGGCTTTAACCCTGGATATTCTACAGCTAGGAAGTGCAAATGCAGGTTTTACAGGCATTTGTAGCGGGGCAAAGAGCAGACCTGCAATGAATCCCCCTCCCACGGCCTGGGCTGAGCCCAGAGCACCACCGGGACAAATACCTTGAGGGAGCCACTTCCAAGTATTGAAAGAGCCCCTGACACAGGTTCCTTCTGTCAGGAAGCTCTGCCACAGGCTGTGGCCAAGAGACCCATCCCTTTTAAACTTCAAACACGTGGTTCTGACCCCCTTCTCGGGCCGGGCCTGCCGCTCCATCCAGGCCTCCTGCCATGTGCCTCATGCAGTTTATGGGAACCTCCAGGGCTGGCTTTAATCTGCTTTCCCAGAGTCCCTGCGCTCCCAAATATGTGTACCAGGGAGAAAGGGCAGGAAAGAGAGACAAGGAATCAAAGCACCACGAGAGCGCACTTGTGTCAATGTGAGTGAACCCCGACATGAGGGCTCATCTCGCGCTCAGCCCTCAGCCCTTCAGCTCAGGTGCTGGGCTGGGGAGACCGTTTTCCCTCTGGATTGCGTAAATGAGGAAGCTGTTCCCTCCGTGGTCCTGGAAAGACATATGTGCTTCATTATCTGGATTCCTTGTATTGTTTCAGCTTGTCGTTGCTGGCTGGGAACATGCAGCCTTGAGCTGTTCCCATTTTTAAAATGCACTTTTTTCTGCCCGGATTCTTGCCAAGTGGAGATTTAAGTGCACTATTACTTTTATAGAAGACTATTAAGAGTTATTAGATCCCATTAGAGCAGACTATGCTCTTTTTTAAAAAAAAAGAATCCTTTCCTTTATTTTTGAACAACCATTTATACTCATTTAAAGCTGACAGAATGTTTGTATCAATGCAAACACAGTTAATTATATCTTAGATCTGTGAGAACCTTTCTTGTTTATTTTTTTTTTAAATGTTTTACTAGTCTCCCCTAAAGACTGTGTTTTACTTGTGTGGCTTTAAGGCAAGTCTGAACCATCATGGGTGCGAGATGCACTGGGTGTTCTGGCATGGATGGCATGAGAAGAGTTGGAAAGAAGTGATGGAAACTGAATCCCAGCATGATCAGTATCCATGCTCTCCCCAGGGCCAGGTGAATCCTTAGCTCACCGACACTAAAACATCAATCCTTGTACCAGCAGAAGTGGGATCAGACCCTCCATTACAGGGGGAATGTGACCTGATGTTACTGGTAGGAGCCACCACCAGTAAGAACAGCACAAATCCCTCTTCCTGGTTGGTGGTGCTGTTGTAAAGACAGGATTAATGCTTGGATTAATTGCTTGTCCCTTCCAAGTTTCCTTCATGCCTCCTCCTTTCTTTGCAGTTTACACCCAGTTCTCCAGATTTCTCTGCATTACTTCTTTGTCTCAAGCCAATTTCCAATGAAATGAGTCAAAAATGTCTCAAAGGAGTAAAGAATTAGATGTGCTGACACTGTGTTTTCTGAGAGCCGTCTGGGAGATGAGCTCTGACGTTCTCCCTTCCCTTATGGCAGCATTTGCTGTATGGAACATTTTCAGTAGCCTGGCCCTGTGGGTTTGATCTGCTTAAACTCTAATTTGTATAACCCACTTTGGGAAGAATGATATGCCTTCCTGGAAAACATTCCATTTCCCTTCCCATCCCTTCCCTTCTCGAAGACTCACTGTGAGGAGATGACTAAATGCTGCCACAGGAGGGAGAAAAACAAACAGGAAAGAATTAAAAGGGCCTCGGATAGGGCATAAATTATTCAGCTTTTCCCCTCCCTGAACTCCCCTGCAGCCAGCACATGCACAGCACCTCCCTCTGGATGAGCCTTTGGCAGGAGCAGCAGATCCATTAACGCTCCATCACTTGGCCATGAGGAGGATCCTCCCTGCACAAAACTTTGCAGGAACTTTCGCTGCAGAGGAGGGAGAAAGTGGGAGGGGGAAAACATCCTGGTTCTGTGAGGAATCGTGTTTGAAATGGCTTCTCAGAGCATAAAGCAAGGCTAGGATTAGCAGTGATTGTCGCAAAACGTGAACGCTCCTGGACCTGAAGAGTTGGTGCGGGAAAAAACGTGGCTCTGTCTGCGATTTCATTTCCAAGATTGGCTTAACAAACCAACCAGCCACGTGAAGCAGCACAGAGCACAGCTCTCTCAGATCTGTTCGGCTTTTTTCCTTGTTACTCTTGAGACACGCTCTGCGGAAGGCAGAGGGAAGCACAGCAGTTCTGTCTTGGGCCTGCCTTAACCTGGTCCTTTCTACTTGGCTTTTAAAGCCCTTTGGTTTTGTCTAGACCAGGAAAAAAGGTGTTTCTTTCAAGAACTGCAGCTCAACTGAACTTGTGTAAGTAACCACTTGAACAGCACTGGGATCATGGTTGAGCAGCTTTAGCTCAGTTCAAGAGGTGGAATAAAACTGAATCAGGCCAACTGAACTAACTCCTTCAACTTTTTTCCTAAGTCGTCAGGCTTTGGAAGTTTGCTACAAGTGACAGACTGAAAATCTTGTGAAACTTCTGAGCACGGGTCAGGCTGGGCATTCCCAGGTTCCTTCCACCTGGTTCCACCTGTAAGAACAGGAGAAGAAGGGAAGATCCACTGCAGTGGACCATTCGACCTTAACCTACCCTTCAATCTGCCTTGAAATTTGGCTTTTTTTTGGCATTTGGGCATTGCCTGGCTGCAGAGCCATGGAGGAAGTGATAATATTTTTCTAGTTTAATAAAAATATAGTGGTAACAGGGTTGAGACCCACTTGACTTGTTCTCTGCTGGAGTCCTGGGTGAGGGAATCATTCCATTCTTCCCACAAGGAGGGACAGTGCCATGGGATTAGCCTTTCCCCTGCTGCTCTTTTTTGTTTTGAAATCTTCTTTCAGAAAATGTACAAAGTAGATGATAAATTATTCTTCCTACGCCAGGAATTTTCCATTTTGAGTTTTATCTGTTGCTGGGTTTTGGCACCATTAAACCGTTAAGGATGAATTTAAAAGTAATTGAGAATCTGGCTCCCTTCGTTGTAGTTCGGGGCTTTCCTGCAGAACAGGAAAGGTTTGGGATTCAGGAAAGCTCTCTGATTTTTGATGAAGCTCAGGAGTGTCTGCTGTCCTTGCAGATAACCAACTGTACCTGGGCACTGATTGTCTTTCCTCTGCCTTTCCCTCTCTGCGCTCTGTGAGTTTTCCAGGAAGGCCGATGAGTTTCAGAAAGGCAGAGAAGAATTACCATAACATGGAAAACAGTTTGAGGAGAAGGAAACCACCAAGGAGCCCTCAGCATTCTGCTGAAAATCCTGCAACTGATGTCAGGAAGCAAAGGGATGTTAATCAGAGGACATGTAGCAAGCGAGCTGAAAAGCTCTTAGAGGGGAAAGAGAGCAAGGATTTAACATAGAGGTTAAGAATTGAATTTGGGAGAGTCACAAGACCTGGAAAGAATGATGGATGGAGTGGAAAGCGATTTAAAAAATGTTTATGTTATATTCTATCAGGTCTGGAAGTGAATACATCACAGTAGATGGTGTGCGTGCAGATGACAAGGAAATGGGGTTTGCTTCAGAAAAGATTAAAGAACTGTCATCTAATATCAGACCACAGGAAGACAAAACAAGCTATTACAGAACTCCAGCAGGGAAATACCCTGGCTCTGAGGCAGGTCCCACTGCTGTCCTCTGTCCCCCAGACTGTACAGGATGGATTTTTAAAGAGTTTACACTTCATCCTCTTTACTTTCCTGACTAGTCTGTGTGAGCTGAAAGGAACGCCATCTGGGCTGGTCAGTGTAGCAGTAGTGGTAGTTTACAGAAGCTGGAACAAATATTGGAATTACACTTGTTCTTTTTTTTTTTTCCAAGGGAAGGAGAGGAATGGAAATGGAAAAATGTCAGTGAAAAAAACCCCATGCAGGGCCCAAACTTCAGAGCTGAGGAAGTCTGCAATGGAGAATGTAGTTGAGACAGCTGTGCTGAGCCTTACCTAACCTGGGGCTGACCAAGGCACTTCCATGAGGTCATTCCATTAGTCTGTTGCTCCAGCCCTTGCTCCTGACACCTATTAAATCTCCAGCATTGGAGTTTGGGGTTGTCAGGGTAGCACTGATGGGACACAACACAGTCCATGTGCTTGTGGGCAATGACACAGATCCTGCCCTGAAGCAATTTGTCCTTTTCTTGCCTGCCTTTTCAAGATATTTCATTCCATGCACATTTTAGGATTGGTTTAGAGAACCAAAGGAATGATTTACTCTCCGTCTGGGCTGCTTAATGCCAGGTGAAAGCAAGAAAGATGGTTTCAGGGCTTGGGCCTACACTTTTCCTTGCAGGAAATATCCCCCTTGATTTCAAAAGAATAGAAAAAGGATTCATTCATATTCACAGTACTCACAAGATCTTGCAAGTTTTTGGTATCTTGCCCCAAAGGAACGCACAGTTACCTGCTCCACATTTGCACTGTAGATAACAAAGACCTTACACAACATTTTAGGTTGATTGTCCTCAAAGAAGTTTTCTTTGGGACATCCTCTGAATATCTCTCAATGTCCCTCATTTCTAGTCCTCAAGAGAACAGTTTTCCCCTCCCTTCTGTTTGGTCCTTCCCACAAACCTGAGCTCACGGTGGAGCACCTGTCCCACACCCTCCTTCATCTGCCACCAATCCCCAGGTCCGTGTCCAGGAACTGCATCCTGCTACCTCGTGCTGCGGGAGAGGCAGAGATGCATCCTGCAGTGGCCATCCCTCCTCACGAAGGTCAGTCGTTTTGAGGAAGCCTTTTATTGAAGTAAAACATGACCGGCAGCTAAGAGACTGGCTAATAAGTTGCTTCTCACTTCCACCAGGAGCCTGAAAGTGCAGGACAGAATCCAGGGAAGATTTTCTGGAAAACGAAGAGAGGCCCAGTAAAGTCTCTAAGCCTGGGCAAGTCAACAAACTGTCACAGTTGCCCAGAAGGAATTGGCTTGTCTTAGATAAACTTACAAAAGGCCCTGAAAAAACAGAACTTTTTTAAATGGCAGAGATTAATTTTCTGACTTCAAAGTGGTATTAATGCAGAGTTTGGCTGAGCTTTCCTGTGCAAGCAGTTTCCCCTCGAGCAATGATTTCAGAATCCGCCTTGTTTCAAGGCTGGCATTTGCTGCAGCTGCAGACCTGGAGTATTTTCGATCCCCTCTGAGTGCTGGAACAGTATCCAACAATTAAACCACAACCCAAAAACAATCAAACATCTGTTTGGAGGCTGCTCAGTGACTGACGTTCTCCTGCCAGCAAAAACACTGGAGCTGCTGAGTGATTCCTGTCTTGTGTGTGTGGATGTGCTGCCTGTGTGGGGTTTTGTTCTTCCCAGCAGTGAGACTGTGTGTGTGTAAATATGCTGAAGAGCATTTTTTACTGCAATGTATGGATGTGCCCACGGAGTTTATTTGTGGAAGTATTTTTTGTTGATATGAGCACACATGTTTGAGCATCAGCTTGAGACTGGTGTGCTGGAGGTGGCTTTGGAGGAAGCAAAGGAGGACATGGACTGTGAGCCTGGGCTCAGGTATGTGTTCATGGAATGCTCTGTGCTGGTGTACATTTACAGGCATTGTTTTTATTTTGGGGCAAAATCAGGATTGTGGCTGCACGTAGTTTCAGGTAGAGACAAGTATTTTGGACATGTGTGTGTGGAGTGGACATGTATGTGCACATGTAGGACTGGGTTTGTGCTTTTGGATGGATTCTGCACCTGATCTTTGAGTTCTGCCATCGAGCTGATCAGCTCCTTGGACCAGAGGACTTGATCCTTCGCTGCAGGCCCAGGGAGGGGATCTCAGACCGCTGGCAGCACTTCAGAACTGGGGCCAAGGGAAGAACCAGGTCTGCTTCTGATGGCACCTCGGACTCTCTACATCAACCCCCCCTGATTTCAAGAGCTCTTGGGATTACAGAAGAGGATCTGGGGATGATTCGACTCCAGGCTTTGGGAACAACGATGGGGTAATGAAATTAGGTCTGTCTGCTTAGAGGACAAATTCCTCTCCTTCCTGAAAGCACTTCCAGACTCCATGCAGGTAGCTGCTTTTGTCCTATTTTATTTATAGCCTTCAAATAACCATGGGCTGTTGAAAGCACCATGCAAATGGCATTTATTCCCAACAGGAACTCCCACCCTATAAAACTAAGACCGGCCTTTGGAAAAGGCAATTGTTCCCACTCCCAGCCCAATGACAGCTTGTGCTGCTCCTCCCAGCTCCCCCCCCAAGGTGTCCAGGCTGCTCTCTGCCATTTGTGGTGGCTCTCTGTCCCTCAGGCCCTGCAGTGGGTGCAGGAGGGACCATCAGCACCTCGAGTGACAGACTCTGGGCCACCCACGGCCTGGATTTCGGGAGCATTCCGCTGTCTGGGAGAGAGCAGCTGGAGGTTTGTGCTCGAGCCCACTTCTCAAATATCCTCTCGCTGAAGCATAAGAACAGGCTGTTACAGGAACGAAGGATTTGATGATCTTCCCACCGTGAGCCCCACAGCTTAACTTATGGCTCTAATCACCTATTCTTTTGTACCAGCACTATTTGCCTTTTTACCAGTTTAAGCTGAAAGAGAAAGTTCACTGGGAAACAGCTTTGCCTCAGAAATCAGCAGAAGTTCTGTTGCTCCCAGAGCACAGAGGGCAGCAGGAAGGCACAGGGAATTAGCAGTTTCTGTCATGGCTGCTGCCCAGGGGCTGGAGAACACAACCTCAAATTTATCTTTGCTCATCAAAATTTCCTCACCCGTCAAAAGGGAACAGGATTTACTGTGGGGGAGAGAGGCTTGTGCAACACCCCGTTTCCTCCTGTGAGACTCCTGAACTCAGGGGAGTTACAGAAAGACACCCTTGCATCCTCCAGGGCACTGCCTGGGCTGGAAAGGGCAGAGAAGGCACGTCCTGCCCCCACTCCTCCTTTTCCCAACATAAGACCCCTCACCAGCCTACAAGGGAATGATCCTGACAAAAGGCCCTTCCTCAGCCTTAGCAGCTGCTCAGTTTCTAAGTCTTGGTTTCCCACAAACTCCAGCTCCAGAAAAATAGGAAGTGCAACTTTAGGAAGCTCTCAGCTGTCTCCCTCTTCACTCGTTTCCATAACAGATGTGAAATAAATGTTAGTCTCTCTTCTATTCCTGTCTTGTCTGTCTCTAAATTTTGAGACAATGAAATGAAACAAAGCAACAGGAAATCTCAGTCTGACTGTCCTGGCCCTGAGACATAGAAGTCCTCTTGTTACAACAATAACCTGGATCAAAAACCTGACATTCCTTTTGGGAATAATATGACAGGGCACCTGAGTGTCTGCCTGAGGAAGTGGAGGTTATTCAGACTGGAGAGGTCCTTGCCATGGCCCATCCATGCTGAGAACAGCAGCAGCTCCCCGTGCTCTGTCCCGGAGAGCAGGGCTGTCCAATCCCCACATCTGCCCCTCGTGCACAGCTGGGAGCTGTTCAGGGAGAGCCATCCCTGCCTGCCCAGCTGCCCTCCCATTCACTGCCACTCCACAAGGAGCTGTTTCACAGTCCTTACTGCAAACAATGCCACCTTTCAGGAATGAAATCAGATCTTGACTCTGATAGGAAGGCAGCTGTGAGACACAGGAAAGCTTCTGCTCACTGTCTCTTCCTTGTCTCACGAGGTTTGGATTCAAGGAATCCCAGTTAAACACCCACAGCCCCTTCAGAGAGGTCAGAGTTGCAGAGGAGACTCAAAAGGCACGGTACCCTGCAGGAAAGTAGGGAGAGGGTAAATAGTTCCCAGTTTTGGTGGATAAAGTGGAGGGGGGGACTATACATGGCAGTGGATCACAGAATATAAAAAGAAAGAAATACAGCAAGGAGAAGCAGTGAATTTCACTGCTGGGATTCCTAGAGAAGACCCCCTGCCTTATGAATGTAAGCTCTATATAGGGAAAAATGTTTTCCATGGTGTTCAAGTACAGAACCTGCACTCAGGTGTCACTGCTCTCACCTGGACTGTGAGGCAATCATTATCTGTGTTTTATTCCTCTGGCTACAGTTCATTCCACAGAACTACTGCACAACAGCAACTCATCTCGGCTCTTCGCCAGCACCCCGAGAATGAGGGACTGAGGAGCTGCTCACCTGCTGGGGCAGTGATGGCTCAGTAAAGGGCCATGCTGAGGGTGCAAACACCCCCTGCCAAACTGATCGAACACGGTTTTCCATTGGTATAAGAACCCTGCAGTCCCACTGACATGACCTGGTCTCCTTTAATCACCTCCTGACATTATTCAGTTGTCAGTGGATGCAGATTTGCCTCCATGACTTGCCTGGTGGGATTTGGGCAGCGGGATGTTACCGAGAGGTGAAGCCAGAAAGGCCAAAACATTTTATTTGCAAAAAAAGGGCAGGAGGGAGATGTGAAAGTGAAATTCTTTCAGTGCCATATAAAAGAAAAAATTCTCCTTAATTTGAGAAAACTGACCATTTCCTTACAGCAGAGGAAAAAATGTTCCTGGAAGACTTAGGTTTGTTCTTTTCCCCCCAAACCACAAACTTCCCAAAGTGCAATGACTCCTAAGCTCTTTAGCCTCACTCACAGAGCACAAGTGGCCTTCCCCAGAGCCCAGTCTTGCTTGCAGGCAGCTCCTCTGGCCCTGATTACTGGGCTGGTTGAGCAGGACATCGGTCAGGTCGTAACACACCGTCCTGTGATGAGTTTATTGTGCTTTCAGCTTCCTGGAAGGTTTCCAGGAGTACCAGGCAAGGAAATGAAATCTTCATCCCAAGGAAAAGATCCCTTTCCAAAACTGTTAATCTTTCCTCATGACATAGTTTGGAGTACAAACACACCCAGAGGGGCTCTGTTCGTGGCGGGGACCAAACCGGGGTCGTTACACTGGTCCATGTGTTAACAATAACTCAGACTTTAATTTGCCCTGTTTCACCAGCACAGCTGCTCTTGGTTTTCCTGATGGCCCCACCCAGGGACACTTGGAACACAAGCAGACACACGTATGTATTACAGGGAGTGATGCTTTCCATCGTTATTAAAGCTGGGTTTCCCTTAGCATGCAATATTATCATAACAAACCCATGACTACATGGTTTCTGTCACTGTGTAAACTCCATTTATGCTGCAATCAGCAGAATTAGAAGGCAGATTTGGTTTCTACATATCACTTTTGATTAATTTTTGCATTACAGAGACTGGAGGCAATTCCAGAGCCTCTGGATGATCCAGATTCCAGTCATTTGCAGGTCAGTTTCACCAGAGCATTCAACGAAGCCATTTCAGTGTTCTAAAGAAATCAATGCATGGAGAAGCAAAGACAACTGAGACTTAGTAAGTTTATAAATTAAAGTGCTTTGTGAGCGATGAGTGTTTTCTGAAAAAAATACACAAAGTTAGATACAACACAAAGAACTATCACAGGGTGAAATTACTGGAGGTCTGGAGAAATTTGCTTTTACTGAGATAATTATTAGTCCAAGAAAGTAATTTAATATCTGAAAAAGATGACTGACAAGTGACTTAAATAGATCATGCAAGATGGAAAGATTAGACATCAGATGACTCCTGATTCTAGGAAGAAGCAATGGTTTTAAGATGAAGCCAGGAAAAATTAAAACCTGAACTGCAGTGTTTGGATGAAGCCCTTAGGAGCTCCCCAGTTCCCCACAGGGATACTGGTTGTCTATACTACTGGCACACTGATGGATGTGCTTCAGGAAAGTCTTGCCCTTCACCAAGGCCACCGAAAACTCTCTCAGCCCAGCATCAGAATTTTGCACCTTGAAATCAGAACTGCACAAGGACAAGTGACAAATGACCAGCCCTACAATGAAATCTGAGGAAAGGATCCACTTGTGGCTCAGATTCCTATTCATCAAACATCTTCCTAATTGATTCTGAGCTCGGTGTGAACCTCCAGCCTGGGCTTTGCGGGAAGTCAGCCCAGATGATGCCAAACGGGTCCTGGAGGTACAGATCTGCAAATCGGAGCTTCGGAGCCACACCTGGCAGGTACCAATTAATGTACAGAGGGCAAACTGTGTCTGTCTGCAGTGTCTGAGCACTGTGACAGCCCAGGGGAAGAGGCAGTGAAGAAATCCTGGTGTTAGTCCAAAGTCAGGAGCAGAATTTGCTGGGTGAGATGGAGGCAGGCTCATCCGAAGCATCTCCAGGAGGATCTACACGAAGCCTGTAGCCTGTCTGACAACATCTGAAGGGCTGCAAGCACAATCCACATCTGCAACAGCTCTGAGACAGGAGCCCACTGAGCCTGGACAGAATCATCCCAAAGGAGGAGAGGAAAGGATGGGGCCCATTAGGAGAGCAGTGACACCTCATGGTTCTGACAATGAGGAACCAGCACAACTGGGGCTGGTTTGTTCCTTCGTTTACCAGAGAGATCCTACAGCAAAATAAACACTGAACACTGAAAAATAGTTTACAGCGATGAACTCTGCTAAATCCAACCTCTTTTACAAGGGAATACCAAAGCAGATTTTAAACATTTGGCAGCTTATCAGAAGCCAGAGGAAGATTAACTATGTGAGTGAAAAATCAGGCTGAGAAACCAAAAACAGCTTTTCACAACCAAGGAGAGCCAAGGAGGAACAGAGTCTGAAAGGCATTTGGAAAGAAATGTTAAGATCATCACACTCTGAGGAAAGAGATCATGGAAGCAAGAGGAATTTGAGTTCCTTTTGGAAGTGTGCAGGTATTTTTTTTAGGTAAGACTTGGACTGTGTAACAGCACAGGGTCACGGAGAAACAACAAGTGCACTGGTGCTGGCAGGGGTGCCGTGCTGGTGCTGTGCACAGACAGCACAGACACATGAGGTGCTTTGTGTAAAAGTCACCAAAATGGAATGCCTGACGCTCCCAGACTCCCTGTCTGGTTTGGCACATCTCTGCTGCAGCTCCAAACCTTTCCCTGGCTGGGGAATGTCGTACTCACAGGACCTGGGGTTAGGAAAGGCTTCCTTCTGGGTGCAACAAAACACAAAATTCATTAAAGAACAGCATGAAAAGTTTGGGTTTCCAGCTCAGTATTCAGTTCCAAATACAACAAACATATTCCACTTCCTACATTCCCATGGAAATTCCGAAGCCTACAGACTCTTCACTTGTTTTTAAACATGTGTGTTTGAAGTTAAAAAGCTTTGCCTCCCCTTTCAGGGGTGCACGATCCCTGCATACCTCTCTTACACTTCCCCAGAGGAACTGGGACTCCTGAGTGGAGTTCACAACACACTCTGTGCTTTCAGCTCTGCATCGCTGCAGACACTGAACTGTCTCCCTGTGTCCCTGAGCCTGTGGTGGAACAGCTCTGAGAGTCCCGAAGACCAACAAAGGTTCCCAGTCAAACCTCCAGCTTGCTGTATTCCTTTTAAGGAATTTTAATTTTTCCAGTGCAGTTAGACAAGGCATTACACACATTTCAGACACACTTCTTCACTTGTTAGGAAAAAAGAGAGAGAAGGGAAGGGGAGCCAAAAGCTCTCGGAGTCTTTTCTGGCTGATCTCAGCCGTAGGAATTCCCCAATCACGAAAATGTTGGACTCTAGCTGAGGAAATGCTGTTGATTAGCAAAAACGTTCCAGATGTTTAGTGAAAGCCATTTCAAGAGGAAGGGAAAGTGGAAGAGAGAGAAGGCATGTGAGGTGACCCCACCCTGGGCAGGGAGCACAGCAGGGCTCTGTCCCTTCTCGGGGCTGGGATGCAGCTCTCACACACCCCCTCCTGCAGCAATCAGAGCTCCAGTTCAACGCCAGCAGTTCTTTGTAGCCTTCCTGATTTGCACTATTAGGTAAACACACAAATCAGAATTCAAGTTTTAGGGAAATTTTTCTATAGAATTTTATATAGAAAATGTACAGAATATTCCCTCACCGTCCCCATGCAGTTTCTTGGGAATTACTGCCCTTACAGGACAGTCCCTGACAGGTCCAGAGGGACCTCCAAGGGCATGGACAGAGTTAGAACAGCAAGTTCTTCGGGAGAAGAATCCTGGGAAAGGCTTTGCAGCCCTTGCAAAGGAACTGTCCAGGACTGAGCTCAGCAGCTCGCTGGAGAGCGTCCTGCAGGGAGGCAGTTGGAGCTGGCAGAGCCCATGGACAGGATGACCTCAGAGGTTTTTTCCACCTCTGATGTCTGTGATCACGTAATCCCACCCCGATATGGGACCAGAGGAGCTGACAGTTACATCTGCAGTTTCTTTTAAAAAGTTATTGACTCTGCCCATGGAACAGACCGAAAATTGAAGGGAAAAACAGCAGATGAGCATCAGGAAATGAGGGTGTGTATCAAATTCGTGTTAATAATACTTCTAAAAGGCCGTAAGTGGGAACGAGGATGCAATGAAAGCACAGGTTGGTTTGGTTTAGAAGCCCAGTGAAGATGTGACCAGATGATCCTGAGCAGAAGGATGCTCATTACGTCAGCTTTAGCCCTGCCACAAAGCCGAGAATAAAGGGCTTGAAATTTGGGGTTTTCTTCAGCACATAAAACGTCTCTCTCCAAAGCAGACTTGGTTTCCAGACTCTCAGAACTCCTCTGCTCCCACAGGTGTCCTTGTGTAATATATTTTCTAACGCATTTTTAAAATTAAAAATAATAAAAACCCTAATGGTGCTTTCTTGGCTATGGAAATCAGAGCAGTTATGAAAAAGCAATAAAGCAGCCTTTCTCTTTTAGCTGCCAACAACTCCAGAAACATGTTTGCTGGAACTCTGACCCCTTACACAGAAAACATTAAAACAACTGCAACTTGATACAATTAACTGGTATTAGATTCAAAGTTTGTGAGGCCAACTGGCTTTTATGATATATTTCTTGGTACTTGCACACTAATGGAAAAACTCCAAACTTTTGAAAAATATATTCCAGATAGGCTGACTGTTAACTTATTTTTTTAAAAGCAAATGCTTTAGCAACTGCTCATCCTGTGTGCAAAGGAGGGAAAGCAGAGACACACAGAATTTCTCCTGCTGTACACCCAAGGAGCTTTTCTGTCTCCTTCAGAAGACATTAACAATGACAATATTTGAGGTGTTAGGGATGAAGCTTTCACTGCACTTCTCAAAATACCAGTATCACAGTTGTAACGTGTCCCAATCCTTCCCTTCATTCCCCAGCTGAATACTGAGAGAGGTCCATAAACCTCATTCCAAACCATAGAATCCCAGAACGGTTGGGGTGGGAAGGGACCTTAAAGCCCATCCCGTTCCATCCCCTGCCATGGGCAGGGACACCTTCCACTAGCCCAGGTTGCTCCAACCTGGCCTTGGTCACTCCCAGGGATGGGCAGCCACAGCTTCCCTGGGCAGCTGTAACTCCTGTGCACTCCCTCCCGTGTTAGGAAACCAGGAACGGAGCAGCAGCTCTGAGGGAAATGTTTCTGAGGTGCTGCCCCTGTTTCATGGCCACTGATAAACAAACCCCCTGCCCAGCTCGATCTGTCCCTGAGCTCAGGGCTCCTCACACGCAGATCCTCAAGGACACTTCAGCTGCAGCTCCTGCTGCTCCTCTGAGTTCTGAACAGAAAAGGCATTCCTTACGGAACCTGTGAGCCTGGAGGATGCCAAGGAAAACAATCCAACATCTCCTACAACTCAGCTTTTCCTGCCTGTGTTACGTGTTTCCTTGCAGGACTCTGGGCACGGAAGAAGGAGCAGCACAGGGGATTTGCTGTGCCCTGGTGGGAAATACCTGCCAGCTGCTGCACTGCTGGGGCTCTCAGCACAGCAAAGGCTTTTTAAATATGGACAGAGGGGGACTCGGCCCACCACCTGTTCTGTGCACTCTGCAGAGATAACCAGCACTGCAGGTTCTTTGTTCTCCAGGACTTTTACAAAGAACAGTCATTTAACTTCTTAATCTGAATGGTTTCTAATTGCTGGGTTGTTCATGCTTTTGTTTTCCTTTTATTTATTTGAAGAGTGGAAAAGCTCCTGTAACTGCTAAGCAGGCAGAGAAAAAGAAAACACGATCCCCCAGATCAGACAAAAACATTTTAAGCCCTTGAAGAGGTAAAACTGAATGGAATTCACGACCAAAGTACTCCAGCTCTCTGAGTGATCAATTCCAATCACTACTAATAATATAACTTTTCCTTCAAAGAATTGCTTTCACCTTATAAAGTCAAAGCTTGAAACCTCCTTAATCTTTAATTGAGCCTGCAACAATTACTACAATGCAGAGAGGACCTACAAATTGGGAGCCCCGTGTGATCATCTCCTCCTCCAACCAACTCTTCTGACGCCCATAAATAACAGTAAAATTACCATAAAAATTAATAGTACTCCAGTTAAAGAAAATCATTATGTAAAGGTTTATGAATTTTGCAGCCATTAATAGACATAAGTTAATGAGCCATAGGCTTTCCAGAATATGATATCAGATATTTTTCCACCGATGAAACTTTCAGAATTCCAAATCCTTCAGAGGTCACCAACTTCAAAAATGGAGCAGAAAGTTACTGTTTAACACTAATGTGAGTAAAAATGAAACAGAAGCATTAGAGCAAGTACCATCCATGGAGTTTGAAGAGTCTAATAGAGCAAGGTCAGGAAATCTACTGTGTCAACAACTTGGAATGAAGAAAGATGATACTAAAATATCCAAGATGAATAAGAAGCATTTTGAACACTCTGTGTATTTTAAATTCAACTGGTATTTGTTGTTTTATCATTGAAAAAGTATTGGCAATTAATAGATTTTGATCCTAGGGGTGAAAGCCTCAAGACTGTTCTACAACAAATGATACGAGATAGTATAAAATGGCATTTAAAAAAATAGTAAATCAATTTGAGACCCACTGCTGAATGCAGGTGGTAAGAATCATTCCCAAGCAAACATTAAATGGTTTATATGTCCTAGTTATCTTGTTACACTTTGACTTACAATTACAAAACATCAGATTCCACATCCTAAACACAGTTAAATATTCAAATTTTACATGTACATTTTTTATGGTAAAACACGACAGACAAAAGATAAAAATGGCTTCTCTTTAAAGCGGGGAGAAAAAAACCCAACCCACCAAAAAACCCACCCTACACGTCCCAAGAGTCAAGTTAAAGATTCAGAAGTCAGGGCTAGGAGGGAAAAGGAAGATAAATAATTTAGCACGAAGCATAACTAAAGCCTGTCAGTCTGCCAGCTTTAAGAGAAATAAAAAGGTTTACAAGGATCCTGAGAGTTTTTACTGAACCTCTGGGGGTTTGAAAAAAATAAATCCAGAACAAGACAAGAGTTCTGAAGTGTTCTGCATAAACAGATTTTACAGACACGGGGAGGATGGCGGCAGGGAAGGGCTCCTGTAGCTCCGGCCGTGCCCTGGGGTTTGCTCTGCTCTCATCCCCACCTGCACCATCGGCAGGGCCTCGTTTCTCCCGCCAGGAGCTGGGCATGAGGCCCTGCCAGGAGCCCAGAGCACAGCAGCACCATTTCATGTCAGCCTTTAAAGGCACAGCACAGACGCACCGTTCCTGGTTCACGTGTTCGGGCTCAAGCCCAGCTCTGAGGGGCTCTGAGTTGAGTCAGTTCTGGGCTTTGGAGCGTCAGTTGGTGGTGGTTTAACAAGGCAGCTCAGAGCCTAAAAATCCTGGCAAGCCTTGGCCACTCCCTTCTTTATGGGAGGGGGATGGAAGGGAAAGCTTCACATTATTTACTTTAATGTTTTCTTCTCTCATTGTTTTGTTGGGGTTTTTTTGCAAGCAGGATCTCCAGCGAGGTCCCTTGAATTGCACAAACCCAGGAGTTAAACTGCCAAAGCTGCGTGTAAAAACCCTGATCCCATACCACCATCATCACGTTTTTACTTCAAACCAAGATGTAACCTTGTACTTCGCTGCTCAGACAATGTTAACTGGAGGAGAAGCACAGAAAGGAACCACATTCATTTAAGACATAAAGCAATTTTGAATTGCATTGATTACAGTGATCAGTCTATCACTTTAATGTCATCTCAGCTGGCATTTATTAAAAAGACATACATGTGACAACCCATTGATCCTTAACACTGCAGCTGAGATAAAAAGTCTATTTGCAAAGGAAAATTACTTCTTTAATTAGAAATGGAGTATCATTTTCTCTTTTCTTTGTTAGAACTTCAGCAGCCACGGATCAAATACAGCAGGGGAGGGGCTCAGAACCTGCCACTCGTTTGATTTAAAAGTCTTCAGAGTTAATCACTCAAAATTGTACAAATGAGCACTTGAGATGGGAAAGAAAACAGGTTTATTCCTCCTCTGTGAAGGCACTTCCAGCTCACTGCTGCCTGGGAAAGGTCTCAAAGGGAGAGCTCTTCTTGCTGGTGGGCTTTGCCACTGGGTCACTCCTGCTTTACACACGGAGCAAAACAGCAAACAAAGTGTTCCACACCCTCCCTGCCAAGAGAGTTAACCATGGCTAAACACCTCTCCTAGTGACAACCTGCTGAAAAAGGACCCAGCAAATATTGCCCAAGGATATGCTGCAGAAATGACTGACTCCTGCCAGTCATTGAATGTCCATGTTAAAAACAAATGTCACCCTACCAGAAGATGTTCCACGAGCAGATAAAATGATAAACGTGTTCGGGACTCCGGGGATGAAATGCTGCTCTGAGCATTCCAGGAGCATTCCTTGTTGGTGAACAGAATTTTGAGGCCAAGTAATTTAATCTGTGGACCTACAAAATCCCATTTTTCACATTGTTTTCCCTTTGTACAAGTCCAAAGTTACATTTCATACAGCGTTTCTTTAGTTCCAGGGTTGGGCAGCCTGATCCTCCTCAGAGAACTGCCTTCTCTTTATAAGCCACATGAGAGATTTCCTATCAGGCCCTCTCAGAAAGGCAGGGGCACCTCCACACTCTGCAGATGCACAAACCATCCCCCTGCTCTTCTTTCAGCTGTATTTTATACTCCACTTGAAACATGTGGAATTCAACAGAGAGGGGGTTGATTTTTCTAAGTTTTCAGGGTGAAAACCACAAAGTCATACTGACTACACAAGTAAATCTCCACACTCTTGTGGATGGAGACATTTTATAGGAAGTGGCATTAATTCTGGATAATTAACTCATACTCCATTTCCCCTATCAAATAAAATCAGGAAAAAATCCATGCACTGCTTATTTCTTAGCTGAATGCAGAGTCTCTATGGTTAAAAAATGTCCAGACTAAATGATTATTTACAACAAAGGTCTCCAGATTCTTCAGATTCTTTTGTGCAGTATGAAACCTTTCAGAGCTGCTTAAATTGCTGCCTACAAATAAACTGCCAGTAACTTATCATCTACTCAAAAAAAATAACTTAATTGGATTGCTATTGGATGTTTAATTGGCTTCTCAATGTTGGTACAGTATCCGCCTATAAAACTTCAGATAATATTGGCTTAATTCCTCTGAATAAACTATCAGTTCCCTTACAACAATAGACAAAACTCTGCATTCCTGTTTAAACCTTCCCCTGGGTACAGATTAAAACTTTCAGGTGGCAGATCTTTATTTTGCTATAAACCCTCCAAATACTTCAGAAGTATGAAAGAGTTTCTGTTCAGGAGAGTGGAATGATTTGAGCTGAGTGATTTTTATATTCTTAGTTTACGAAAGGTAAATTATTCCCAGGAGCCTGGGACCACAGAGCCTCAGCACCCAGAGCTGCTCTGAACACAGGGCACAGTTGTGTGCACAAAGACTGGCTTGGGTGAAGAATCCACTGGCTGGAACTCATCCGCTCCCATTCCACAGCCTTGTGTGGGATGATGCAAATCTAATCTAATAATATCAGGATCAAAGATGAGTGGAATAAAACTTCCAATTTTAGCTGCTCTTTATCTGCAGGTGTGACTGTATAATGAATCCTCAGCACTGGCTCCCCGTTAGCAATCCAGGGGTTTGTGCTCCATGACAGCAGTTTCTGCCGTTTCCTTCGGCACCCCCTGCCCGGAGGATACACCAGAACCACGGGGGCCACAACGCTGCCCTACAGGATCTGCTTTGCCAGACAGCTCCCAGGTGTGACCCTGGTGGAGCTCAGCAAACCCTGGGAACGGAATAAACACCAAGGAGAGAGCCCATGTATCATTTACCCAAGTGCTGCTGCTTTTACATTCTCCTGCACGTCCACGCCCCGGGATTCAGCCCGACATTCAGAGCATTTTAAGCCCAGGTTAAACAGAAAACCATTCCTGGGTAGGGTGGAACTGCACTGTGGCTATTTTTGAATCCTGCTGTCTCAGACAAATGTAATGAATCAGTTGATGTCACCCCAATTACCACGTTAGCTCTAATCAACGGAATCGCTCTTCCCGTCCATTCCTTCTATGGAACTCTCTGAATTAGATTTTCCAGTGGACAAACCCACAAACCCACCCTCTGGCAGAATGCAAGGGTCAGGATTTGACAGAATAAGGCTGGATGACTCTCTTTTAATTGAACATCAGATCATTTTAATGGTACAGGAGGAACTTCACTGCAATTCATAGTGATGGTTCAGTGTTTAATTGGGAAGAAGTGTTTACGTGCAAAAGCTACACCAAACACGGGGAGGGGATCATCAGACATCTCCAAAATACTGCGTGGAATTAAGGTAGATTCCAGTTGCAGCACAGCTTTCCAAAGGCTTCCAGTTTTTTCATCTTAGCGTGCCATTCCTTGCTGCACACCCCAAGAAGTGGTGGATGAGGATGGGCAGAATGCCTGGAGAAGGGTTCCTGAGTACACCCTGACAGGGCAAAGGGAGCGTGGAGAGGGTTGGTTCCCTCCTCCTCCCTCGGTCTAGGAACCCTTCCATATGCTGTGTTCTATTTATTATTTCTGCATTGCATCAGGAGGGAAATATTCACACTGAGCCACAGGGATTAAAGACTGAAGCTCTAGAGCAGTCGGATCACATCCGTCACATCCAGCTGTTTTCAATTCCAACACCTCACACCTGCTTTTATTTATTATTCCTGGGCTAGACAAGACAGGGCTCATTTTTCAGTCTTTACAAGCTTTCTTAGGAAAGACACAAATCAGTCTATTCCTTCCCCTCGTGCTCTGCAAGAGAACATTAAAGCAGCCCCCTGACCCCCAGGAGCCGCTCACAGCCGAGGCTGGACAGCTCCCGCTCCTCTCCCATGGGGACAACATCCCCAGTGGAACAGGAACACCATCAGCTACAGAAACCTGAGTTAGCACAGCCTCTTAACCCCACTCACTCCCACAGATTTCAGCTGCCTTGTCTTCACCTGCACTGGAAATGGAGAGGTTTGGGTGCTGGTGAATCCATCATGCAATGCTTTAACCAGAGATTCTCCACTTTTCCTCACTTCCAGCTTCCATTCCCAGGAGCCTGTTCGCTGGCAGCCCATCTCAATTGCTTTCCTGTTCCCCATCAGGAGACCACACTGCCCAAGCATTTCATTGTCCTCTTTTATGGAGTCATTTTTCCACACAGAGACCCAGAAGTTGTTCCTTTTGCTCCCCTCTCTCGTGCCACAGGCCACTCTTTCTAATTAACTGCACTTAACTTCCCAGACTTCCTTGTACTTCCTGCACAAACACTTCTCCAAGTGCTTCCTCTCCCACCCCTGGCACAGCAGGTTATTGTTTGATGGAGCAAATCCGTATCTTGTTTGCAATTCATTCAGCACATCAGCCAAGTGCACAGAAAGTCTTCCCACACCAAATCAAAACAGGCCCTTAAGTTCATCAAACAATTGGAATTCTTGCATGAAATTCAGCACTGAAACACAAAGCGTTATCATCTGTGATAAAATACATTAGGAGATGCTGAACACACTTGCTTTAAATGGCAACTCTGCCACATTGCTCTTTAAAAAGTCAAGGATACTCCACAAGAGCAACAACAGTCAGTCCGAATTCAAACCCAGAGGGATTCCCTGCAGTTTGGGCAGCTGTAACAGACCATACCTAGAGCTGCCACAATACCCGTGTGCTGTACATCTCTGCAGCTTTGGGAGCAGCAGTGCCCGCTCACCAGACAGACACCAAGGCAATTGCCCATGACACAACGTTAAAAAAAAAATAGCTTGTACATTTTGCAGTAGCATCAAGTCTCTATTCAAGTGTAAAAAAATTAATTGACTCCATCTGTATTGGCCTAATGACTGATTAAATGACTAATCACGGAAGTCTTAATTAAAATCATTTCTCTGTACAGAAGAGGATGGAGGGAGGAAGGCAATCATTAATGTGTTCTAATGTATGTCACATTCCATTTGTGCCTGTTACTAACAGCCAGCAGATGAGTAATTACTCACAAGGTCATCCTGTAAACTTTCTGCTCACATCCCACTGATTGGAGCAGGCTTGGCTGGGCTCTGCTCCTTCCCAATCACAAGGCAGGTAATTAATATTGCTCAGCACAAATAACACAGGGAGCTGACATTTCCTCCTCCAGCCCAGATCCACACACAGTTTCCATGTCCTTTGTGGATTGACAGGGATCTCTCTCACACTGAAATTCCATAATATGACAGGAATTTTTCCCGCATGAACAAAATGACCAGGCAATTAAAAGAATCCTTTTCAAGTAACGCAGGATGGCAGTGGGACACTTATTTTAAGTTTTATTTGCCAGCCACCTGACGACCCTGATGCATAGTGACCTCTGCTATGGAAAAACAACAGGCTGCTTCCACCTCAACAGCTGAGACACAGCTATTTAAAACAATGTCCTAAAATGTGTAACGGAATAAAACAGCGTGTCTTGAGGTTGGAGGAACCAACTTTCCACGGCCATGTAACGCATCCACAGCACCTACACTTTGTGATGAAATGCTGCATATAAAACACTGAAGTCCGAAGTGTAACACAAAGTGTTTGGTTTGCTGACTGCTGTCCTGAAACTGTAGGAATCCTTATTTGCAGCCACAGCGGGTCTGCCTGGCATTAGCTGCAACAGCTTTGCATAACCAGGTGACAATGCACTACCATTATAAAACAAGGCTTTTTATAAAACTAAACCAGATGCTTTAATGGGGAAAAAGAAGTTGGTACAGCCCTATCATACGCTACAATTTTCCTGCCCTTCAAATCCCTAAATTCAAATCTGCAGCACTGGGGTGAACTGCAGTTGCACAGTTAGGGGCCAAGTAAGTTCCAGTCCTTCTAAAATAACTGGACCAGCTTTCAGTACTGACTAAGTTTCTTTAATTACTGTCTCTCCTAACCAGAGTTATTCTCAGCAACAATGCTGGTAAGGAGGATCTCTACAGTGACACTGAAAATTAACATCCTCCTGTGTTACCCTGCTTCAACAAGTACCCAGCTGACTGAAAACAGGGCTCAGAATATGGAGGGGACCAAAAAGGGACAAAAAAGATGGAGAGAATCTTAAGTCGTTACATGACTCTGTAATGTCCGTTTTACCCTTTTGGCCTCATTAAGTACTGCCCAGGCTAAACCAGTGAAAGTCACAGCAAAACAAATCTGCATCAACCACCTTCATCCAGATTTCCAGTAAATACAAATTTCAACTATTCTGAATTAATCATAACACAATCTTGACCCTACTTACCACATAACAGAAGAAAACAAAAATATGTGACAACAAATCTCTGCCTGCAGTAACTGTCAGTGTCACATATGAAAGAAGTTCATTTTACTAATAAAGGAAATGGAATTGAGTGATAGATTTAAAATTAAATTCAGCTATTCTATAAATGTCACTCAAAGTTTTAAGGTGGCTCTCAAGGCTTAAAACCAGCACTGAGACTCAAATGTGCCACTCTCTGGGCTTCTGGGGAATTAATGGAGCTCAGTTTCATCTTCATTTGAAGACACATACATTTAAAACAACCACAGAATCCATCACCACCGCACCAGAACACGCCAAAATAAACAACATACAGATGGCACAGTAAATCTTTCAAAACCTGAAGATATTTTTATGGAATAATTCAACACAATCTGCACGACTCTGCTAATGCAAATGAAAACTTGCACAACTACCTAAATTACAGGGTGGTGTGCCATTCTTAATCTTCTCAGAAATGTAGGAGTTCCTGTTTCAATCATTTCTATTGTTTGAAATACACACTGTGATAATGGAGCCAGTGCAGGCAGGGGCTGACTGGGGGTGAAGCTGATTAATAACCCAGTGTGTGACTTGCTGTGGGTGGGAAGGGATCAGCAGACAGAGAAGATCCAGGGGTGAGACACCTGCAAGTGACCTGTCTGCAGCTCAGCACTGGGCTTTTCCTGCACACATGGATCACTTTGCTTATTGCTGCCCTTGAACTGCATTTCTGTGGTCACCAGTGCAGGACCTGAACAGGACTTCTCTTACTGGTCAAAGGGGAGAAAACATCCTGTCTGCTCCAGAGGAGCTACTGCACCTGAGCAGGGCTGACGTGGTCAGACACTGGGACCACCCTGCCTGCTCACGGCAGCGCCACCGTCACGATGTGATGCTCTGCTGAACCAGGGACTGAGCTGACAACCAGTCACCAGGGCAGACCTGCTCCAGGCAGCATTTTAAGAGCCTGTAACTATTGTACAGCAGAGAAATTAAAGCAAACACTGAAGAGGTTCCCAGTGATAACAGGCTGTAGTGAAAGTCACTGTCACCACAACCCAAATAATGGCAAAGTTAAACAATACCTTCCTCTGAACTGCTGCATCTCCCACCCGTGGCAGAGGATCTCCACCTCCCTGCTCACTGTGGCAGCTGAGAAATGCAAGTGAGCCCTGCCCTACTCTTCTGTTTGTTTTGTACAGTGAGCACAATTTCTGCCTGAGTCCAACTGTATTTCCATCCTCTTTGTGCCACACAAACCTCATTTAACAGTCATTCTTCTCCACATGAAGAGATCTATAATGAGGAGTCTTTCTGCCATTGCCCTGCTCCTCTGAGTCAGGAGTTTCCATTTCCCCCTAATACTTGCTGCTGTAGCTGCAGTTTCATTGACTGCCATCTCCCACCACAGCCCTGCTGGGAGCACATCTGTGGCTGGGCCAGGGAAGGAGCCAGGATTGCTCTCAGAGCTGCTCATCGATTAAACAGTTACTGAAAACCAGAGGCTTTATTTACTGTGCTCTCAGATGGCACTTGTAGAAAGGAAGGTTTATTCACTCCACTTGAAATGACAGTTTACTCTTGTTAGTTTATCCAGTTAGTTAATTCTTCCCTATCAAACAGAAAAAAATGTAACACTGGTGTTGTTTTCAAACAGTGAAAGCCCATCAGTGACGCACTGAAAATCTACAGCTGAGGGTAACTTCTCATCCATTGACACCCCAGAAGGCTCAGAATATACTTTTAACACCTAATTCCACCCCAGACTGTCAGTAAACTCAGACTGGTGTTTTTTAGTAGTGGTGTTTTAGTTTTGCAGAGAGCAGGGATTTTGTGTGCTTGCATAAACAATAATTATTGCATTGCCATAGCTCAACCCACCATTTCAAAACTTGACTACCACAGTGAGCAGAGAAGTTTTTCCTCTCTAGGTAATTATTTTCTTTTTAACTATGTACATCCTATGCAATGCAATGATGGGGGTTTGTTTAAACACACCAGTTTCCAAGTGGCAAAGCTGGATGCAATGGCAGGGTTAGGTGTAGTTA
Source organism: Pseudotriccus pelzelni (assembly GCA_035584735.1). Lineage (NCBI taxonomy): Eukaryota > Metazoa > Chordata > Aves > Passeriformes > Tyrannidae > Pseudotriccus > Pseudotriccus pelzelni. The sequence goes on along the minus strand of JAWMRA010000052.1, from coordinate 4,782,387 downwards.
CTCAAGTGTCATCAGAGCAGACTGCAAAACTTGGCTGGAAAAGTTTCCCTACCTGAAAAACCAGGCAAAGTAGATTTGATGGCAGTTGTAAAGGTGTAGTGAAACCCCCCACACCTCTTTCATTAGAAAGATCTAATGACACAAAAAAAAGCCCTTAAAAAAGCTATCCAAACACCAAACCCCCGCCACCAACTGCTCTTCAAAGTTCAGGACTGAAAACCATTCTTGCAAGCACAAGCCGAGGTTGTAAGGAAATAAAAGGTGCACTGGCATAAAATGTGAAGGGCAGTGTGATAGAAGAGGGTCAGGTAACCAAAAGGCAGGGCCCTCTGTCCAGGAGGGCACCCCCAGCCAGCAGTGGTGGCTTGCAGGGCTGAAACCTGCTTTGGGCAGGAGCAGCCTCCAGCTGAGCAGCAGAGCCCTGGTTCACACATACCTGCTGCCTTCCATCCTCCCCTGCGAGACTGTCATCCTCTCAGCTTTCTCAGCAGATCTCCTGCCACTTGGCTTTTTGCCTCCTTTCTGCAGGGGGAAAAAAAAAAAAGAAAAGTATTTCTGTAGTGCTTCGGGAAAGTGCCAAAACTGGTGTAATTTATGATGTGCTAGTGTTTTCCTTTGCATTTGTAACTTAAGAACAAATGCAAAATCATCAGCACTTGACTATGCTGGGGTTTGATTTACATATATTAAGATTCTCTCGTGATTTCCTATTATTTATTTCTGTGAGCAAAATTGGATCCTGGTCACTAAACTATCAGTATCCCCTGCAGTGAAAAGACAAAAGGCAGAATGTACAACTCAACAGTCAAAAGAATTTGAAACCAGAAGCTGGAACAAATTGCCTGATCTGAAACTCTCATCTGCTCTTCCCTTCTGGAACATTCTTACTGGGAGTGAAGCAGATAGTTCACTATAAATAGTTAATAGCTATCATCTATACCTGAACTTTGGGAATGGGCACATCCTACTTTCTCAGTTCAAACCACAGGATCTAGGCTTTTCCCCAGAATCTTCCCACTACAGTTTCAGTTTGTAGAACAGGTTATTTTCTGGATTATTTCCTGGAATTAAATGCCTACACCATTGTTTTCCTCATTTTAGTGTGTTGTATTCATGCAAATACAGTATTTTACATTAGGGTTGGCATAGATAGAAGTTTAATAGCTTTTACTTTTCTTCCTTTCCTGAATATTCTTCAGGATCCCACAGTACTGCAAAGGTTGAGGAATTCTGTTGACAACATTACACAAACCTGGGGGGGGGTTTCCCTCCTTCCACTCAGGTGTAACAACTGATTCCACCTCGTGTGGGTTTTGCACAACCAACACAGAGAACGAGCCCATAACACGGGGCCCCTCCTGATGATTTCATACCAAGCCCCCTGCAGGGGTGTCACCCCTGATATCTCGTGCTCCCTCTGAGACCTGCCCAGGGGCTGCTGCGCTCAGGGGCCAGGAGAGTGTTTGGTCACTCCCCCCGGCAGGAATATTTGGTGTTGGAAGGCTGTTGTTTAACGTCAGCCTTTAGTGGCACTGTTTGCCTCAGAATGTGTGGGGTGCAGTGTGAAAAGCAGGGTCGTGGTCCCCCTGCAATGCTTTATCCTGCCTAGAAGACCTTAATAAGGACTTTCCAGCTGGGAATGCTGCAGTTCTCTCCACAGTGCTGTAACTTTATCATTATAGGGTGTGATAAAAGTTAAGTCTTTGCCTCTGCAAGGACATTAAATACCATCTTTCTCTCCATTAGCTTTTGCTGTAGTAGCAGTATTTATTCTCTGGGCAATGAGTGAGAACCACACTCCTTCCAGAATAACTCCTGGCTCTTAATGCACCAACAGTTTCAGAAAGGTTCCTGTGTCACTGAATTTAATGTGGGTTTAATATTATTATATTGTTAATTGATAGCTCTTGTGCCGCACAGTTTCAAAGGAAATGTTTAAGAGCCTCTTAAACATCAGGGAAGTCCTACATTTGGATAATCCATTTACTAAAAGAATTCTTCATGCCCATCTTCAGCTGAAATAATCTCAAAATAAGCAGCTGTTCGAAGAGAGGTGTTTAAAATCAGTGGTTTCAAGGTGCCTGACAGGATTTCACATCAGCCATCTCAAATCTCCACACCTACACTGGTATTTCTGTGGTCCCGCGTTCCTGGTAACGTGGCACAGGGAGGTTTAGGCAGCAAATGGCACAGTCTTGTGCCGGGCACTAAAATAAATTCCAGTTTCACAAGCTCTCAAGCGAAGCTAAAGCATCTAAATCATAGAATCACTCCTTAATCCCCCCTTCATGTTAATTTTAATTACAACAATTACTACTACCAGCGAGACAAAGCTCATGTGCCACCTCTGAGGGCTGAGTGCCAGCAGAATGACTCCCTCCATAACAGCCCTTCAGGATAGGGCAGCTTGACCTCTCTGGGAGTGGAATATCAATTAATTATCTTTTTACAGCCAATTCAATTACAGCACACGACTCACTTGTGTAGGACACCAAGCCCGAAGTGTGGGGTGGGTGGGGGAAGGAAGGGAAAGCATTGGCAGGGGCAGTGAAATGTTTGTTAACATCACACAGAGTTCTTAGCTGGCTGTAGCAGGGGAAATGCTGCCAGATCATCCTCATTTATCTCAAGGTTTTGAAAAATACGGAGTTATTGGTCCTAAGGGGTAATAGACATTTCATTTAAAGGTGACCAGACACACCGCATTAGTCTTTAATGCCGGAGTCAATTCACCAAAGAGCTTGGTTCATTAAGGGGGGGGAAAAAAAGGAGATAAAAGATGATCTATTCAGCAGAAAACAAAATATATTTAACTTTTGTTAAATGAGCAAGTATTAACTCAAGTTACGGAGGACTATTTCACTACTGGCCTGAAGCCAAAGAAAATTATCAAGTGTGATATATCCCAATAATGCACTCAGCAGAAGAGTGGTATAGAAGCAAGCATGCTTTAATTTATGATCCCATTAGCACTGCTGCAGAGGCCAAACTTCTGAGAGCACAAATAAACACATGCAAAAGTGCAAGAGGGTGTATGCAAACAACTCCCAAACGTGACTCTGTTTCTGTTATAGGCTGGCCAAAGTGAAAAGGAGAGGTGGGGGTCAGGCCCTTCCTCCAGGTCACAAGGGACAGGATGAGAGGAAACGGCCTCAGGTTGGGCTGGGGGGCGTTAGAAAAGTTTCCTGGGGCTGCCCAGGGAAGTGGTGGGGTCAGCACCTCCAAAAACACGTGCATGTGGCTCTTGAGGGCGTGGTTTGGTGGTGCTGGGTTGGTGGTTGGACTCAGTGGTCTTTTCCAGCCCTAAGGATTTTGTGATTCTATGACTTTTCACTACCATTGGCCACTGCCTTTAAACTGTTAGATCACCTCTTTTATACACCTCTTGGAAATTAAAATTGAATTCAAGTGGTTTTAATAAAAAAAAAATATATTGTCTTACAGTGAAGATTATAAGAATCTTCTATTTTTGACCCTAAATTTCCCTTTTTTCTCCGTATAGTAATTTCACCAAAGATTTTTCTTGTGAGAATGACTCTCATCCATATTAAAGCATTCTGTGGAAACAAAGACTTCGCTCAGGGGGAGGGTTCATCAAACCCACTAAAATTATAATCATTTAATAAATGTAATGACTGCTCTGTATTTAAAATATTTTCCCAGGCAGCACTTTAGCATATTGTGTATTCCAAACAAAGTGCTGTTGCATAATCATTAACTCTGCCCCACGTAGATCTTACAAAGAGTGGAGTGAAATTCCAGTAAAGTGAAGAATGTTGAGTTTTCCTATGGAAAGCAAACACAGCCGTGAAGTGCCAGGACAGTTTTGTGTGAGTTGTCTGAAGGACAGGCAGAGCTGTTCTCTCACCCTGAGCGAAGCAGGGCTGGAAGGAAGCCGTGTGTCCAGTGTCACCCAGAGCAGCTGGCTCTGAGCACAAAGCCTCCTTTTCCCTCCATTCCCATGGCATATCCACTGGATTGGGATGTTCCACCAAACAGCTTCCAGGAACTACCAGACGAGAATTCCCACAAACACCCGAACCCAAAGGGACTTTTAAAAACTGCCCAGTGACTCTTGAATTAGAATGTGCCCAGCCAGGAGTGATTTAAACTGCCAGCTTGGAAACCCCTCTTGGAAATGAGGGGCAGAATCGTTCCCCCTCTTTTCTTCATTGCAAATCTGATGTCAGGTTATCTTTGGTTACTGGATTTGTGTTTTCAGTGTTCTCCAGTGCAGTTTGAAAGGGACTGTCTGAGCCATCCCTGCTGCCCAGAGACAATCCCAGAGCTGCAATTACAGCACCTGCACTGCATTCACTGCACTGACATTCCCAGGGGGCCAGGGCAGATTCCCCACTGACAACAATTAGCATCAAAATGTTCCCCAGTGCAGAGCTGTGGGTGGGAATTACAAAAGGTTAACAGACTAAATATAAAAATCTTTTTGAATATAAAATCAATGCGCTTTGTTACAAAATCTGGGTACTGTAATTTAACCAAAATAGGGATTAGAGTCCCTGGCAATCTGCCATGTGTGTGAGCTGGGCTTTTCTTTGAGCAAAATGCTAAGCAGCCAATCTGAAAGTTTGAAACAAAACAACCCAAAGACCCAAAAGAAAGCATTCTATACTTCTTTTCCTTTAACATTTTCTTAAGCTCAGCACCAAAAGGAACCCCACATCTATCAGGGCTCACAGCGGTCCTGTTTGGTCCCTTTGCCCTCACGCAGGAGAACGTATGAAATGTCAGACTAAAAGTAATCTGATGTTGCAGCAATTCTTTATTTATCACTGCCTGCAGGACAGAGGGGGCAGAGGCAAAACCTTTTTTTCAGCAGAATATTTGTCTGTAGTGGAAATTACTACCAAGTCTTCAAAGAAGACTCTGATGAGTCTTCTTTGACTCCTCAGGCTACTTCTAGTGATGACGTCAAGAGTTTTAGCACCAAGGGCTTCAGTGGAGAGGCCTGAAACACGTCTGGGGAAGTGGCTTTGAAATCGGCTCAGGGGGGCTGACACAAAATATATGATAAATCATGTTAAGGCCTGATCAGGCAAACACAGATGTCAAAGGTAAAACCCCTGCTGCCTTCAGACATGAGCAGGTTCAGGTCCTCAGCAATGAGCCAAAGAGAAGTAAAAGCAGTAATTCTATCAGAAAAGAAAGAGTGGTCCCCAATAGGATTGGAAATCCAGTATTCGGGACTTTTCATATTGTTTTTAAACATACTTATTTGCTGTTGCTTCCAGACCATCTAAGAAGCACAGGCGTATTTCTGACACCAGATCCTTATTTGAGTCAGAACCCCCCCATCACTCTTGGCACCCATGGGAACAAGGTTCCCGCTCGTTCCCCGACAGCACGAACACGCACGGGGCTGACCTGTGGCATTCTCCTTTAAGATGTTCTCCCTCCTGGAAATACAAGTGGTGACTCAGTTGTTATGGTAACTATTTTTCTTTTTTTTTTTTTTGACTAACAGATGACAGCCTGTGTGTCATCTGATGCTGTTCCCAAATTCAATTACACATCCACTTTTGTCAAATAGTCTAAAAAGGGCTTCTTGGATGAAGAAACAGCAGGGAGAAAACAGGACATTTTTGCCCAGGCACACGGTTTTAATCCATTAAAACATTGATTATGTGATTAAATTTGTGCATCCAGTCAACTTTCTGCTAGCTCAGAGCTACGACATGATGATGTGAAGAACAGCCCTTTTTTGTTCCCTTTTTTTGCCAAACAAACTTCCTACAATTCCATAAGCTCCACTCCGGGAAATGCAGTCTGGTGTGCCTTGTATCCTACTCAGCCAGGGATTTCAGTGCAGGTCTGTCTGAGCTACTGCTCCTTCTGCTTCAGTGACAAACTAAAGCGAGCAGTGGCTGCATCCCCTGAGCGGGTTTGGTTCCCCACTCAGGTGCAGTGTCATCAGTTACAAACACTGGTATTACAGCACAGAACTGTGTTGGGATCCTCACACCTGTAACAGGAGGAGGGATCCATTCACTCGGAACGAACCCTCGAAGAAGGACCTCACTGAGATGGATTTTCAGTGAAACTTGGCGGAGTTAGAGGGTGAAGGATGAAAAAGTATCAGATAGTGACCATTTGGAATGAGATGGTGGAACTCTTAAGGCCAAGCACTTGGACCTAAAAACAGGAGGAGCCAAAATCTGCACCTTTTCCAGCTCCAGCCTTCTGCCCAAGGACCCAGTGAGATGTTTGAGTTGGCCTCGTCCCCCAGCTCCGTGCGCTCCCAGCCCTGGTTTCAATTGAGAGCTTGTTCCTGAGCCCCGTAAATTCCCGTCAATTTAAGAGCCGTCGGACAACAACGTTCCTCAGGCCAGAAATATGAGAAATATTCCAGCTGATGCAGCAGAAAGGGGATGATATGGAGCACATGTAAACCAGAGGGATTACGGAGATCTGGACCAGCAGCAACATTATGTCACTGCTATCAGTGCCGAGGAATTGTTTCCTTTATTACTCTGGGATATCTTGTAAGAACATCAGGAATACGGAGGAGAATATTCCCCACCAGGCACGCACTGCTTCCATCAGAGGGGCAAACTGAAACAACCGAGGGCAAATGGCTGCTCTGAGTCCACTTAGCAATGCATCCAATCCTACCTTCAGCAGTCATTATCACCTTTTCTAAAAAGTCTTGGAGAGTAATTAATACCTTAACAAAAAATGCAAAAATACAGCACTAGTAGTAAGAAAAAAGGGGAAAAAATTAAAAACCCAAAGAGCTGCATTGGCACTGAATTTACTTGCTTGGCCAACACCATGAAACTACCAGAAATTCATTTGTAAGCATTAAAATATGGGTTACTAAGTAGTGACAAAAGAGGTTTTCAGTCAAGTGACATCAGATCCATCTTCCCTGGGTGTGGATCTCATTGCCTGTTTGCAGTATGGAACACCATCCACGTTTAAACAAGAGCTACGTGGATCTCCCTCTCTTCAAGCCTCCCAGGCACCTTCCCTGCTCCTGCCCCCTCTGCCTCCCTCACCTCCCTGAGCAAACTGAAATCAGGGATCAGTTAACTCTGAAAAGCCCCAACATTTGTCTGCCACGAACACCCAGAAAGGACAAAACCCAAGCCCCGAGACTAGAGATGGTCGACTGCCCATAACAGCAGGATGACTCAAATCCCCAAAACGATCTTTAGCTCAGTGAACTATGTAAAACAACTACTGGCTTTTGTTTTGAAGTCCTAATATTTAAAGCAAACCACATTTTCTCCATTTTCTCTGCAATGTCATCTTTCCAAAAACACCAAAATGCCTCCTCCTAAAGTGCTCTTTTTCTGTTGCAACATATGGTGCCCCATCCAGAGAGTCACAAGATATTTTGCTTCTAATTGATTAAATTCATGAGTCACAGACGGGATTTGCACAGGGATTGCAAAAGCAACTGCTTGTTTTTCCCCAATTTCCCACAGTAACACAGGTGGGACAGTCAAATGTGGAAATGGCTTTGTGTGGACATAGAAACCTACATGCCTGAATATTTCCAATTTTCTCTGAAAATTCCCACTCCCGCAGTTTGAGTTCCTGGAGCTGCTGTATTTCTGGGACCAGTTTCACATGGCAAAGCTGTTCCTGGAAGTTTGGGAAGTACTGGCAGCGTTTCTGAACATCAGTGCAGGGTGTAAAGTCTGGGTTCCAGATTCAAATTTTAGTCCTACTTCATTCTTGGTAAAAGAATTAACACTGTAGAAATTATTAACTTGAACCCTTTTGGTCTTACTGCACACCACTATGCTTTGCTTGATGAAAATAACTGAAAGGAAACCCCAGGAGAGAAAGATTTCTTTTATAAAGTAGAATCAATGTCCTAAAATTATTTTGTTTGTATCTGTTATGAGAAATTCAGCACTTTGTTAAGCAAAAAAAAAAATCACTAAGGACTGCCTGTTTGTATTACAAAGGTTGTTCCTTATGCTCTCGAGTTATTTTACTGCTGTGCAAAGATGTTTTTCATTTCTCAGTTAACTAAAAAGCTGAGCAGTCAACTAATCCATTATCTTGACTCCCCATGCTGGCTGCTCCAAGCATCTCCTGCTCTATATTGGGTGTCAGCTCCAGATTCTGGCTCTGTCTCCTCCGGGAATGGCAAATCAGCCACTGCAAATCCAGAATTGCTAATGACAGAAACAGGAGATTTTGGTTCCCGGCTTCCAGATGCAACACATGTCAAAAGACAGATTATACACCCAGAGCCAGCGAGAGAAAAGCATTCTGACAGTTTTGTTTGTTTGTGCTGAGAGGTTTTAAATCTTAATTAAGTCCAAATATAAAGAAAAAATCACCATGACCCCATTAGGTGCTCAGTATATTGAATTTACAGCTGGGAATCCAGCAGAAAACATACATTGAGCATCATATTGCAAACTACCTCTCCAACAACTTAAGTCTATTAGATTGTGTCAGACTGGAGATGGAGTTGACAAATGGGGGTTTAGAATTCATTTAAATTACTCCTTGTGTTTTCCAAGTCTTTTGAAATGCTGTACAAAGTTAAATCAGTGACTTCCCTAATAAACAAAGAATCAAGTTTCACGGCTTCAAAGAAATATTTCACTGTAGGGTCTATTTCATCTGGTTCTGCACTTCAAATAATTATTGTGGAGTATTTACAATTCTGACATCAGCTATTATCCTTGACAAGGAAAAAAAAAAGAACAACGTTGCTATAAAAATATAGAGAGAAACCAAATGGTGGGTGAGATTTTGGAAAAGAGTTTCAGTGAGATTTAAAGGTTCTTGGCTTCTTAGAAGGACCAACACAGTCAGCAGCTTCCAGGGACTTCAATACTTCAGAAACCAGTTATTAGTTGAGGATTACAAATCAGTACTTAGAAGGCTGATTTTCACGGGGGTTGTGGTGGGTCCATGACATCCTTTCCCTGGTGCTCCTCCCTCCTGACATGTTCCCTGCTCCAGCAAAGGTCCTGCATGAGTCTGGAGTGCCTGCTCCTGCCTGGGCTTTCCAGGGGCTCCATTCCCCTGGGAACACCCCCTGCCCTGCCCTGTCCTGCTGTGGGGCCCTCCATGGGATTGTTTCTGGCACTCCTTCCCCCACTCCTCACCCTCGTGCAGTGGCAAAGCAAACCTGTCTTCCAGAAGGATGGGAAGAAGGTAAATTCACTCCCTTTAATGAAGATAATTCATTCCCTTTCTTCCCCAAAGCCAAGCTATCATTCTGCCTGCAATGCTTATCTAGATGTTTAAACTGAAGTCCTGTGAATAACCTCAAAAAGGCATTTTAAAAAGATTTAAAAAACAATTAAGTTCTTGCAATAAACAGGAATATCATGCTTTCTTAATGCAGAATGTAAATGATTGCACTGCCGAGAAAAGGGAAAATTAAGTCTTCTAAGTACCCAATGAACAGGAGAGGAACAAATTTCCTCTCTTCAAAGATATCCTTATAGTAATCTGAAGAGAATACTCCCATGATTGTGTAGCGATTTCTTCAAGACCTATTCAATTCCTTATTGTTCAGCTCACAGTGCCAGAAAAAAGGGCCTGTTAAAGTTAACATCTGCTAACTAATCATGGAACAGACCATCCCCACATTCCAGAGGGTTTGAACATTGCTATGAATTTTGATTACTATCAACTTTGGCTGGATTAAAGGAGCACTTTGCTGGGAGACTTTTGAAACCTACAAAAAGTTATTCCTTTACAGGAAATGCTTCTAAACCCAAACACTTTTATTCTGGGTTCAGAAAACGTGACCCAGAATCACAAGCATGTCTAGTATTAAAGGTAGAAATAAATCAATGAGGTGCATTATATTCCTCTGGTTGTTGTTATTAAATATTTAACATCCCACAGTAGAGACTCTGACGTGCAAATATTCTTTCGATGGGCTGTGCTGCTGCACAGATCCGCTCTTCTGAGTTCCATTCCACGTGCTTTGCTGCCTGACACCAAGAGTACATGCACACATGCTGGATTTCAAGGTTTTTGGATCATTTCCTTTGAGGTGATACATTGACATCTGAGCGAGGCAATCCAAATGTACTTGTGAGCACCTCTTGACCAGCTGCGCTTGGGTTGGAACCGCGTGTGCTGTGCCAGCAGTGCCCTCACGCAGGAGGCAGTTGGATTAGACAAGCTTTCCATGCTGCTGGGGAGTCCATGGCTGCAGCGTGATGGGATCCCTTCCTGCTCTGTGCTTACCAAACCAGAACCTGCCGAGCAATTCTTTGCTGTTTCACCGCCATAATGACACTAACTGGGATTACTCTCTCAAACACACACAGGCCGTGCATGCACACTCACAGCTTGTTCTTCTCCTATCCTTCCAACTTTTTAATTCCAAAATGCTTCCAGTTTAAAATTAAAAATCCACGTTATTAAACCCAAAACCACACTCTCTCCTCACCAGAATAAAAATCCATTACAAGAACACTGGACACCTCGCTGTAGTTCTGCATTTCCTCTGAATGAGCAGATCCCTCGCTCCAGGAAAGGTCTGTCCCTCCTGCTCCAGAGAACCACGTGCTGTTCTGGGAGAGCTGAGGATGCTGAACACTCCAGTCAGGTCATATTCATCACAAGAGGGACAACCAAGGCATTGTGTCCAAGCCCTGTTAATAACTGGAGAGCACAATGAAGGTCTGAGCCAGCCATTGAGGCCCAGCCCATCACAGGTGTCACCACAACAATTGGCCACAGCTCCCTGTCCATCCAGGACGTCATTTCCCCACTGCCCCTTTAAACAGAAATCCACATGGAACTTAAATTTCGACAACACCACAGCTAAATTATAAAGAGGGGATTATTTCAGCCAATTTTCAATAGCAAAGTGGGTGGCCCTCAAGGCTTTTTATAAATACCCTTCTAACATTTGTGTGAAAAGTTGAATAGGAGACCACACAACAACCAAGGATTATGTGGCACTCCTCTAAAGGGGAAAGGGAGGAGAATCAAACATTTCTTGCCCAAGGTTTGTTACTGTGGGATACTATTATGTGAAGCCCTTCAGTTCATATAGAACATCGCATTAAATTACATGGCAAGAATGAATAACTGCTTTGTCACATACAGAATCACACATTATTTTGCTTTTTAAAGATTGTGAAAAGTGAAATAGTGTACAAATTCCATTCAAAAAAGCCTTGGTTATTTAAAGCCAGTCTGCATTTCACCCAAGGTATTCCCTTTGCAGAAAAGTTTAAAGTCTCCTAAGGCAGCAGAGCCAAATACCAGGGAATCTTAGGAATGAGCCAATTAAAGTCTCTGGCAACATTAACCTTGCCCACGTAACTGCAACCCGGTGTTACATCACCAGGAAGGTGCAGTGTCTCCAGGGCCCCCTTTCCCACCCAACATGAACTTCAGGTGACCAGTTCACAGCCCCCATGTCAGTGCCATGGAGTGACAGCAGGGTCAGGCAGCAGAGGGCACGGCAGGAGCACAGGTTCCAGTTCCAGCTGGGAGGAGCAAGTGTAGGGTTGCAAGTTGTGGTCCCCAGCTCTGTACCAAAGTATGTGTAAAAACCACCCTGAAGCACAGAGCTGGCGCTGGACCTTAGTGTGGATTGTTCCATATTACTGGGAGAGTTCAAAGTCACAACTGAAAGGGAAATAATCACAGTGGGCAAAGTGCAGTCAAAAGTCCAGGTAGGGGAAGTGAAACAACTCAGTAACAAATCTCCCTGGTTTTATGTGGCACTGAATCCTGCTCAGCTGTCAGGCAACATTCTTCAAGTTAGAGTGCATAAAGGACCAGAGAGCAGGAACATTTCAAAGCTAAAGTGGTCATTCTTCTACTAAGTTGGATATTCGGCTTTTTGTATGGTAACAGCAGAGGTACCAAAAAAATGCTCCTATAATTGTCTAATGTGTGTGAATCCAGGTGAGGCTCCAGATGGATTTAGTCAAAGTTCTGTTTGCACCTTTAGCAGTTACAGGTGTGCTGGAAGATGACACCAAAGACAAGGCAGTTCTACAGAAACACCCTTTAGACACCACGTGTTCCAGACCATCCCTTCCATCCCGTCAAACCATCCCCAGCAGTTATCCCAGCAGAGCAGGACTGTTGGGAGCTAATGTGCACTGGCATTCCACACCCTCCTCTACCTCAGTGGCAGGGACCTTCAAGCAGCAGCCAGCCAGTTATACAGGGTGTACAAAACAGCTGCAAGAAGGTCTGGAAGAGACTCACTGTCACTGAGCCGTATCTACACCACACAGGAAATCACAGGGGCCTTCACTGGGCATCATCACCGGGGTCCAGCTCCCCGCAGGGAGGGGAAGGGCCAGGGGGTATTACCGATGCCACCTTTCCACAGGTTCCTGCTCACTACCTGGGAAGCACTGTGCCTGCTTCCAGTCACTTCTGTGATTGCCTACTATTAATGTCACTCATCCTCCCAAGTAATTAAGCCACCTCTTTCTTACATGTGCCTTTGTCTCTCCCTGGCACACTTCCTTGTCTAATCCTCTTTTCCAGATGGCATAAGGACGCGAGAGAAGTGTTGCTAAAAGTTGCTTAGCAATGCAACACATGCAAGGGTTGGAAATGCTGACGTCCACACAAGCACTATCTCTCCATCACACGTTTCTGCAGAGAGACAAAGGCGTGAACACCCGCAGAGACACGGGGGCCTCCAGGAAAAGAGCCACCAGTGCCCAAAGGGAGCAGGAACAGGGCAAAAGGGAAAGCCCCCGAGCTCCCAGTGATGGGCTGAGTTGTGCTGAGGAGGGGTTTGTTTGGGTTTGGGTTTGATTTTCAACGAGAACTGGGAATTCTGCTTTAAACACATCAAAAAATAGCAAGATCCTGTATCTTCTGTGCTTCCCAGACACAGGATGCCATAGACACAGAGCCACTGCAAGTTATTGAGAGAGATTCAACACTTACTTGTAGGGAGTCTCATTTAAGGTCTTTACATCAGCAACAGCATTATTTATAATTTTATATCATACATCATTATATTGCAAGTATAATCATGAGCAAGACTTATTGTATCTTCAAATTTCATATTATCCACTCCCATGCAGCATAATTCAGAGTAACTGAGACATTTAAATGATTTGCACCAGAACTGAACCTACAAGTGCTGTGAGCAGGTCCCTCCAGTGGGTTCTGGGGGGAGCAAAGCCCCAGGTGAGGAGGCCCATCAGGTGGGCCCCTGTTTGGGTGGTTCCCAGGTGTGTCCCCCCCGAGGAGGGGGAACAGCAAACACAGCCAGAACACACAGCGACACAGGGGGACATGGCATCTGCTTCCTGGGAGCTGAGGAGACATCACAGAGAGGAAACCCTTTTGTGGCAGAAATGAGCGTTTTACTTCATTAACCTCTGCAAACTTCATTCACCTGTCATTGTTCCCGTTCATTCTCAAATGTGTGCACGTACAAATAAATGCAGGAAAACCAGACAGGCCAACACAGGTCCCTGGGGTTTGTTCCTTTATTTATGTGCTTTCAGGCACTTTGTGTTGTCTCATGTCCCCTACTGTTCAGCTATAGTTTGTATCTTGCACCTTTTCATGACACCATTGCCCAATGTGAAATCAGCTTTATGGTTAAGCAGGAGATAAGTCAGAGTTGTTTGTTATTATTGGGACTCCTCTGTTGACAGTTGTAATTATTGCTTGTTTACTGGACATTTCATTGACCTGAACCCCTGAAGGTTCCCAGACTACAACGTGCTATTAACTGACAGCATCCACTCGCTAAAAATTGCCACTTTGCCAGGCTGATCTAAAAATCCAGCCCTGACATTGCTGCAGCTAAAACTGAGGACAAATTCAACACGAATGCCAGGGTTCAGTCAGCTCTATAGCCCACAGAAGTATTGCTGGGACACCCTGGGGCTCAAAATACTCGCCCACGTTCTCTTTGTTCCAGCAGATTACTTCAGGATGGCCAAGGTGCTATTTCAGTAAAAATCCCAACAAACCAGTAAGAGAGGAGAAATTAAAATTGCAGAACCCCATGGCTGAATCACTCACCTGCAAGGTGTCTTAGGTCCTCCCCAGAAGGCTGGTTGGCACTTCCATAAATCTATGGGAACAGGTCAAATAATAAGTAAGTAAATAAATCAATCTAAACCGGTTAAAAAGGAGCTTTAACCTATTATTTTGCCTGGAAATAAAAAAATATTTATATGTTTTTATTGTTTCTTGTTATGCCATATAATTTGAAAGCAGCACATGCTGAGGGACCACTTGCATCAAGGGGGTGTCTTTTAAGTCTTATATAATAATATATGTATGTATATGTGTAAATATACATAAGTGCAAATAGACAAGTGCATATTTATTTTATATACCTATGGATATATTATATATATTTTGTATATTTTTATTAGTATGTATAGTAGTATATTATTTATCTATATATTGATATATTTATATAATTAATATATGTACAAAATAAATATATACATACATTTGCGTAACATAAATACTAAATCAATATTCAGGGGTGTCAGGATTTTTTTTGCTGTCACTTTTGAGCACATAAACTTTAGTCCCAAGTGCTGCAGTGCCAGAGCGGCCACTGAGCCTGAAGAATTCACCGATCCAGCCCCAAAAGAGGTGCTGGGGAGACGCCTAGTGGTGCCCAGCGGAGGTACAGAACTGCACAGACCAGCCCGCGAGCAGCGAGGGGGAATAAATGAGAATAAACTGTAATAAATTCCAGTCCCCCCCACGTTTGTTTGTCAGTGTTTCTGTCGCACCGGGACAAACCCACCAGAGCGCCTGTGGAGACCTGGTGTCACCTCTAACGAGTATTTCTTCTCCTACTGATTTTCATTCCTAAGCGTTCACGTGTTCATGGAATAACACGCTGAAATCCTTAAAACTTTAAAATCCTTTAAACACCTTTCGGCCTCATTTCGTTAGGCGGCTCTGTTCGGGCTCGCTCGGGTCGGGCTCGGCTCCGCTCGGATCCCTTCGGGTTCGCTCGGGTCGGGCTCGGCTCTGTTCGGATCCCTTCGGGTTCGCTCGGTCAGGCTCGGCTCAGTTCGTCTGAGCTCGGTTCGGGCTCGGTTCGGGCTCGGCTTCGTTCGCGCTCGGCCAGACCCCACCCCGCCCTCAGCCCCGCCCCCCCGTCCCGCCATTGGCCGCGCACCCGCGCCCGCCCTCAGCGACCGCTTCCCATTGGCTGCGCCGGCGCGGGGGGCGGGGCCGGGCGCCCCCTCAGGGCAGCGGGGCGGGCCCGGTCCCCGGTGTGTCCCGGCCGGTGCCGTCCCGCCCTTCTCCCGCACCGCCCTCACGGCCCGCACCGCCCTCACGGCCCGCACCGCCCTCACGGCCCGCACCGCCGTCCCGCCTCCCCGCCGGCACCGCCCCGCTGCCCCCGGGGCGGGGCAGCGCTCGGGCTCGTCCCGCCCCAGCCCCGGAAGCGGAAGCGCGTCCCGGCGGTGCCGCCATATCGGGTGTGTGGAGGGGCGGGAGCGGAGGAAGGACCGGCCCGGCCGCCTGTGAGTACCGGGGCCGCTCGGGGCTCAGCGGGGCCGCGGGCGGGTGCTGCGGGCCGGGACACCCCTGGGCGGGTGGGCGAGCGGGGCCCGGGGCCAGCGGCCCCTCCGGGGTGCGGAGCTCGGGGCCTCCCGGGCCGTGTCCCCGCCGTGCCGGCCCCGCTCCGGCCCCTCCCGCTCGTTGGACCGGGCTGAGCCCGGCCCGGGCCGGGGAAGGCCCCGAGAGCCGCAGGTGCTGCTCGGCTGCTGCCGGAACGGATAAAATGAAACAGCGTCTTATTTTAGCGTGAAAAAACCCGGCCTGTGCCACCAGCATGGTCGTGCCCCGTGGTTGTTCATTCACCCTGTTACAGCAAATCAATCACTCGAGTGTGTTGCTCTTCAAAGGTGTTTGCTCTACGGGATAAGGAAGGCTGTGCGAGCAAGAGTGTGGGTTTGCTGCCGGTGTCCTCCGTTTGTATTTAAACGTCAAGAAAAAGCTCTCTCATAATCAGAGTTCTCTGGAAATTCTGCACGTCTGCGCCTCACCGCAGAAAGTGAATGTTTTTACTGCCCCGGGTTCTGTTTTTGAGCACTCGGCCATCATGTTTGTAGCGATATTACCATAACAATTGTGGTGAAAAGATCATCTGTTAAGGTCGTGCTGTCACCTGCCTGGTGTTTTCAGCAGAGGGAACTGCTTTAACGCGTTTTAGTTTTAGCAGCAGCCTCAGTTCTGCTGGCAGTGAACGGTTCACTCGCTTGTTGTATTAATGACTTTCTGATTGTTGGCTGTGCTGAAGGGTTGTCACAGCTCCTTCATGCTGAGCCGTGAATTTGTGTTACATCTGCAAGAAAGATGGAGAGAAACTTTGGACACGGGACTGGACAAGGGGGAATGGCTTCAAACTGCCAGAGGGCAGGGATAGATGGGATATTGGGAAGGAATTCTTCCCTGTGAGGGTGGAGAGGCCCTGGCACAGGTTGCCCAGAGAAGCTGTGGCTGCCCCATCCCTGGAAGTGTCC
>JAWMRA010000052.1:4686748-4765294 GCA_035584735.1 Pseudotriccus pelzelni | reverse complement strand
TGGAGCAACCTGGGCTAGTGGAAGGTGTCCCTGCCCGTGGCAGGGGGTGGAATGGGATGATCTTTAAGGTCCCTTCCCACCCAAACCATTCCATGATTACAAAAGAGGGATTGCAACTGGTTATATTAATTATTCCCCTAAACCAATAAACCCCCAATGTTCTTAACTGTAAAGTGCCTTCAGAGCAATGCCAAACACTGCTGCTCTTGGTGGTGGTAGCTGCAGATCTTCCTTCAGCAAAGTTTTAATGTGATAAGAAATATCACCTTAAATTCTAAACTGCTGTGACAAAGCTGAGCCCCTGAGAGGCTCCTCTGCAGTAGAACAGTGTCAGCTGGTTGTGATTCTTGGGCTGCTCTGGAAGACCTGTATACCTGAGAAACAGTCACACATATAATATCGGGTTTTTTCACCCAGCAAAATCCCTGCTGCAGCAGAAAGCTTTCAGGAGCCTCACATTGTGATTTTCCACTTGCTCTGCACAGCGTGGCATTTACAACATTGTCACCTTAGGTCTGCTTGTAGCCCTTATTTGCTGTATTTGGATGTATCTGGACAATTAATTTTGAGAATATGAGAGTTTTCGTTGGTCTCTGGTCAGTAGGTTACAGTTTGATACTTCAGGACTTCTAAAAAAAAAAAAAGAAAACCAGAATAAAGCACAAAATGATGCCCAGCTGAGCAGGCTGAGTAACTTCTGCCCTGCAGAGAGTGGGGAGAGGTATTATCACTTCCTTTTGCTTGCAGTGGAAAAGTCTGTATATTGTATGAGTTTCTGTTTGATTCTCTTTTTCTTTTCAGCTCTAGCTTGAATTAGAGTGGACTCAGCTCCCGAAGCCTCCTGATGAATCCCCTTAGCTTTTGAAGTGTAGCAGATCTCCTTTTTTCTACTTCCTAATGATTCCACAGGATGTAGGCTTTGGATGTTTACTGGGAAAAATACACACCTTTAAGGTTTTGTGTCTCCCCAGATTGTCCTTGCTCTCAGATTTTCTGCAGCAGTCACTTGGATTGCAGGATCTAAGATAACTTACTGGTTTTGTAATTTATTCATGTTCCACATGGCTTTATTATCCTCTGAGGCTCTTGAGTGGGGCTGAAAGTACTCCCAGTATCCCAGAGTTACATAGTCCCACCCACAAATGAGGATTCCAGGAAGTAATGTCAGGGATTGCTTTTGGTGATGTGGCAAAGTGTTTCTGTTTAGAATGCAGTTGGTTTAGTGTGTACCTTGAAGTGAGCTGTAAAACTCAGCTCAGCGGAACTGATAAGGGAAATAAAGCTCTTAAATTGGTAGCAGAAGCACTGCTGAAAAATAATCCCCTTGCTTAATGTTTTCACTTGAGTTCAGGCCCTTTGACTGCACAGTTCTGCTCCTGCAGAAAACTTGCCTGCCACTGCTCAGCTCTTCATGTTCAAGAGAGAGAGAAACTCAGTGCCTTATTTCTAGGGTGAGCAAGGTTTTGGGTCTGGGGCTTTGGCTGAGTCTGAAACTACTGATGTGCAGTCCTGAACTTCCTGGTTCACTGTCTAGTTACTGAGCATTTAACATCCAAAGCTGCATTTCTCTGTGGATTTCTTTATTTCCCTCCCAGAATGGATTGGATCCTGTAAAACACCTTGTTCTTTGCTGTCTTGGACAATTACTTTAGGAAATTTAATTCATTTTTGCATAGATGTCCTCTCTTTAACAATCCTTCATTCAAAACACGTGTTGCAAACAGTGCAAGCCAAAAGAATGTTGTATGTAAATGCTGGTTCAGAGAATGTGCTTCAAAGCTTTCTGAGCTTACATTTTGGGTCTCAGTGTTCCCTGTGTCCCATGTTTTGTTTCCACAGCCACCATGTCAGAAGGGGACAGCATTGGGGAGTCTGTGCATGGAAAGCCCTCCGTGGTCTATAGATTTTTCTCCAGACTTGGACAGGTTGGTTTGGTGAAGGATTTTTCTGCCTGCTTTAGGAGTGGATCTCAGTGTGGCTCCTTAAACTCATTACTTTTTGGATGAGTTGTTGAAATGATAAAATCTGTACAAGAGACTTCTGGAGCCTTTAAAAACTGATAAATTATTATTACACAGAGCTTACTGGAATTTTCAAGGGGTGTACATGTGACATTGCACTGTGAAAATAAAAGTTGTCAAAAACAAGGAGTGACTTCAGATTGCAGGTCAAATTCATCTTAAGGAAAGTAATTTGCATGAGATACAGAAATATTAAATTGCTTTGCAATGGCCCAAGTCTTAGGGATTTCACAAAAACATGGAACTTCTCAAATGCTTGTAAGTACAGTTACGAGTGACTCAGTTTATTAATGAAGAATACAGATATTTCATGTTCCTCTCCTTCCCAAAATACTCTTCCCAAAGGTTTCTCTTTGCCAGTGCTGCCCTGTGATGAACTGTGGTCATTGTGCCTCCTGTATTTCACACGTCCCCTTTGTTTCCTCCCAGATCTACCAGTCCTGGTTAGACAAATCCACCCCCTACACCGCCGTGCGATGGATTGTAACGCTGGGGCTGAGCTTTATCTACATGATTAGAGTTTATTTACTGCAGGTGAGCACCGTGTGTGACAGTGTAGGAAAGCTTCTCAAGGAAGCAAAAACCAGATTGTTTAACCTTGTTAAAAGGTCAGTATCAGCAACCTTTCAGGAAGTCTTTAACCGAGGCTGTTTTCTCTCCCTGTGCAGGGCTGGTACATTGTGACATATGCCTTGGGAATCTACCACCTAAACCTCTTCATAGCTTTCCTGTCGCCAAAGGTAGACCCCTCGCTAATGGAAGACTCAGGTACGCTGAAAAGTTCGTTTTGCCATAATTTAGAACTTGGTCAAACTTCCAGATCCCTTGGGCTGGTAAAGACGTGCCATTTCGGCGGGATGTTGTAATTTTTAGACTTCAAAAAAATCTGTGCAACGTCACAGCAAGAATTACCATAAAATTTGTCCTTTCTTATGTGGGACTTGAATATATCCCATATTGTATTTGTGTTCTGAAAGGAGGTTTATGTGGCTTAAATTCTCCCCATAGTGACCTGGCACTCATTTCTGTTCCTTATTTTCTTTTGGGGAATCGGTGCTTAGTTACATCAAACTGTAACTGGGATCTGTGTGTAACAGCAGAAATCGGGTGTGGATTCATTTTGTGATATTTATTTTTTTTTTTAGGGATTTTTTAAGATAAAAAGTAAAAAAAACAAGGAGTCTGAGTAGTGTGGAAAGCTACTGTGAGGGGGTTTGTGGTTTGGTTTCTCTCCTGTTGTTTTCAGATGATGGTCCTTCCTTACCTACAAGGCAGAACGAAGAATTTCGGCCTTTCATTAGAAGGCTCCCAGAATTCAAATTCTGGTGAGTGGATCCGTCTGCCCACGCTCTGGTTCTGCAAACTATAAATATCTGCATCTGGTGAGGGGTAGCTGGGCCTGGAGGATTAATTGTTGCTGTCGTTTGTCAGGCACTCCGCCACGAAAGGAATCCTGGTTGCCATGGCGTGTACGTTCTTCGAGGCTTTCAACGTGCCGGTGTTCTGGCCCATCCTGGTGATGTACTTCATTATGCTGTTCTGTATCACCATGAAGAGGCAAATCAAGGTAAGTCCCCGGGAGCAGAGAGCAGCACGTGAGGTCGGGATGCACAGCTCTGCTCCACGCTGGGCCATTCAGGTGGGGAATGTGCCGCACACACTTCTTGTACTGCGGGAGCTGCAGATGCCGGCACCTGAACGTCAGCTGTTTCAACACGGAGCAGCTTCTATTCTTGCTTTTGAAAGGTTTTGATTTTAGAGTGCAAGATCACAAGGTTTTGATGCAGGTTCCCATCCACTTCCTGTCCTAACTGTGGCTATTTTTGATGAAGAGGTGTGGTACAAGCACTGATGGGTGAAAAGGGAAGTTCTGACGAGTTGGTGCAAGAAAGTAGATGAGGGAAAGAGGAAGCAGAACACAGACAACTCACCCTGACCATTTTAACAAGTTTGGTTTGTTGGCATTTTAAAAAGCTGGTTTTTTCCCCAGACATTCAGAATTTTGGGTAGAAATTGTGATTTGAGTGGGAAATTTAAGATAAAAGGGCAGTAAAGAATTAGTTCCTCTGTGCTCTCTCCAGTTTCCTGTGGTCCCTCAGTCAGTGACCTTTACTGTACTGTATGAGTTGTTGGGTAGACCCAAGTTTGAGGTTTGTGAGACTGATCTCATACACCAATTTAGATTTAAACTGGTGTAGGATGAGCTGTTTCACTCCCTTTACTAAGAACTGCCTTTCTAGGGGACTCGGTAATCTCCACTGTGCATTTTAAAACATTTTGTCTAAACCTTACCCAAGTTTCTTGCCTCAACACGTGATGTCTTCTCTTTGCAGCACATGATAAAGTACAGATATATACCCTTCACACATGGCAAGAGGAAATACAAAGGGAAGGAGGATGTGGGGAAGACCTTTGCCAGCTAGAAGCAGCAACACCCTGCTGACCAGTTCTACTGCTCACTAAAGGAACGATTTTGAGCCATTGTAACAATGCCTTTTTTCTTCATAAAGTGATTAACAGAGTGGTGACAAAGCAGTTGAATTTTCATTTTACGAGGATCTTGCTATTTTTATCTGAAATGTCAGATCAGTTTCTTGAGGAAACTGGCATTCTAACCAAATTGCATTGAGTTTATTCTCTTTTGTAAGAAGTTGGAGAAACTTTGGATAATCCCATGGATTTGGGATAACGTGTTCCTTTCAAGATCCATTGCACTGGAGAGGTTAATGGCCTAGAGCTGGATATTTTTACATAGTTCTCCTGCTCAACATCACCCTGAAGTGCTGTGCACATCTGTGGAGGAAAGTGTAAGCTGGCACACGTGATGCTGTTTTCTGCTTCGTGGCCGTGTGCTGTTCTCATAGAAACCTTCAGTAGACCTAAATAGCTGCAGAACTTCAGCCAGTTTCCTAAATGCATGGTATTACTGAGTTATAACCCCATAGGTAGGAATAAGAAATCTACTAAATTATGGGTTTGCAGTAGGGGAAAAAATACTCATTTAGCTTGTAAAGCAACTCGTTTGTGTTGGGTTTCAATGCCAGTTTCGCTGTTCCATCTCCGAGCAGATGCTAAAATTGGGCTCTTTCGTGATGACTCAGAACTTTGTTCAAACTCTATCACAATTTCCTTTGAGGACCTGGAATTATAAAAATATATATTTTAATTGTTCTTAGTTGGAGTTTCTTTCGTACTCAATGGTTTCACGAATAATTTCAGCTGACTTCGTGCAGCCCCACAGAAAGTACCCAAACTGGCCAGAACAGTGGTGGGGGTTTTAACGGATTTTCATTTTCTAGGGGTGGGGGGGGAAATAAGAGAGAAATGACCTGCATGTAAACTTTTTCATGTGATACAACTGCAGTTTTATTAAGTGACTTTTTAATTCCAAAATTTATTAAAAGACAGTGTTCCCCTTTACTTGCTCTCTATCTTTATATACATCTGATGATCTAACAGCATTTATGGCTCCTTTTCAGTAATGGTAACCTCAACTTACCTCCATGCAATGCCTTTTCCAACTCTTCAGGGACCATTCACTTGCAGAAGGTAGGAAAAGATCAGCTTTTGGAAGATTCTGAATGGAGAACAGTGGCAGCTTCAACAGACACCTAATTGGGAAATAGATGTAGGAACCTTTTCCTCTGATTTTGTCAAATGAAGTCTCTGTGGAGCTCTGGAATTCAGCAGTCCTGGGATATGACAGGTAGTTTTAGCTCACATTGACCCATTGCTTTCTGTTTGTTTGCATGTGTTTGTTTTCTTAGCAGTGTGGAAACCAGGAATGTAAACACTTAAAATTACGCAGACGGGATCCAGAACAGGCCTTACAAAAGTACCAGTCGTGGATGTGGTTTGTCGCCTGAGAATGGGACAGCCCTGGCTTGGAGAAGCTGTTTTCAGGCTTGCTGCAGTTTCTGAATAATATGGGCAAATCAGGGAGAAAACCAGGAGGTTTATTAGTATTAAGATTCCCAACTGGAATGACTCCTACTGAACAGCTGAGTGTTAACAGCACTTCTTAGAAACACATTTATAATTTGGTCAGGAACCGTGTCCAAAGAGACAGAAGGGTAGAGGCAGAGAGTGGTTTATTTGCAGCCCAGAAATGAAGTGCCCCCTTGCACGGGCATTCCCAGGTCCTTGAAGCCTTCCCTTGGCTCAGCTGGGGCTGTGACAAGGACAGAGTGGGAGCTGAGGTCTGTCAGGGCCCAGAACGGGTCTGTCCCTTACAGCTGATAGTGCCGTAGGTAGATCAGCTTCTGGGGATGAAACTTCTCTCTGCACAGTGGGCACTCTGCCTGTGGAAAGAGATCACATACAGGGCACTGAATAGTTCTACTGAAAAGTTTAAAAAATCCAAATATAACTTCAGCTACTTCTAGAAAACAGTCAGCATCCAAAATTCACTAGCCATTTTTTCAGTCCCGTTTGCGGTACGAGCTTAAGCCACATCGAGCTGGCCCAGTTTAAGCTGCTCAGCGTATTTATACATTATTGAAATTTATTTATAAATATACTTTATATATTTATAAATATAATTTTCCTGTTTATCGATGTTCACATTTAACATTCACAGTGCAGTGTTAGTTGTTCTGTTTCAGTAAATGCGTCCTGGTAACTCTGGGTGCCTGAGTGAGGGAAGGGCTGTGAACGCCAGGCTGAGGGGTGTTTCAGGTGGAGGCTGAGGCAGTTTGTGCCTGTCCCTCACTCACCCTGGTGTTGCACCAGGCAGTGATGCACTCCCAGCAGAAGAGGTGCCCGCAGGGGGTGGCTGTGCTGTGCCTCCGCTCCTCCAGACACAGAGTGCAGCGGGACTGGCGCCCAGGAGCCTTGTCCTTGCCCGTGTTCCTAATTAACAGAGTCACAAGTTAATGATGCAGCCTGCTTGTAAGAAATACTTGGTAACACCATCCTAAAGTAACCATCGCCTTGAAGTATTAACACCTTGCTCAAACCCACCAAAGCATGAAATCCAAGAGATGCTTAAAACAGCAAGGAATTAATTTTGCTAATTAATTAAACATAACATGAAGTTCTAACGTAAATCAGCGTGTCACTCCTTGTTCCCCCTGTCCATGACAGCTTGGCCGTGCCCACCACTGCTCCCCCCTCCTGCCTAGTAAGTAAAAGCCACCTCTCACTTCTGGTGAGCGAGGTTGCGGTGCAGCTTCCACTCCTGCCTCGCCCTCTGCTTCTGTTGGAAGCTGTACACCTGAACTCCAATGGTCAGCAGAAGATGGAAGAGGGAAATTACTCCAAGAAACTTGTAACTCGACCGGACACTCTGATCTTCTCCCTGCAGTCCTCCAAAACGCAGCTGTGGAATGCACAGAAACAGAGATGTCACAGTCACCCACAGCCCCATCCTTATCCCAGTTACACACGTGGCAGCCCAGAGGAGGCCGAAGCACCGCGTGGACGCCAGGCAAGGAACACGTCACTCACATAGGAGATGCCCGCGACCCTTTTGGAGAGGTGGTAGAAGGTGCCGTGGATGTAGAACAGCGCCAGGTGCAGCCGGTGCAGCAGGGGGACGGATTGTTTCAGGACATACACAACCTGGGAGGCTGTTCTCCTCTGCTGCGCCGGGAGCTGCCCCAGCTGCCTGCGGATCCAGCGGCGCAGGAAGGTCCTGCTGGGCAGTGCTGGTGCTGCGCCGCTCCCGGGGCTCCGGGACTCCTCACCCTCCTCCTGCAGCTCGTGCTCCAGGTGCAGCAGGGCCTTCTCCAGGCAGTAGGGCACCACGGTGTGCAGGGAGACGAAGGCGGCCCGGCGGAGCAGAGAAGGCACCTTCTTCCTGGTGGGGTCGACCTGAATGATGTTCACGTACTCCTCGCCCAGAGTCTGGTACCCTGCATGATGTGGGAATGAAAAAACAGGGTGAGATGGCAACATGCAGACCCTCCCGAGGGGACAGGCTGCTCAGCTCACAGCTCAGCAGGCTTTGCACTCTGAGAAATAGCTGCATTTTTTTGTGTTGAACGAGTGCTTTGGTCACATCAGAATCTGCAGCATCGGTATCAGCAACGGATGGAGGAACAAAGCGGGGTACCCATCACGGTGTCAGACATCCCTTTTGTAAAGAGAACGTGGATCTGTGCTGATAAAGTGCTGTATTTGAAGCCAGACTTGGACAGTTTAGTGGTTTCATGTTTAATAAAAGGTGTTTAAACAAACTCCCTCATTAAAGAGAACCAGGGGGCAGCCTCAGCAGGTGATCCCCAGCACGGCCGCTGCCACATGGGAGAAACGACAGAAAAATGACAAAAACCGGTAGCAAAGGTTACCTGAGAGCGTGGTGAGCACGAAATAGGCCACGTCGGAGAGCAGCTCCACCTCCCGCCGCCACTGCAGCCACGGCCGGGCACCTGCGGGACGGGGCCGCTGTCACCGCACCCGCGCCACCCGTCCGCGGCACCAGCCCCTCGGCCCCCCCGTCCCCCGGGGCATTACCCGCCAGCCCCCGCAGCGCGGTGCCGGCCCCGCTGCGCAGCCCGGCCCGGTACAGCTCGTCCTTCTGCCCGCCCCGCACCAGCCGCGCCGGGCCCGCCGCCGCCATCGCGCCCCCCCCCCCCGCCCCGCGCGGACGGACACGGCGCACGGCGCGGGCCGCAACACCCCCACCGGCACGGGCGGAGCGCCCGCGCGGCGCGCAGGGATACCGCGTCAGCGGCGCCGTGAGGGGGCGGGAAAAAGGGCGGGAAAAGGGAGGGGAAAAAAGGAGGGAAAAGGGAAGGGGTTGTGAGGGGAAGGAAGGGGCGCTGGGGCCAGGCGATAAACCGCTGGGAAGGGTCGGGGGTACGGCACGAAGGGAGCGGGGAATGGTTCCCTCCGCGGCTGCAGGAGCGGTGAAATTAACGGGAGATGTCTGGGGCGGTGCGTGCAGTGCAACAGGAGGGGGCGCACCCGCATAAGGGGAAAAACCCCCGCGGGAAAGGGGCTCCGGAACGGGACCGTTTTCACGTTTGAGTTTTTCAGGGTCTGCTGTGTCCCGAAACGAGAGATCTGAAGCTGGCACCACCCTAAATGGCAACATTTAAAAAAAAAAAAAAAAAAAAAAGCACGGAATTAAAACGGGTTGGCCGGTCTTTGAATCATTTCGTTCGGAGCTGCGGTTCGTTCCCGGGTGCTCTGGTGTTTGTGGCTTCCACGGTGTCTCCCTCATGTCCTGCAGCTCAGTTGCCGAGGAAAAGTACCAAACGCGGGTACACAAAAGAGTGCGATTAAAGTGTTGGTGGCTGTTCCGACAGGCAGAACAACAAGTGTGTGCTGGCCATGGTTCCATCCTGCTGCTGTCCGAGCTTGGGGCTAGACCTGAGTCGTGAGCACTTGTTAGAGGAGCCGACCCCTGTGCTAGCTTTAATTTCTCATTTGTTCTCGGTATGGGAGAGGTGTTTTATTAAGTGGGCAGGGTGCATATTTACTGCTGTTTTACTGAGGTGGGTGAATACTGTGTTCTCACTTCATAGGTCAAGAAACCAAAGTAGAGCTCCACAGTTTTTTTCCAAAGCTGAAATCCTGGCTAATGACCACTTAGCTATTAGATTGGAAACCATTTATGAAGCTGAAGATGAGTTCAGGCACCTGAAGGTCAGATTTTCACTCCTTAAAAATTTGTTATTTGGGGGGGGGGGTGTTGTGTGGTAAATGACACTCCGTTTCTGGTTAGTGGAGTTAGTTATTTTTAACAGCACGGTCGAAGTGTAGTTTCTGTGCAGACTTTACTTCCACGGGATGCTTCTCTGCTTTTCCTTCTAACAGACCTGACAGGGGAGTGAGTTGCTGCACCGACATTACCACAAGGAAGTCCAAAATGTAAAACAAGCCCGGTGCACGGCAATGATTAACTTTTCCTCCCACAGGCTGCTTGTCTGTGCATTATAAAATACGATTTCACCTCCGCAGGCCTGTCAGGAGAGAAGAGGTTCGGAGTGCGGCTTTCGAACAGGGCGGCAGGCAGATGTTGCCGTTCCCAACCTGCAGAACAGGTTCTGCAGACGGGAAGGGAACGAAACGTCTGTGCAGGATTGTTACCACCACCACCACCCCCCTCCCCGGTTCCCTTTGCCTCCTCCCACTTTGAACTTGTTACCCGGGAGCTGAACTGTTTGAGCAGGGGCTGTAAAAGCCGCTCTGTGATCAGGGAGCCCTCGGCGTGTAAAGGCGGGGCGGGATTTCTCTCGCCCTCCGCAGGTCCCTCCTCCCGGCTCTGTCCCGGGGATGAAGGTCCCGATGTTCCGAGCACAGGAGCCGGGACAGCCCGTCCGCGCTGTCTGCCCAGGAGAGACAGAGGTGTGTGCTTGGGGTTCGCTTGGCTACTTTCTCTTTCAGCAAGCTCTTGGGTGTACTTTTATCACTTTCCCTCACTCTTGGGCCTTAGAAACCAGGTTTCTAAGAGGCAACTGCAGGATTTGTCCAACCTTGGGCTTGCACGAGTTTGCTATTCCTTTTGCTTTTGTCTTTCTTTTTTTTTTTTTTAAGAAAGAGAATGGAAAGAGCATCATGTCTAATTCTTGCTTTATTTTGGTCCTTTGAACTCTGTTAGTCCTAAGCTTTTAGACTCTCTGAGCTTGTAGGGGTGAAGCCAACTTTATTTGTGATTTAAGTTCAGTCTTTTCTGACTGGAGAACTGTCTTTTCTGGTGTGAGAGACCAGTGCATTCATTCTGAAGTGCTAACCTGAGCCTTGAGCTTTCACGGGTGTGCCGAGCCAGAACGAAAACTGACTTGGACAGGAGAGGCTGGATGTAAAATGAATTTCAGGTATTGAAATGAAATACTGGTCAAGCAATAGAATGTGGCTGATTCCATGATGAAGAGCAAAGTCTTAACTTGGAAGGAAAGCCACGCACAACGCTTCGAAAGAGTATGACTTTCTTTTTCTCTTGTTTTTTGTCATTCTTTTGGGCTATGGAGAAACATTTTTATGCCAGGAAAGAACAGAAAATTCTGGGTTACGGTTGCAGAGATATGGCAAATAGTAAGGATGGAGGGATTGCCAGTGCTATTCCTGCTTCCAGTGCCTCGGGCTCCAGAGTTTAGATATAGGTCTGAAACGTACCCCGAATCCTCAGGGTGATAATTTCTAGTCATGTTTTGTTTCATGGTAGAGGTGGGTTAACTGCTAAAAAATAAACCAGAAGTAGAGTACAATTCACTGCTGACTGAGGTTAGTTTGAGACAGGAAACTGATGCCATGCTCAGAATGCAGCTCAAAGTTAACTTGCTTCTTTATTGTCCAAAAGAATGTGGTCAAAGTTTTGTCTATTAAGAGAGCTTTTTCTGTCCCTACTGAGGGGGGAAAATGCTTCAGCAGGGGAGAATTGTCTTTTGCCCAGTAAGATTAGCTGTGGGGAACTGTTTGGTGCAAATGAAGGACAAGGCTGGGGAGGGCAGGTCGGGGAGGGTTGAGGAAATGCGGGTTATCTGAATGCAGGCCAGGCTGTGCGGGCTTCTGCCTTCGAATGGCCTCAGTACCGGGGTGAGGGACAGGGAGGATGTTCCCTCAGCCCTGAGCTGCTCAGCAGCAGCACTGCTTGGGACAGGGAGGATGTTCCCTCGGCCCTGAGCTGCTCAGCAGCAGCACTGCTTGGGACAGGTTCCTTCGGGGCACCAAGGCCATGAGCAGGGACAGACACGTCTGACACAGCAGAGCAGTTAACAGGGGGCTTCTTCATTTAACAAACTTTCCTGCCAGAACTCCCTCTGTCACTGAGAATACATAAACCTGTGTAACTTGAGTCCTGAAACACTAAGGGCCTGCTGGCTCTTATATTTGAAGGGGCCAAATTATTTGTGAATATCAATGGAGCTTGTTCTTGTTAATATGTCCAGAGCTGAGAAAATGGCTGTATAAATGGACTTGAGAGGGTAATAGGATGAGGCTGAAGAGATTTTTTTTGTAAAGACAGTCTCTCAGTTACTGAGGATCAGCTGAATTTCCTGCAACACAATTTCTGTGCACCCAGAAAGCTCAGTTCTGCACTGGTTATCTCTAAAATGACCCACTTCTTCCTGTGATAAGCTTAAATTAATCTGATTTTACGATTGAAATAGATTCTGAAGGAAG
The DNA here is from genome assembly GCA_035584735.1 of Pseudotriccus pelzelni. Classification (NCBI taxonomy): domain Eukaryota; kingdom Metazoa; phylum Chordata; class Aves; order Passeriformes; family Tyrannidae; genus Pseudotriccus; species Pseudotriccus pelzelni. Next base: position 4,753,202 of record JAWMRA010000052.1, on the reverse strand, counting down.
AAAGAATCATCTTTCCCTTACTTCCATTGTCCTGAGCTTCTCTGGGAGCTCAGCCCTGCTCCCACTGATGCCTCCCGGCTCCCTGGACGTGACAAAGCCTCCCATCCCTCGTGGTAATTCCTGACAGCAGCTGGGGAAGAGCAGCAGGCACAGGCCAGGCCTTCAGGGCCAGCTGGGGGAGAGGAGAGGCCTGTGTGGCACGAGCCAAGCCCTGTGCCAAGGGGACAGCTGTGAGGGACCACTGTGGAGAACACCTCAGCCCAGTGTTCGCTGTATGGCATTTTCAAATGCTGGTCTCCACAGACTCGACATCTGCAGGGAATTTCCGAACCTCTTCTTCGTTGTTTAATCTGCCTTCATCCCGTGGGGGTGGAGCACTTCCTCAGCGCAGTGGGTGCACAGCAGAGTCATTGCACAGGTACCTGTGCAGTGCAGGCTGTGACAGATCTTCACACAAGCTTAGGCAGAGCTCTGAGTTTCCTCACTGTCTGTCGGGCTGCTCATGAGGCTGTCTGAGGAAAATTCCAGGTGCAGGCAGCAGGGCAAGCGTGACCTGGGAGGTTTGCAGGTCCACCTGCATCAGAAACACAGCATGAAAGTTGAGAGGTTGGTTTTTGGGTACCTGGTTCTGAGCTGGCCCTGCAGTTTCTATGGTTTATCACAGCCTCACCTGTTTCCATTTAATTAGGGAATGGCTCCTGGAAACTCTTCTGACATCTTCACAGTTGTCAGGGAGCTCTGGATTGCCTCAGAAACTACAAGGGAAATCGGGTGGGAAGGTGAAGGAGCTTTGCATGTTACCGTTCCTGGGAGAGACTGAAGTGCTGCAGAGCCTGAGCAGTTCCCATCCCCTGGGCTGTGTTTGCCAAAGGCCGTTATGCACCAACTTGCAACTCCGCTTTTTGTGTTCAGAGACGTCTCTTCCCAACTCTCCCTGCAGGACTACTTACCATAAGGTAACTTAAAAGAAGCTCCTCCTTGCCCCTTCTCCCCTTCAGCGTGACTCCCCCCTACAGCTTGTTATTCCAGATTTCCCAGTGCCCTTAGATGCTGGAATGTATTTTCTGGAAGTTTTCTCTGCCTTTGACTTGAAAACATGTAATTCATGTTCTGTTTAATTAAACAAGAGCAGAGCAAGGAATGGAGCCTGAGGAAACAATGGCAGCTGCAGTTGATGTGCCTGGAAGAGGCTTTTATTGCCTGCAGAGGAGAACCTCAAAAACACAACTTTGGGATGTGTTCTGATGTTGTTGTTTAGTGGGGTTGCTACAAGAACGGAGTGAGATGTTTTCTAGTTGGTTTGGCGTGTGAAGGATGTGACCACAGTGGGTTGTAGGAGGCAGGTGGCTCTGAGGGGAGGGAGAGGGGCTTTCAGGCAGCTGAAAGTTCCAGGAGGACTCTCATGCACTGCCTTGGCTTGGGAGTGAGCCTTGGCTAAAGATGGGGTTTCCCAACTGTTGTAATGCCCACTTTGAGCTGCCCTCTGGCGTGGGGATGTGGGCTCTGGGTGTTCTGTGTACACATCAGCACCACGGGCTGGATTTGGAGCTGTGTGCCTTGGGTAGTGAGGCTGCAGGCTGTGGGTTTGGGTTGGGATTATCTGTTTAAATAACTTCATAGGCTTTTTGTCTCTACAGTATAAAGTGACCTATCCTACTTCTGTGGGCTTAGACAGGTTCTGAGGGAGATGAGGTTAGTGAAGTAATGTTATTTATTGACTAACAAGGTACTGAAGTCCAGGATAGGGTGGTGAGCAAAGCAGAGCTGGACTTTGACATTTATTGGATCAGGCCCTACCTTGTAGTTCCCACTTGTGCCTGCCTCTGCTTGGCAAAATGAGAATGGATTGAGTGGTTCCCAGACCCGTTCCTGCTAATGAAAAAGGAGATTTGTTAATTTAAGAAATTAATTTGGATGTTTGGCGTCTGGCCCTACCAGGCATCCTCAGAAAGGTGGTCATTTCCACTGACTTGGGAAAGGGGACACAGGTTGTCACTTCCTTTCTAAGTCCCCCAGCATAAGTTATCCCTTAATATCAGTGCAGCAATAAACTGCTGCATGGCACAAGCAGTTTGGTTAAAGTTCATAGGCATTATGCTTAAAAGAAGTTCCTGCTCTTTTAGATGAGTTTGAAGAAAAAAAAATAATAATAATAAAAAAAATCAGTCTTCTGGACAGTGACCAAGACTGGCAACATAATTGACAGCAGGAACATTATTAGAATTATAGATCACTTGATTACAAGTGGCGTTGGAGCCATAGTCTATCTCCTCCTCAGTATGACTCACAAATTCCCAAGCGAGCTGAGCCATTTCCAGAGGATCATTTCCCATCTGTCTCCAAACAAGGAGCTCTTCCTCTCCCCATTTCTCCTCTGAGGCTGTTCGTTTTTTGTGGTCTGTAGTACAAACCATGTATTTTCAAAGTACTTTTGACTCAAGCTATTGGGTGAGATTTAGAGCTTTGCTTAATGAGTTCCCTTTGCTCTTCTGGTAGAAATTTCCAGTTCTCCCTTGCTAATATGAAATGTAAATGTTTCTCAGAAGCAAGAGGCTGTTGTGTGCTGTTTCCATTGTCACTTCAGACAGTCTGGGAGCTGGTGAGTGATAAATAATGCTGGTGAAACCGAGAGGGGTTTTGGCAATTTGGGATAAACAGAGAAGGGGATTAGAAACATATATATATATATATATCTATATATATATATATATCCCCTATACAGAGAAATTGTTGCAAATACCACACTTTGTTTCATAAAGTCATATGGCACAGTCCCTATAAACCTGAAATCAAGAGTTTAGGTTTAATAATGTCTCCTTCCTTGCATAAGGAATATTCAGTGACATCATTCAACAAACATGCAGGGCTCTCCTGCATGTGCAGCTCCAGCTCAGGCTGCGAGGGGCGGGTGAGGAAAAGCTGACAAATGTTGAGCGTTCCTTTCAAGTGGGATGACTCTGTTCTGGGTGAAGGTGAACCCATCAGGCTGCCAGCAAGGCATTCCCAAGTCCTCTTTTCCTGACTGCCTTTCCCCTGCTTTCCCCTTCCATTTTTGACTGAGCCGTTTGCCAGAGGACTCGGTGGCACGCCAGGGTGTTCTGTGTGCGCTCTGTCCCTTGGGAAAAGGAATGCTGGCTCACACCCTGAGGTGTGGGCTCAGCCCCTGCTCCATAGGACTGCAGCAGCCTCCTTTCATTCGGCTGCTCCCTGGCTGTGCAGTGACATGCCTGGGCGTGCAGGTTATCTGGGATGGAATTGCCCGGGAATGGAGCCGCATTCCTCCCAGCGAGCAGCATGGCACGGGGAACCGCAGTGCAGCTTAAAAGCAAATCCCGGCTCTCACATTTAAATGCTCTCAAGTAGTTTTTTCCCCTTCTCCCATTTGGTAGCACTTTGATCTTTTATCCATTGATCTGCTTCCTGATCACACTGTTCAGGTTGAAGTGATGCCTTAGTTTGTGTGTGTTTCATCCCTGCTATCAGCGTATCTGCTCTGGAAGGATATCAGAGCTTGTCTGAGTTCTGGTGGATGCCACACAAAACCTCCCCGAACAAAAGCAGGTCTTGTGGGGTTAAGCTTTAATACTAGAGTGATATAAAAATGGCTGGAGGATTGTTATGGTGTACACAGCTTCTTTTGTCTGTAAGTGATATGTATCCTGCCTCTAGGGCTTAAATCCCTTTTTTCCAAGGGAGTACAGAACCTCACACAATAATACTCAGGTAGGGCTCTTAGCCTGAGCAGTCTGTTTAAATCTTGTTGGTGTGGTCTGAACAGATAGAGTTGCTCTCCTTTGGCTGTTTGATGTCTGCTGTCAATGAGCAGTGCTGTTCTCAGAGCCAGAGCGCTTCCCAGTGGAACAAAGATCAGATACTTGCAGAGAATGTAACTGATAGTTTCCATTATACAATCTTCACAAGAAATTTTCCAGGGAAGCCAACTGAGCTTCTTTCATTTGCTTCAGTAGGAAGTCTGGCCCCTGAATCTTGTTCTGAGATACCAGTTTGTATTTTTAAGGATTAATTGTGTGCTTTTCCACTGGCTGCCCAGGATTTATGGGGACATTCAGTTTGCTGGTTTTTTTGTAACAATACAGGTATTCTGAACAGAGAGGGAGGGGAAGAAGGGAACTCTGAGGACCTGTAATAAGCTGTAAAAGGTGGGGCTGAGTGAAGAAAGAACATCTTTTGGATGAAAACAGATGTTCAGAGATCAGCTGACTGAAGTAGCTTCACTTCCAGATCAGAAAAAAAAAGAGTAAAGAACATGAATTTGATGTAACTCAAGGCAGTAAAATACTTAATGAGCCACAGAACCATAAAGCACTGCAGCTCATCTGCTTCCACTGAAATGATGCCAGTCCATGCCAGCAGGAACATCCGTGCCCATTCACTCTTCCTCACCCTCATGGACATGTTCTTTGGTGTATAATGAGTCACACTGATTGAACTTCCAGCACAAGAAACGACCTTCCAAAAAACCCCTGAAGCAAAGAGGTGAGAGAGTCTGACAGAGTAACTACCCCCCGGCTCAGCTCTCTGAGAAGGACACGGGCTGATCCTGTTCTTATGCTAAAGCAGTTTCAGCTGTCCTGGGAGCTGGGTCTTCCTGCACTAACCTCGGGGTTAAACATCCAGGGCCCCTGTGCCAGAAGTGCCATCCTCTGATATCCCCAAACTCTTCCAGAGCCACAGGATGCCCCCTGAGCTATTTGCCATTGAAATGTGGAGACAAGTGCTTTTACTGGTACTGAATTCCTCCAGGACTAATCCTGCTAAGCACTGCTGTCCCACAGATGAAGTTGCCACGCGTTTGCCTCCACGGGTGGGTGTCACTTCACTGATTGACATGTTCCCTTTCACCAGAGGAGATTTGGACAACACAGAGAATGGAGAAGGTGGGGCTTGGTGGAAAGATAATGGCAGGGAGGAGGTGACTTCCCGAAGAAGCTGAATGAGGGACCAAAGAGGAGAGGAGAGGTACAGCTTCAAACAGGCAGGTGCTCTGCCAGGGACATCTCCTGCTCAGGTTTTACTACAAATGTCTCGAACCCCCTCCTCTATTTCTACTCACTGTAACTGAATAGTGAGCCTCATGGCCCTCTCTCTTTAAAATAATGTCAAACTGGCTCTGTGCTTTCACAACACAACATGTTAGGGCAACGTTTCAGAGCGCAGCTTGTAATTACAAACTGAAGGAGACTCCCAGAGATTCAAACAGTTACCAGCACTAGGTAGGATCCCAGGTTTCTGTTTGGTGTTTTGGAGGGAGCCTTCCTTGGCCTTCTTTCTCTGAGGAAGATACCCACTGAAAGTCTGGGAAAGCTGAGTCTCCTGTATCCAGTGGGCAGAAGAGAGGTGAGAAAAGGGAAAGAGAATGCCAGGCAATGACAGAGGATACAGTGTGAAGACAGCAGGTAAGAGGAGAAAGGACCTTTAGGGGTGAGAGGTGACTGAAGAAGCCAACAAACATCACAGAGCCCCCAGAGCTGTGCTTAGGGAATACAGCTGAGACATCCCTTGTTATGTGAAGGACTGGCTCAGGTGTATATGTTATCCATATGTGTGTGAGTGTAAAATAATTAACCCCAGCGTGAGTAGTTTGGCTTCTGGAGAAGCTGCTGCTGGAATAGCAGAGGTTTCTGTGGCTGCAGAAAATACTGGTGGGAGGCAAAGAAGAGCTGGTGCCGTCTGTCTGCTGGGGTCAGTGCGTTGTAAGTCATCCAGCTGTGTTCCCGTAGTAACTCCTGTACAATAAACACTTAAAGTAACTTGCACTATTCACAAAAATTGTCTTCCCCAGGTGAGCAACACGCAAGAGGTGCTGGGAGGATACGGGGAATGCTGGTGACTCCTGTGCTGCTGGGAGAGGCCGTCACATCCCTGCTGCCAAGGCTGAGCTCGGTGGGTCTTCCTCCTCACTGATACTCGAGATTCTGTTCAATGCATGGAATATGTGGCAGCAGGATTAAAGCAGGACAGTCTCCTGAATGTGGAGTTCCAGGGAAGGCACTCGCTGTCCCTTCCAGAGCAAGCCAGCAACGTCCTGAAATTGTTGCTTTTTCTGGGATATTCTTATTTCTCGACTGACACTGCAGTATCTGCCCTGAGTTACTTTGTTTGCTGTGGAGCAGCCTCCTTGCTGGGCTGCTCTGAGAGCTGGAGATGGCTCTGACTTCTCCAAAACCTGCAGCAGGGGATTTGACCCAGAGAGAAGAATCCGTGCTCCACGATGGAAAGTGCTTCCACTTCCTCTCTGCAAACAACCTCACAGGAGGTAAGTGGAAGGTTACTGTTCCCTCATCTGAGAGTTGGGTACTGAGAAGAGGTTCTTTCCTTTTTCTGCAGATTGACTTTGGTTGTATTGAGATTTCTTCCAGTTGTCTTTAAGTTGGAGGGAACTGTGCCTGTGTGTTCCTCGGTCCCTTTTTTCTGTGTGCTTGGTGTGGTGACTAAAGTTTGTGTAAAGTCTATTAAAAACACAACCCCTGCCCTGCACACCAAGGATATCTTAGAATCAATCTTTCTTCCGTCCTCGCTTGTGCACTCTGTGAGGTTTCAGTCACATGAAGGGACCTTCATCTGCAGAATTCCTAACATTTGTAAAAAGGTGTAAATTACTGTAGGATGAGGCTGTCAAGAGATTGCAACTTTTTTTCTTGATTCTTTCAAGTGCTTCTGGAAAATCTTTCTTGAAGTTGATGAGGCTGGGATTTTCAGTGCCTCGGGTTGTGGCTCTGTGCCATGAAGTCTGAACCGAGCTGAGAGAGGCAGAGCTCAAAGAATAACTATTGTTGGCTGTTGCTCTTTTTTCAGTGTTGACAGCTCGGCAGAGGAAAATGAGCTCTTCTCTTAGGAAGCTCTGGAGATTACAGATGTGATTGTGCACATCAAGTGCAGACTGGAGATGGGTAGGAGGGAGGGGATTGTGTAACCGATGTCTGTGGCAGATGAATCTGTGCTATGGGAGAGATCTGAGGGAGGAGGAGCTGGTGTTTGTTGCATTTCAAATAATAAAAAAAAAAAGAGATGATTTAGCTCCATGTTTAAATCAAAACTTCATTTATTCAACACAGGACTCATTTGCTCGAAATGCATTTCATTTACTGCCTACAGTCATGAAGTAGACAACACTAAAAGTTTTGGCTGGGTTCTCACAGGAACTAACTTCATAATCTTCAATTTCCAGCAATTGTGAGATCAATTTAGCTTTCTGCTGGCTTACAGTTGGGGCTGACAAGTATATTTTTTGCTAGCTGAATAAATCTGTATTGTAGGTGTATTAAAAATAGCCTGCCAATGAAATATAATCCACGATTAACTGTCATTACACTAGTTCTTACCTTTCTTATACATTTAGTAATATTAGTTTCTGTTCTGGTGGAGGAAACTGTCATGTTTTATCGTAAATCGATTTGCAAGAGGCTTGGAAAAGGAAAGCGCAGAAATGTAGAGGTGCAATAGGTGCATTGCATGCCCTGCGTGTCCTGGCACTGCAGAGGTGAGATGGTATGTCCCAGTTACTGCTGTATCACACAGGCTGGCTTTTAGGGAACTCCTTTTTGGTTGCAGTTTGCTGACTCCTGAGGGGTGTGTTACACACTTGTGCACAGTGTGCGAGGAGGTGGCAGGGAGAGAAAGTCAGCATTGTGCAGAGGCAGCACTGCCAGCATTCCAGTGCCAGTGGGTCTGGACCTGAACAAAGGCTGGTGTGGGCTCAGGAATCCCTTTGCAGGCTGGGTCAGAACACCCACTCGAGCCCGGCCTCCCCCCCGTTAACTCCTTCCAGGACTGGTTTGAGTGCAGGGACAGCTCCGATTTACTCCCTTTGCACTGGAACAAATGCTGAGCATCCTGCCCAGACTGACCCTGACACTGCTGAGCTGCTGCTGGGGCAGCTGGGCCTGCAGAAATAACAGGCCAGGCCCAGCCTCCCACATGTGGTGCTTTCCTTTGCTCATTTGGGTGAGTTTATCTGCAAGAAAACTTAGCAAGGGATGGAGCTGGAGAGTAAAATCACTGCTTGGAGTAAATCCAGTGCAGTTAAATAAAAGCTCTTCAATTGATCATTTGGTCCCAGAGTTTCGTAGCTACCTGCAATCTACTTCTGTACTGACTCCTCTTGGATGGCTTGGAACTCTTGGCACTCTCGTGCAGCTTTGAGATTGTTTTATCAGTTGAGACAGTTTTCAAAACCTCTTGCTTTTTTTTGGAGTAAAACCCTCTCTTGTCTGCGTAGGTTGTGCATGGATGAGGCAGAAGATTGCTATGTAAAAAGGAAATCTGAGTGGAAGGCAATTAACTTTTACATAATTTGATTATATATAATGTCATTAAACATCATTACAGCGGCATTGGGAGAGTCCAGAATCAAGGAGGTATATGGCAAATTCAGTAATCCTCTATTTTTCAAATACACTCTGACATGTCTAGACTGACTCTCCCCTTGTAATCTGATGAAAGAGTGCTGTGCACAGACATGCAAAATCCTGTTTGCTTAGATATGTGGTACCAGATTAGCTGGAGCAGGACTTGAGCTGGCCCTCAGCTGGGGCTGGAACATCTGCCCGCCTGGCAGAGCTGCTGCCATGGCAGGGCTTGCACTGGGACCTGCAGGGGTCCTTCCAACCCAGACCTCTCCGTGGTGCAGTTGGAGCTGAGGAACACACAGAGCTGATGTTACTGAATTGGCACCAGCTCTCTGACAGCACCTGAATTAAGTTAGATTTCTGTGGAACTGCCCATCAGTTAAAATAAAGCGTGATCTGATACTGTGGTTCTACCAGTTCTTGTACAAGTGCGTGAGTGAAGAACAGCACCTGGTTTGGGCTTTGTTGGTGCAGCTTGAATCCAATCTGAACAGGCTGTTTGTCCCTTTGCTGTTTGAACATGCAATTCCCCTCCACTGGGTCCAGCACAGACAGTGGCTGCTACAACATTGGGACACCAAGTCCTGAGGTTTTTGCACAGTCTCCACTTAGTTGTGTTTTCCACACCTTTTTTGCTCCCTGGATGGAGGGAAAGGCTGCAGTGGAACAAACACTGCCAGCTGCTGTTTGCCTTCCTTTTTGCTGCAGAGGCAGAAATCACGAGTGAGGTTTGCAGAATGCACGATTGTTTCCCTTGTTGGCAATTTCAGCTTATACTAATTGATGTTAATGAGCCCACAGACTGTTGTAATAAAGATATAAGTCTGAGGATGTGATCCTGGACTGCTCAGCAGACCCACATTCTGGTTCTGATTCTGTTACAGACTTCTTGTTTGGCTGCTTTTATAACTTCACCGTTGTGTTGTCTCTTATTTCGATTATGAATGGGAACTGCTGTTCCTGCACAGCAGACACTTCCCAGTCATTTTTGGGTCTTTATTACCTATTCTGAAATACAAATAATAATAATGTCCAACCTCAGCAATTCAGAACTGAAATAACTGTGGTTAAGGTCTAGACAGTGACCATTGTGGGTACTGATACAAACTGCCTGGGAACTGTCCTGTAACAACCTGAAGACCCCAAAAGAGGCTGAAACCTGGAGGCTTTTAGTCTCAGGTGGTGGTGGTCTGGAGTAGATCTGAGGGCTGCTGGAACAGTGAATCTGAGTCCATTCTCAGTTTGTGCAAAAGGCTGTTTTGCAGTGTCCGTGCTCGTGTCTCATTCTTTGATACTGTCTTAGAAGGAAGTTTTGTTTGGTTGGGGGTTTTGTTTGCCTGTTTTTTTTAGTGAAGTTTATTGTATGTAGTTTTTGGAGGCTCTGTGCCAGGATGCCCAGGGGTGTTTAGTCTCCCAGCTCCTACTGGGGCACAGACATTCCCAGTGCAGTCTGTTGGGAGGCAGGAGCCTGCTGATGAGTTGGCACCTGCAGTGGAGCAGAGGTACCTCCTTTGTCTGCAGTTCACACAGCCTTTCACCCTGGAGGGGGATTTTGGTTTAGGATCATGAAATACTAACAGCCACCTGTCTTTATCCTAGTGGAGTTTTGTTGGGATAACTGTGTGGAAGGTTGTGAGTCTGGGAATCTGTCCTTCAGACAGAGATGTGCTTTGGTCGTGCTCCAGTGGCAGTGGGAATGCTGCAGTTGGGCCTCACCTTTCTTTGCTCTGTGCTGGTCAATCAGGAGACTGCAATAAAAAGGGGAGTGTTACCTGGATACTCAGTTTGTAAGGCAGCTCTGCTGCTTCGGTGAAAGTGAACTATGAAAACCAGATAACAGGCACTGACCAGACTAGGTTGAAGGTTGGTGTTTTTTCTGGATTAGAAACCAGATCACCTGTTACCTTCTGTTTCTTCTTCCACCTCCAGCAAAATCCCCCCCCCTCAAGTGCTCTGCTCTCTCTCTCTCTCTCCTATATCTGCTGCTGCCTGTAAAGACTGTGGAAGGGTGTGGTGGGGAACGGGACAAACGCTGCCGAACAAGCAGCCCCGTTTGCACACCCGGTCCCCAGCTCAGGCTGTCGCTGGTCCCTGGGCCGTGTCGCTGTTGCCATCTGCTGGGGGAGCGTGTGCTCAGTCACAGCCCCAACAGCCCCAGCCTCTGCCCCGTTCTCTGAGTGCTGCTGTTCCTTTTACCCCGAGTAACAACCCCTGTGTTCCCCCAACACCGCTGCGAGCTGCAAGGCAGAATAAAAGTTCTTCACAGATGCACCTGGTAGCTGGGAAGTCACATTTCTTTATGGTTCGATTCTTTAAAACTGGTGAAATAAGTAAAAGCAACGCTCGCTCAGGTGGTTGGAGTAAGTACAGGGTGTTTAGAGCTGGTAAACTAATTTCTGGATTGACTGATACATACGTTATGCTTTATAATGCTGCGAGGGGGAAAATATGTTCCTTTCATTCATTCAGATGGGCCCTCAGCCTGTGTGTTGTCAGAGATGGGAGGGGAGCAATTCCGGTCGTCTCTAAGAGAGTACAGCTATACTGGCATTATCTGTGGGAAGCTCTGGAGACACTGCCATTAGCTGTGAATGAGCCTGTCAGTCAGAACTGCTCAGGAGATGCTGTTCTGGGAGGCACCCTAAACAAAGCTCAGCCTCTCCCTCTCACACTTTCTCACAAGTAAATTATTTGTACCTGCTGGTAAAATTAACCCTGAATGTAAATACAGGTGACTCTCAGCCTGTGTGTCCTACAGCCTGGATTGTTACAGGCTGGTTTTGATTTGCACCAGGAGTTGGGCACGGGGTGTTTTAAAACCCAAACCATCCCTGACTGTGATACTGTGAGACCTGCCTGGTTCCAGTATTGCTCAGCTCCCAAAGCATTTCAACGCCCTTCATCTCCAAGCACTTTTCTATTTATCTCCACATCAGAATCTTATCTGTCAGTTCGATCTGAGGTTAAAGGCTTCATCAGGGAGAGGAATGCTTTGTTTCTCCAGAGAACAAATAACTACAGTTGTCTTCTGAAGCAAATCACAGTGGTTTTGTACAGTTATCAAACTATGAGGAAGAACTGCCTGATGGGTGACTGCTGCCTTCTGCCAGGCAAACCAGGACTCCTCACTGGCTCTAGGGCCAAGAAATGAGAATGCTCTTGAACTCCTGACCTCAGAGCTACAAACCATGAGGTCAACCTGTGAAGAGAAGCTGTTCTGTTACGGACCTTCTCTGCTGAAAAAGCTCTGCGCAAAACAGAAGAGCTGTGACGAGTTTAGAGAAGAGTGAATGAGATTATTTTTGGCAATATCAGAACCATGATATTTCCCTGAGGTAATCATCTTTTCCCTCCTGAAATGCTGAAGTTCCAGGCAATTGGCTCGGTGACAATTTTAAACCTGTTTAGAGACCATTCTAATCCCCTTAAAACTGCTGAGAGTATCTCCTACTGAACTGAAAGAGGGGGTGTGTTCCCACTAGGCCAGCAGGATCTGGGATGGGATCTCAGGAAGAGGAAACTCCAGGGTTGTGTCACAGTGAATGAACTGTATGTTTACATATGCAGGTACTTGGAATGTGTGAGACCATTAGTGAAAGTCAGAGGAAAAGTGTTCCAAAGAAGTGTCCTCCAGCACCAGGCAAATCTCTGTAAGAGGGGCAGAGCTGCTGTCAAGATAATGCTTAAAAATCAAGAAATGAAGCTTGATGAAAGTTCAAAATGCTCATTTTGCTAGAATGAAATATGAAAATATAAAGAGAAATATGTTAGACACCCTGGCATTCAGATCCACGATTGCAGAACAAGTTTTGTCCTCATTTACTAGCAGATATAAGGAATAGATGGACAACAAAGTACTGTTTGAAGGAGGAGGGGGAAAACATCTGTGCTTTATCCACCATGGTGTCCTCCAGAGGAAAATGCTTAATGAGGAAAATCTAATTAATTTGATTCGTTTTTCTCATGGAGCTCTAAGTAAAAATTTGCATCAGAGAAGTTTTACTGTGGGCAGGGATTAAAAAGTTAAAACTCCCAAGAGATGCAAATATCTACAGTGTTTATATATGTATGTATGGTAGTTCTTGCAGGAAAACACTAAACCTGTGGAAAGCTTTGCAGTTTTTTCCCTGTTGACACATTTCAGTGTCACGAGAGATGCCAGGAAGGAGATGCCAGTCAGGGAAGAGTTAATTGTTCCAGCAAAAAGTAGTTTAGATCAAATCCTACCTCTTCTCTCCCCCGCTGCTGTGGTGTTGTGTACAGTGCAGGAGCTTGTACCATCTCAGCACTGACAGTGATTCCTCAGTGACTGAGCTAATACATGGGATGAAACTTAAACTGCCTTCTCACACGAGCACAAAGAGGCACTCGCAGAAGAGGGAGCGAGACGGAGGGAAAATGCAGAGTATTTTTACATTCTAACATAGGCAATTGAGAAAGCACTCTTGTTTCTCCAAGCCCATGGATTTAGGAAGCCCATCGCAGAAGCACAGTAGGTGGATTTACTCTTTTTATTGCATACACTGGAATTTTAGCTAGAGGATAAATTGCACTCATGCTTGTGGGCTCAGCTGTTGTTTAGTAGTACTTTGATAACGTCACATTGCTCTTCCTTTTTTCTCTCCTGCTCAGAGATGTTTAGCTGTTTGACCCTGCTTGTAAGAGGATAATATTTTTTAGATCTTATCAGCACACCATCATTCCAAAAGCTCTTTTATCTTTAGGAAGGCATGTTTTATTAATTATGGCCATAGTATCTAGATGAATATGAGGGCTGTTAGGTAAATGAAAATCCATCCCACTTACAGCAGACGGAGCGCTGCTCCAGAGGATCGGGAGTGCTGAAGGCACAGCAGTGCCCAGTTGTTTGCTCAGGGCAGCTTCAACAGCTGGAGACACTGCGTGTGAGTGTGCCTGGCAAAGTGCACCGCTGGAGGAAAGGAAGGGTGGCTTTTAATAAGAGGCTACAGCACAGTGCACGGTGCTGGACGCTCCCATCGCTCCCTGATGCCATCGGGGTGTGCCTGGAGCACACACACGGGGCTGAGGTACCTGTGATGCCTGACTACACAGGAGCTCTGCTGGTCAGACTGTGCTCTCACTCCTCTCTTTGCCTGTGGTGCACCGTTCATTAAGGCCATTAGCACGGGTAGATCTCAGATTATTCTGCAGTGGGGTGTGTGTTTGTGGCTCTGTGTGTTTGTCAGCTCATGCTTGTGCAGAGGGGGTGTTCTCGTGGCTGTCTGAGGCTCATATCCCCCGTGAGGGTTGTAACACTTCAGCTCTGCTGTGTGATGAGCCGTTCTGAGGAGATAATTAATCAGGCAAATGACTGACAAGTAAATTACAGCCAGCACGGGCAACGCATCTCCCTGGTAGAGGCACCTGCAGGCACTCAGGTGCTGCGCAAGCAGGTCTGCAGTTCTATTCTTGCATTTTTCTTCTCTCTGTGGGCTTTATATAACCTTCCCCACTCATCTCACATGCGTTTGCACAGTCCTACTGAGATGATTAATCCTCCTCTGGAAGAGCTTTTTTTAATAGTGCAATACCAGATATTAGATTGAAGCTTCTTACAGGCTGGGTAGGGATAAAGTCTGGATTCATTCTCATGACATCCCGTAAACGAAGTTGCGGTGCGGCAGTGACTTCGCCAGTGCCCGTCAGGGGCAGTCGGTGCTGGGTTCCGTGCTGGCTGTGCAGCACCCGCTCCGCTCCGCGCTGGGGCTCGGGTGAGCGGCGATGCTGAGCGCTCCGCTGCCTTCTGCTCAGGGACGGACCGCGGGCACCGTCCCGCCTGTGCGCGGCTCCTCCTCGGGCACAGCGAGCCGTGCCACCAGCTCCCACGCGGCCTTTTGGCTGTGGAAGGTGCGTGAGCAGGTAATTTCGGGGGCGAGGCAGCGCAGTCACGGGCTGAGCTCTGCCCCGCGGTGCGCGGTCCTTGCGCCCGCAGCGCATCCCGGTGGCGGCGGGGACAGCGCGGTGGGCTGGCCCTGTCCCCTCCTCAGCCCCCCTCAGTGCTGGGGCCACACCGAGCGCTGCTGCCAGCCCTGGCTCCCCAGCACACGGGATGTCCAGCAGCGTCTGAGGGCATGTTCCTGCTCTGGAGCATGTGATCACGAGCTGCTCATAAACTTAGAAACTCCCTTCAGCAGCCCTTCATCTTTTTTTTTCATGTTTGCAGGCTTTGTTTTTTCAAACTGCATCAGTTCTTGCGCACCAGAACTCTGTCTTTGTTAGCAGGAATTAATGGTGTATTTCTGATGAAAATTATCAATTCACTTGCGACCTTCACTCCCAGTTCAGCCTGACAGAAGGTAGTGAAGACCTTTGGTCCCCATGTTCTTCTAGCAAGTTTTTCATCTGGGGCTTCATTCTTTCCTTGCATTTCTGGGCCAGCTTTCATGCCATGTCCCCGCTGTTTGGCCATTCATGCTCCTAAGAGGTTAGTTCTAACCCTTTTAAAAATAAACCCCAGCTGAGGTCAAGCCTGGCAGCACAGCTTTGATGCTTGCTGCTGGAGCACAGGATTCAAAGTTGAGTCCCCCACAGTTCTCTCCTCCAGCGCAGTCTCTTCATTTATTCATCCATTATTAACTGGTGATTTGAGTACCAGATGCGTTTGGGGGGCATCCATAATTCATCACCAGGAAGGAACAAACCGTGGCCTGTGGACAGCGAGGACTGAGCTAAATTCGCTGGGTGTTGGGGGCAGGGACTTCCCTTAAAGAGAGAGCAGGACCAGGGCATTGGTCACCTGTAAGCTCGGCCTTGGGTGAGGATTTGGATCCTGGGAATTCCTGAGGGCTGTGCCTGAGAGGTCAGACGTGAGGGGCCAAACATAAGGTGGGTCTGGGGATCGCTGAGATCACTGGAGCTGCTGCTTGCAGGTTCTGGTGTTTATGCTCAGACTGCCTAATCAAACCAACTGAATTCTGCGCTCTCATTCCATCTGCAGGAAGTGGCTGAAGGGGTGACAGCAGTTGGAATTTGGCAGTGATGAGCAGAGATACGTGCAGGGACTTGACTTGCAGCAAGTTTCCTGTGCTGAGCACGAGCTGCATCAGCTCTGCGCTATTTGTGGGACAACCCTGATGCCTGGGATGTGACGAGGCCTAAACTTGTGCCTGCTGAGCCCTCTTTTTAGCTCTCTTGGATTTTGGTTCGGGTTTACGTGATTTTTCTGTCTCCAGGCAGGAAGTACTTGAACAGCCCATCTTTTAACTGCAGGACTCAGAAACCTGTTCACAGACACCCGTTTCTTCCGTTTGGAAGCAGAGTGTGGAGATTTTTTGGTTGTTTTGAAACGCCTCATCTCATTTAAGGTTATGTGTGTTAGTAATCTGTACTCCACGCTACTCAGTGCATCCCATCTATAGTGTGTTTGTAAGAAATATAGTGGTTTTTAAGTCAGTAACTATTTTGATCCAAAGTACATGTATTATTTTGGGAATTTTCTGTTGTAGAAATGCTGAAAGAAAACCTTTCCAATTCTTTTCACTCTTCTCTGCTGCAAAGCCGTCCGCCGACGTTTCTGACACCTGAGACAAATCTAAGCAAATTGAGTTCTTACAAGACACAAACTGAGACTTGTAACTTGTATAGTCACTGCAAGAAAGACAGGGAGTTTTGGACCAAAACCTTCCTGTCCTATATGCTTTATGGGTCCCTGCTTCCCCGGGGAGGTGAGGCAGAGCAAGGCTTTGGCACATTTGCTGTGGTTTTTCCCTGGAAAGCAGCTGCAGTTTCTCTCCCCGGTGTCTCCCGTGTCTGACTGAAGGCCCGTCTGTGAGGGCCCCTGAGCGCAGGTTTTGCAGCACAGCCCTGTTCCCACTGCTGATACAGAACACTTCACTGGTGGTGCTGAAGGGGCTGGGGGCACGATTGGTCCTTTTACTGCTGCGTGTCACTGGTGAATAGGAAAGATCAGCACTCTGGAATCAGGACAGTCCTGAGGGGAGAAAAACACTGCCCGTGGAAGTGCAGCCCTCCCAGTGCCTGTCCGGGAGTGACCTGTGAAGGGGGTGGGTCTGGGCCTCCCCAGGCTGCTGTGGAAGATGCCATGGAGCTGCCCGTGGATGACAGGGCAAAGGAATGCAATTGCTCTTTATAATAAAGAGACTTGGTGTTTTTTGCAGTGGTCTCTGACTGCCAGCTGGGAGGGGGGGAAGGTGAACTGGCTCACAGGTACGAAGCAGAGCTCAGGATTTTAGCTGCGTAACGCAGTTTCAGTTCCACATCTCTCTGCATCTTGCAGAGAAACCTAATTTTTTTAAATCTCCACAGGCTTCTCGGAGACAGAAGATGCTAATTTTAGAAATGTGGCAGCTCGTCTTCTTCCCCACCCCCTTCCATTTGCTGCCAGAATGCTTAACAATCCAGTAAACAAGCTGTAGGAAAAAGGGGAATAACCTCAAGAGCTGAAGGTGGTGGCCTCTTGTCAGTGGCATTTTTGAGGCAGGACTTGCCCCGTGCCCGTGGGTCTGGAGTTAGGGGCCAGTTTAAAAATAGAAGAGTAACAGTTGAACTGACAGTGAAAAGAGGTATTTAAAGGTGCAGTGATCGTAGCTGGCAGTCCCTCCACTGACCTGATTAATTCTGCACCAGTACTCAGGATAGTCTAAATTAAAGCATTGCGTAAGAACAGTGCTGGGAAGTAAAGGAACAAGCCCAAAATTTTCCAGTAGAGCTTGGATATCTCATTTTGGGTGTTTGTCTATGCCAAAAACCCGAGATGGGGATTGTACCTTTCTCAGAGTATCTGTCAGGGAGCTTGTCATAATTCCAAAATGCAAAGGACACTGGAACGACTTCTGGTTACTGTGCAAAGAGGTGTTACTGCACCTGAATCAGCACCCAGAGTCCCAGTCAGTGCAGACAGTGCAGGATGATTCCCCCACTCTGTCCTGCTCTCCTCGTGTCGCTGCACCCTTACCCTCTGCTTCCTCCTCGTGTGTGAAAGCAAAGTTTGGAAAATGCCCATCCCAACCCAAATGTGTCAGGGTTGCAGCTATCTAAACACCAGGCCTTGTGGTTCTGTCCTGGTTTTTGCAGCAGGTAGAGTGATCCGAGCGCGTTTGGTAGAGTTTTCATGACGGAACTTTTTATTTAAGAACTTCCCATGCAAAGCACCCAAAATTCCTTTGGCTTACAAAGGCCTGGCCCTTTTGGAAGGCTTTTGTTGTAACTGTTCTTGTGGACCCTTGAAGCTGTGTGTGCAGAGATATATAGGAAACCATTGAAAATTAGGCATTTGTTGCTACTTCAGAGCATCTCTATGACTAAAGGTTTTCTGCCAGACCTACACAACACACACGTGTGTGTTCAGTTTAGAAAATCTGCTATTTTTAAAGTAGGAAATGTGAGGCAGTGAAGTGTTCATTACATTCAGAACACGTGGATAATAAATCTGCTTAAATTTAACATGCATCCTAATTTCAAACACCCTCGAGTGTCTGGAAAGTTTAACAAAGCATGAATGCCTCATCTCCTTCGTGCCTGCACACAGCAATGCATTTATCTTTCCCAATTTATTTGGAACAATGGAGCGGAGTGCAACACAGCTGCTTCTTGTGGATGCAACCATATGTGGCTGCTCTTGCTAATTAGTAATCGATTCCCCCTCGCCGTACCTTCCTCACAGCTCGGCTGTCTGAGAGCTGTGTCTGTGCTCAGCAATCCGTGTCACAGTTGTGACTCAATGAATTGCAAGTTTGGATGTCGGGGAGAGAATCAGCTCGGGAGATTTTGTCATATGTGTCAGATGTTCTGAGCGCTGTCTGCTGAAAAATGAAATGATTAACTCATTTCTTTGCTCCCCCTCCCATCTCCGGGTGTCTCTCGTCCCCAGCACACACCAAAGGTGGAATTTCCCACGGAGCAGGTTTTTACCTGGTTCTGAGGACAGTTTATACAGTTCAGGCAGATGTGATTCTCTGCTGTCGGGGTTGCCTTGTGCCTTTTGGGCAGCTCTCCCACAGTGCTGCCACGGCTTCCTGGGGGCACCAGAGCTCTGCAGAGCACGGGCTGTGGGGCAGGAACAGGGCCAAGCACAGAGCAGGGAGGGTGAGTGTGGAACAGGCAGTAAAGCAGCTGTGCTGGGCTGCGCTGGGGCAGGAACAGTAATGCATTTCTGGTTTTAAGGGGAGAAAAGTCCTGTGTGGAGAAATAAAGGGATCTGAAGTACTTTAGCACTCATCTCCAAGGGCCCTGTCTCTGCTGCTTGGCCTCTGTGATCACCAGGCCACTGCAGGTTCAGCACCTCACTGGAGCAGTTGACAAAACTAGTGGAAAAGCCAGGGAAAGTGTTGGGAGGGAGATGATCCTCAGGATCACAACTCCTTGCTGGGGTAGCTGTAAGGTCTGCCTGATTGCCGAGGGCAGGCAGGGGTTCACCTGAGAGCTCTGGTTGTGCAGACCTCCTGCCTTCTGGGAGGGCAGTGTTTGGAGGCGAGGCCTGGGCAGAGCCACAGTCGCTGTCCCAGCAGGGCTTTGCTGTTGTGGCCAGCCTGGCTGTGGTTTGTTAGATATTTAAAGGTGTGCAGCGAGGGAGAACACAGCATGTCACTTGTAACGCTTGGGGGGACAAAGAGGAGCAGCAAACCCAGGGCTTTTTTTTTTGGTACATTTTCCTTTTAATGATCTGAAAAGAAGCATCATGAGTTCTGGCAGCAAACATATGTCTGTCAGCAGCTGTCACTGCAGCAGCTGCAGATTTTATCACCTGCAGACAATGTGAACTACTTACTAAAGTGTTTTTGCTTAAGCGAAGTGTCCCAGACAATAATGTTTCTCTCGTTTTCAGATTCTTAGGAGTTTACAAACACGTTGGAAACTCGTTTATAAAGCACCACTGGAAATAGAAATGCAGCAGAAAAGCTCGTGGGGTCTGTGGGGCTGGGGCTGTGGCACTGGGGGGTGTTCTTGTCACTGAAGTGGTTGAGAACTCAGGGCTAGTTTGGTGCGTGGGCAGTTGAGCTTTAGTTGTAAAGGCTTTCTAAGACCCCAAGGTCTGTTTGAAACTGTGTTTAGGGAATACACATTCTTCCCAGCAAATCTGTATTGCATAAGATGGGAAGATGCTTGTGTCTAGCAGAGAAGGGGGGAAGGCAAGGAAGAAAGAAGGGAAAGACAGTCACTTTGCCCCCTGTTTGAGCTGAGATTGGAGAAGGTTTTACTTGCAAGCTGTGAGAGTTTTGATGGCAGTCTTCAAGTAACTTGTTATTTTGCTGGAACAGACTGTTGGTGGTGGGTTTTACTGTTTCTATCTCACGAAGGTGATTTTATTTGGAGAAGTCTGTCTTGTACACAGTGTGCTGGGCTTCTCCTCTTCTCTGCAGAAAGCACGTGTGAAGGTAGCACGGGGACCTGGGGAGAAAGAGGAAAAGAAGGGGAAACTATTCCTGCACTAGACTGACTGGAAATCCATTCTTCTGCAGGATGTTGTTGAATTTACGGTCAACTCAGGATCAAATGTAAGGAAGGATCTCGTAGTTTTCTGATCTGGTTGTGTTAGTCTTGGTAACTGTCTGTAAACATTTGGCAATCAAACCCTAATTTGAAACTTCCCAACTCTTCGTATGTTAAAAGAATGGTGATTTTGTTCTGTGTCTTGCCACCTGCTGTTCTCTTCTGTGGCAAAGTACATTGGTAACTATGGGAACAAAAACTTAAGAACAGACACCCACATGTGTTGAAATTGATTTATAGAAGGTCTTGAAGTGATGCCACGGATGGTGAGACAGGGAACTATCTGGATGGGGTTGGATGGCTTTCAGCGAGGGCTCAGGATTGAACTTGCCTGAGTTGTTCCCAAGGTTCCTGGTGCTGTGGGTGTTCCATTCCCCACCTTTGTTGGACTGTAAGGTGGCTGTGCTGCAGTTCCCATTTGTCCCCAGCAGTGCTAACACTCCTCCCCGGGGGCTGGGCAGCAAGACCTGCAGTTTCTATCAGGAAATAGGGCTTAGAGTGTGATAAGATGTGACAGCTGGAGCCTTGGGATGAAGGGTGTAGGTGAGCGTGTAGTCAAATGACAGTGCAGCCTTAGAGTGTGTGGCTCTGTCACCACCCAGAGCTGGGGGAGCAGCTGGAGCTCAGGGAGTTTGTGCTCTTGCTCTGGAAGTGCTCTGCTCCTTCTCCAGGGGGATGGTGCTGTGGTCGTGATCTGGGAGGGACCTGCATCCCCTGTGCATTGGGGATCTGGAGCTGCATCCCAGGGAGCGCCAGGGACACTCATGGGGCTGCCTGTGATTTCCAGGTGCATCCCCACAGCTTTGGCACATAGTGGCTCAGCTGTTCCAGCAGCACGTTGGGCTCTCTCTGCATAGCTGGGAAAGTGGGAACTGAGAGAATTCCTGGCCCCTTTAGGCCCTTCTCAGGACTGAAATCTTTGTGATGTGACAGCGCCACACCACAAGTCACTCTTCTGCTCTGGTTAGTAGAACCAGGGAGCTGGGAATGGGCAGTGAAGGAATTGGGGCATGCTATGCTCTGTGTAATATGGATCTGACAACGGTGGAGTTTGTTCTGTGCTCTCCAAACTGGAGTGCTGTGACCTTTCCCTGCCACTTATGCACTTCTGGTGTGAATCTGAGTCCACAAAAGGCAGATCAAAGTTTGCCATTGATTTTAAGAGTCAGGACTTTGGCTTCCCATAGAGAAATCTCCTGTAGTTTAACCTACGTGTTACTTGGAGTGAGAGGATCTTCTAATGTGAACTGCTTTGGTCTCTGGGATAGCACAGTCTGTGTTCTCCTTACCTCAGAAAATTTGCAGGTGCTGTGAATGCCTTCAAATATTTCTCTGACAATCGTTCTGTGACCCTGTTCTAACGGCACAACAGAAAACTCCCAGAGAAATAAAACATTTTACTTTATTAAATTGATATCATACATTACCCAGGTGCTGACTGTGAATCTCTTATCGTCTCACAAGTGAATATAATTTTCTTTTTAAAGGAAGTATAACCTGGTAAAGCAACAAGCTTAGCTCAGTTTGAGGGGCTAATCAGTGAATTAGTTGATCAGCCTTAGCTGTTCCCTTTGCATTTGCTGTGTCTCTTGATCAAGCTGTGAGCAATGGTGCTGGAGGTTTGTGTCCAGGCAGTGTACTGGATCTACCCTGCAGTGGGGAGGCCTCCTGTCCCCCTGTTCCCCGGAGATGCTGTCTTGGAGGCACTGCCTGGGCCTCACTCCTTGCCTGGCTTCTCCCTTTGGAAGCGAGACCGTGATTTGGTGGTAACCTGCACTTCCTCCAGGAAACGAGAACAGTGGCACAGAAAGGGAGTTGCTTTTGGGGTAAAGCTGGAACATTTTCTGCAGTATTGGCCCTGACCAGCTGATCCTGAAGTGCAGTGGATGCAGGAGGAGAAGCCCAAATGGAATATGGTGTGAGTATATGGTGCCCCTGAGGCTCCTGGAATAAGTGCTCCTGGCTGGGTTGCTCAGGAGATGAGACCTCAGGGGACACAGCTAGTGCTGAAAACTACTAAACAAATGGGATCGTGTTTTACTGAAAGTAGCCCTGAGCTAAAGCCTGAAATCATTCCTTAAGATGTGTATGTCCGTCGCACGTAGGACAGGCAGGAACTGTTCCTGGTTGGAACTTCTGGGCAGCACCATCATAAAAAGATGCTGAAATCCTTCTCCAGAAGGTAGACAGAACTCAGAGGTCTGTGTCTGCCTCCTCGTGTGTTGTGTGTTGGGACAGAGTACAATAATGTGTATTGTTTCCCAGACACTTCCCATTCATTCTGTGTTAATATTTCCTTGCAAGTTAAAAAGGAGGGAAATACGTGATCTTTGCCAAGAAGAGAAATCAGAGAGAAGCCCAAAGAGAACAGCTTGCCTATTTTTATCAGCAACTGTAGACTTGCTTTCTAAACTTAATAGAGTCTGGGAGGATCCCATAAGTGTGTAGCATGCTGGAGGGACACATTAACAGAAAAAGAATTGATTTTCTTTTCCCTCTGAAATGAAGCATCACCCCACTGGTGTTTCCTGCCTGCTGAATGCAGTACACCCCAGGGGAGTTAAAAGTGAGTTATCCTTTCTTTCCTGACATCCACAAGTTTTGCCTCGAGTTCTTTTTTGAAGGAGTGAAGCAAAATACACCGGTGCATCCTGCAAGGAGCAAGGGAAGCAAGGAGTTAATAGCCGGTTATCCCAGGTGGCTGAACACTTGGGTTGCAGGGAAAGGCTGGGAACACTCATTGAGCTCCTGCGCTGCTCTCTACCTGTCAGCAGCTCCTGATCCACTACTGTACAGGGAATGAAGGATGAGCCTGCTCAGCCCAGAGGCAGGGAGCTTCCCTAGGAACCTCGGGATGCTGCATTAGGCACCAACGGGCAATGCTCTGCTCCTCATTCTTTCCAAGAGTCTTTTGAAATCCCAGGGATGTGCATACGGTCTGTGCTGCTTCCTCTGCTGTGTTCCCTTGAATCTCTCACTGGAATATGGATGATGCAAGCACAATTAAATGCCTCAGCCCAGAGAAAGGTAAGGGGAAAATGTTTGTTTTAACCACCCTTTTTGAGGGAAATTAGTTTTACTGTAGAGAAAAGTCCGGCTTGCAAAGCTTCTTTGGACACTTGTTTTCTCTTATTCAAACTTAAATGCTTAAAACAAATAGAGCAGTTTCTTAAGGGAGCCTCTGCTGTACCTTTGCCTCCTATTACCATGAAGCTTAAATAATAAATGTCTCTCTAATGGCTGCTTCTTCCTTCACGAAAAGTGCAACGAAGGAGCGCACCAGGTACGTTCATGCTCCTTTTCTGCTCCCTTAACTCGCTGCTGTCACCACAAGAAAGGCTTTCTATTTTTAACCAGAGACCTTCTGCTACCCACATGGGAAGGGAGGAAAGAGACTCCAGTACTGTTGTGAGTCAGATGTATTGTTTTAATTTTTAAAGGCAGGTGATTTTGCTGCTCGTTAGATGTAGTTTCTTCACACCCATCCGACAAGAAGAGAGCACGGAATTGTCGGGATTGAACTCGTCCCTGGCGGGATGAAGGCAGGGATGAAGTGGGGGAATGCCTGGAGCTGGAGCATTGTGCTGCAGTGTCCTGCATGCTGGACTTGGAGCTCAGACCTGCACTGAGGGATGCCTGAGGAATCCTGGGCATTCAGGTTCTCAAAAGCCCAGTTTTTATTTTTAAAAGCTTTATTTCCTCGTTGATTTGTTTAGTAAAAGCCCAGAGAGAGAAGCCCTTCCCTGTGATATATTTTAATTGACTCAAATGCCCAGCTTGTCTCTGTGCATTTTGTATTTTGTGCCTGTTAGGCAAGTGGTTTTACAGGAGTTATGCAACAAGTACAGAGGGCTGTGTTCAGTTCTGTGTGTTCAGAAAAGCCACTCTGTGTGCTCTGGGTCCTGCTCTGACACCTCTGTGTCTCTCAGGAGCCGAGCAGGAGCCTCACTCCCCGTGTTTGCAGCTGTAGAATACTTACTCCCACATTCCTGGATCCCTCACCGTGTCTTTTGAGGGACACACTCATCGAAGTTCTCTTTCCTTTCCTGAAAATCATTTCTAGATGAAAACATCTCATAGAAAAAGCTCCAACTGTGCACAGAAATGGCCATTGTTTTTTCTGTGTTTTTTGACCGTTTTGGAAATTATTTTATATATAGATAAAAATAAGATCAAATCCAATAATACTTCTAGTCTGTGACATATTTAGTGATTCTGAGAACTATGCAAACAATTCAGGTAAGTAATCAAAGTGTCTCAGTCTGCATCAGAACAACAGGAAAATGTTAACCAACATTTTCCTCTGAGAATTGTTAAGAGTGAAGCAGAGATGATGAGATGCATTTGGGCATTGTCAATATTTATTTAAATAGCAAAAAAAGCAGATTTTAAAACTTGGCAGAAGAGTTTATTTACTTCTGCCATATTGCTGGAGTAGAGGCTGGAGATTTGGAAGCTTGGAAGGTTTAATTGAACTGGATGCTAAATAGAGAGAAACTATTTCCTATGGGCAAGAACTTGTCTCGTTCCAGTGACAGAGGGTTGACCTTCTTAAATCTTCAGAACCTGTAAATTCCCAGGTTTTGGATGGAGTTAATCGAAGTGGTACATTTAGCATGAAATCACAGAATGGTTTGGGTTGGAAAGGACCTTAGAGCTCATCTTGTCCCACTCCCTGCCATGGGCAGGGACACCTTCCACTGTCCCAGGTTGCTCCAAGCCCTGTCCAACCTGGTCTTGGACACTCCCAGGGATGGGGCAGCCACAGCTTCTCTGGGCACCCTGTGCCAGGGCCTCCCCATCCTCCCAGGGAGGAATTTCTTCCCAATATCCAGTGTGAACTCGCTGTCTGTCAGTTTGAATCCATTGATGTACTTCTATTGAGTGCGTTTTCTAACAGAGGTGTTTCAGGGCTGAAAGCTAAAATAGTTTGGTTTTGAAAATGTGGGGATGGGACAGTCTGAGTATTCCTCATCTAATTATTGTTCTCTGAAGAATGATGTACCAAGTGTGGATCTGTTTGCACTTCAAACAGACAGTGTCCTCGGGGAAGGTGAGATGGAGCAGGAGTTGTGTCACCCTTTTGGCTCCTCACTGCTGGGTTCAGCTCCTGGGAACAGGTGGGAGTGCGAGGGGCTGTCCTGGAGGATGTCCTGGAGGACCATCCCCGTAGCAGTTCCGAGGGTTCACTCCCTGCCTGCAGTCAGGAGGGCTGAGGAGGGCTCAGTGTGTGGCTGAAGCCGCTCGGGGGCTCTGCCAGAGGGTGTCGTTCCAGGCCAGCCAGTGGAGGCTCCTGGAGAACAGGGGGGACCTTTGAGGGGCGGCGGCTCCACGAGCTGCAGGCAGGGAGCTGATCGAGGGTCCTTTCTGAGGCTGCCACCTTCTTGCTGTCGTCTGTAGCACTGAAAGGAAATGGAGTTCTCCTCTCAGGTATAAACCAGTGGCGATGCAACTGGAGCCAGTCATTCCATAGCATGTGAAAGCCTCTGGAAGTCATATTAAATTATTAAAACATCCTAGCGAGAGGCACCAACACCCTGGCCCTCAACCCTTCAGTGTTCCAGTGACTGGCCACCCTGCTTTCCTAAGGGGTTCTGGCTGCCTAGAAGCTGAATAGTCATGGATGATGATCCAAACAGTGACTTGCTCCCAGTAATTCTGGAATGTTCATCTATCACTGAAGAGACATTGGATACTGTCAGTGCCACTGGGAGAACGGGCCATGCCCTGAGTGAAGCATCTTGTCTGGGAAAGTCCTTCAGGAATGTGACAGCTGGCAAACACCTTCCAGTGGAACAGCTCACGAGCTGGAGCTGCAGCATTTCAGCCTCCAAACTGCAACAGGCTTTGGGAAAGATCAACACGCAGGTTTTCCTTCCTTCCTTCCCCAGCATCACAGCCACTCAGCTGGCCTTGTCACTGATGATGCACTCACTGGGTTTGCTGCTCTAGCCCTCAATTAGAGATGGGTTCCAGGTGCCTCATCTTCAGTTGGATTTAAAAAAAAAAAGGGAGAGAAACATTGCAAAGAAAATGTCATGTTATTGCTAAGTGGCCAACTTAAAATTAACTGATACCGTATGGGCTGATTCTTGTGATTCAAATCCCGTCTGTCCCTGACAATCATCTGCATGGGGAATGTGAATTTAGTTCACCTAAAAGGGGAAGCTTTCCTGTTACAGGGAATTGCAGGAGGAGGAATAATCACTGTTGGCCTCTGCGGCTCTAAAGACATTATGTGACAGAGATAAACTAAATTTTCTGGCATGACATGGCCTGACATGGAATGAACGTGGACCAACCCACTCTGAACAAAGTCCAGAACCACTGTTAGATGTGGATCTCTGTGGAATATTTTCTGGAGAGCCCATTTTCCCAGTCCAGCCAGTGAGCTGACTCTTTCATATCAGCCTTCAAGTGCCTGCTTATCTTCCGCTCTAATCCCTGGAGGGAAATGAATCTGTCAGGCTGCTTTGTTTCAAACTGAGCTGGATATTGGAGGCCCGAGCAGAAGATAGAAATACATTTCCTGGAGGAGCCCACGAGCAATTACTTTGCTTCCTGAACGTCTACCTGAACTACACTGAATCCAAGACTAAATAAAACCAGGCAATAAGCTCCATGAGTGCAGTGCCTGACCTTGCTGTGGGCTCAGCTCAGCATCTGCCCTCGCTGTGCAACTCTGCTTCTCTTGGTGGTCAGATCTCCCCTCTCGGGGCTTACAGCAGGTGGTTCCTGCTTGAAGAAAACCACAATTACGGTCACCTTTCAAGCTTACAAAAGGACCTGCCGTTGGCTTCTAAGGTTTACAGATGCTGGGTTCTGCAGAGTGATATATTTTTGAAGGGATAATTTAGAGTAGAGCCTCATAAGGCTGTCTCTTGGATGCCACAGAAGCTGAGAAAAACACTGAATGAAGGCAGAGCCTGGCTTGTTCCTAGAGCCAGTGCAGCTCCTTTCTTTCCATCTTTCATGAAACTGGAATATCTTTGAGGAAGAGTCTGTCACCTGTTTTAAAATATATGTGGCACAACAGGGAGGTCTGGAAAAGTCCCGAAGTTTTTACAGATAGAATATATTAAAATTCACCCCAAATACGGACAAAAAATTTGTGAGTTAAAGTCAATCTGTGGTGATGCATTTCAGTCTCAGGTGTCTGTTCTGAGCATCTTTCCCCTCTCTTGGTTCTCCTGTACCCCTTTTGCCTGGGATTCTTGTATTCCTAGAGCTGTTTTCCTAGAAGGTGTGCAATCACACTGATGGATCTGTTCCCTCCCAACCTGCCCTAATCTCCCTCTCTGTGTTTATGGCCCATGTCACTGAACAGATGGTCAAGAGCTGAGAGATCTTTAAATGTAAAGAGTTTAGGTTCTTATTTCAATTAAGTGTGTAGAGACATTGTCTTTTACAAGCCAGAGGTTGGAGACAAGGTGACCTTCGAGCAACATTTACAGTCTGAATATCTTTGCTTTATGCTGACAGTTTCCAAAATCAGCAACATTTCATGATTGCAGGTTTGCAAGGAAAAGAGTTCAACAGCTCAAAGCACAAGGCCTGTTCTCACTTAATTAAAATAATTGCATCATTTTTTTCCAGAGGAGCCCAAGAGGACTGACCATCATGGCAGAAGGCAGAGTAATTGTTGTCATTACATCGGTGCTGCTAATGGGTCCCAGTTCCACAAATATTCCTCCAAGTGAATGAAGTCATTTAAGGCATTTTGCAATCAGTTCATTTTACAATAATGCAGCTTATTAAACAGTTTGGGGAAGGCCTGGGAGTGCTCATGGCTGTGGTTGCCTAAAGCAGCTGTCCCAGGCCTTGCCCCTTGGGAATTCTGGTGTGGAAAGGATGCCCCAGGGCGTGGGTGTCACAGCCAGTGCTGCTTCTCCCGGTGGAACCGGTGGCCTTGTGAGCTGCTGGACACTGAGGACAGGTGTATTGCAGTCAAACCCAGTCACTGGAGGAGCATATTCCGAGCCAGTGCACAAATATTGAGCTTTGGAGCAGGGTGGGTGAGACAGAGAAGCCACAGAATAACCTGGAATCCACTTGGTGCGGGCGAGATGTGCAGCTCTAATCTCGAGGGTGGATTACTGTGCTTAGAGGTGCTGGCCAGATGGCTGGGAATAGACTGCAGCTCTGTCTGTGCCCAGGTCAGGGGGCAGGGGAGTGGAGCTGGGCTAGAATTAGGGAAAAGGCAGCTTATGCACAGTTGGGATGAGGTTGTGTCCCAGCGGGTGCTCTGGCAATGGGTAAGAGCCAGTGAGAGTACAGATAAATGGCCATGTGCCAGATGGCACTGAAACCTTCTGTTTCCTCCTCGGACTTGATGACTCCTACTGTGGGTTGGCAATTATTACTGGTTTTTCTACAGCCATCAGGAGCTAGATTTCCCTGAATGGGAAATAGGGATACCTGTATTACAGTTCAGGAGCATAACACTGATAGCTGCCCAAGAGTATTTTAGAACCAGCCTCTTGTGCTGAGGTCAGTTTGTTAATCTGGTGAACTGGGTCTGTAGTGTGTCCACGCAAGGGTGAAGGGAGTGCATGGCTGTGAAGGTACAAGTCTAATCCTGATGGATTTACAGGGCAAACACACCATCAGCTCTGTAACATTTAATGTCTCTGGCAATCAGGATACTGAAGTTTTTAGGTGTGGTTTCTCTACTTTGAGAGCTACAGTTGTTTCCCACAACTGTTAGCTCTTCTCCCATCCCTCAGCAGTGAAGTGTTGGAAAGGAATCCCTCCCTCCTGATGGGTTGCATTAATGAGAACTCCATTTGTCTCAGGAGAATCTCCGTCTTGCTCCCTTTTCTCCACCTCCCAAGCCATGTGTGTTGTGCTGCTGTGTCTCCTGGAAGATGCACAGCCTGTGGGCTGGAGTCTGGCTCCTCTGGCATTCTTGAGGCGAAGCTCTTCTTTTGCAAGACTTTGACATCCCAGCATTGTTCAAGTGTTCCCAGTTCCATTTTTAGCTGAGCCACAGGCCAGCCTGCAGACTCAGGCATTGCTGGTTTTCAGACTCTTTCTTGTGGCATGAAAAGCCTTTGTTACACTCAGACAATAATAAGTTCCTGAAGCGCTGTGGAAAGAAGTCTTTAATCTCCATGTTGTGTCAGGTGAGCAAGATTTCTCTGAGGATGTCAAGTGAGGCAAGAATAGAAACCCATTTCAGTAGGCTTAGGTCCTAAGTCCTCAGCTCAGTGTGCTTAAGAGCTGGGAGAGGGATTGTGTCCCATTTAACCCTTTGTTGTTTCCTGTGGCTTTTCCACACTGTCCAGGATCACAATCAATAAACAGAGGATCTTTCCAGAAGATTTTATTTCTCTCTGTTGGCACAATCATTTTCTTAGGAGGCCTGAAGGATGGATTGATAGTGTCAACTAAAAGGATTTAAATTAACCCTTCTAATTTTAACTTGAATATTAAAATAGTTCTTCTTTTCTGGTGCTAGAAATCACTGGCATTTCTCTGTACTGGCATAAAACCAAACCCACATTTGAAGTCCTGCTCGGGCAGAATTCTAATTCTAATCTGTAAACCAATATCTTGGGCAATGCTGCAATGGGAGTTACATTTCACTCTTCTTCTCCCGTGGCCCAGGTTGATAACACATGAATGGTTAATGCAGGCTCTAGGATGTCCTGGCAGAAGGAATCTTTGTGTCTTGCAGGGAGTAGCTGTAGCTGCCTGGCACACAGCGTGCCAGCCACTGAGATTTCGTGGCATGGACAGCCTGGAAGGCTGCAAGGATCCCTGATTAGTGCTGCAGGAGGGGAAAAAAAAGGAGCTAAACAACCACAGCACTTCTGGTTTATGCAAAAGTTTGCCCTAGCTTTGTCTCCTTATGATTGAGAGCCTCAGAGTTCAGCTGTCTCTCCTCACTTGTGAGGTACAGCCACATCATTCCCCCCATTTAAGATGTTATTTCCATAACAGGGACACTGCACAAAGATGGCTGTGGATTTATTTAGGAAATTCAGTATGTGATAGAGCAGGCAGTGAAGCTTGCGGGTCTCAGGTCAGTTCTGGCCCTGCCCCACCTGAAGAAAGGATCAGGATCTCTGGGGGGAAGCTTGCGGGATGGGTATGTGCTCGTGAGCGTTTAACAGGCTCTTCCCCTGATGACAGCTTGCAGTCATCACTCTAAATCACTTGTGAAAGCTGCTTCAGGAGGATGGGAGGCTGTGGCTGAAGAGTTGGAATAAACTGTGGCAAGAGTGTCCATGGCATTCCTGGCACCGTTCCTGGTGCAGCCCCAGCCTGGTGTTATTTGGAATTAATCTGTGGTTGAACTCAGAGTCCAGCCCAATATAAGAACTCTGGGCATAGCTAGTGAAATAAACAACTTCTAATTGAGAGTGAATCAGCTCTAGAATTAACTACTCCAAAGCTTTTTCAACCTCTGAAAGGAGGAGTAGGAAGCACTTAATGAATGTGTTTTTAAACGGGCAATTTGTGTTCAGCTCATCAGGGTAGAAGTGTGTGAGGCTCCTTGTACAGATCCCAGATGGCAACAGCGATTGTCTATTGTGCTTAAAACTTAATGGAGCTTAAGAGGTTGTGATAACCTGAATGACAGATTGCTGTATTTGGGGTTTAATGGATGCATCTCAAATGGAACGAGGTAGTGACTTAGTGCTTTCTAGAAATTAATCCTTACCTGCTTTATCTGCCAGTTTTGGAGCCCCTCACCGCTCCTGGCTCTGTTACAGCCGCTGTTCTGTGCAGGGGAGCTGCCTGGCTGTGCCCTCAGCAGCGTCTTCCACGGGGTGTGTCAGCTGGCAGAGACATTCCTAAACAGGCTGTGAGAGGGAAAGATGCTCCTAACACAGGCAGAAAAGGAGAAGGAGAAAAGGAAGATAAAAGAAGAAGAAGAAGAAGAAGGGAGCATTTTGTTATACCCTTTTTTTCCCCTCAGCTGTAACGTGTCACCTAAATCCCCTGCCGGGATAGGGCAGGAGCAGGCTTTAGGATTAGTGCGTATGATGGATTTAGGATTTGAAGCGAACATGTGTTGCTGTGTTTCCATCGTATCTGGTTTTTGCTGCCTCGAGAGAAATGCCCTCTCTTTTATCAGACATGGCCATTGAAACACTGAGGAGAACCTTCAGAGAAAAGAGGAAAACTGGTACAGTGATACCTTGAAGAGCTGCACGAGGAGAAGATGTGATTGTTCTTTTGTTTCCAGACCTGGAGAGACTGAAGAGCTTATGCACCTGGAAGGATTCCCAGAGACAGGCAAGGGTGGCTCAGGAAGGCACAGAGGGGAATGGCTTGTGCTGTTGACTTTGCACTAATTTACTGCAGTGGATGCTGTTGGCTGGATTTGAAGAGCAGGGAGACACTCAGGAGGTGGGACCTGCAGATCTGTTGGTAATCAAAGCAAGAGAAGGGTCATCTCTGTTAGGAATCGCTGTCGGGAGGAGGAAGCGGCTGGAGAAGCCACGACTGGAACTTGCTGTAATGTCCTGATGGATGCAGCTGGGAAAGTACCAGAGGAAAAAGAATATCAGCAGGAGGCCTTGCTGTCCAGAAATGGATTCATCTACATGCCAAACTGCCTCATGGCCCTGCCCATGCCCATCATGTGTCTTCTTTAAACTCTTGAACTGAAACCCACCCAGTCCTCCAGAGCAGGCACAGAGGGACGTCACACAGAGTACAAAGGGCTTGGCTGGGATTTTAATATTCTAAGTCTGCAGCATGAAGGAGGCCTAAATTTATTGTGAAACTGTCCTGTAACAACCTGAAAAATATCACTGGATTTTGGAAATCACCTGTCATTTTGGTTTTTTCCCAATAATATTTTGATGCTGTTACATGGAAAATGTGTGCTACAGAACCTTGATCCCTCCCAGGGCTGTTGGTGCTTGTTGTCAGCTCATCTCAGACATGGATATCTCGAGGTCTCCCTTGCTCAGGAACAAGTTCCCAGACATGGATGTCTGCAGGTCTCCTTTGCTCAGGAACAAGTTCCCAGACATGGATGTCTGCAGGTCTCCTTTGCTCAGGAACAAGTTCTCGGTGGCCCGTCTGGCCGAGGACTTTTTCTGGGTCGGTGGCAGCATCGTGGCTTCCCCGAGGTGGAAGATCGGCCACTTTGGTAAGCTGCAGGCTGGGCCCCGGGCACTTCAGAGAACACCCTGAGAGCTTTCTCATCTAAATCTGAGTTAGTGACACCTTTGTCCAGCAGCAGAGTGGGGGAGCGGAAAGGAAGGAGGAATGTGAGACAGCCCCAGGGCAGTGGTATGTTTTGTGGCTGGTAGTGCAGCTCTTTTGGTCCTCAACAACCCCTCACTTATAATTTAGAGTTTTTTAAATGAGTGTTTAGAAGTATCTCTGGTCTGTTCTCCCACAGCAGCTCAGTGGACTCCTGGGAGGTTGTTTTCTGAATACCGATACACAAAATTCTCCAGCTCTCTGAGAAGGGTCCTGTTTGGGTCCCCTCATACCAGCCTTTTGTTTAAATAGGTGATAAACCCAGCAAAATAACCATCCTACTGTGCTTGTGCACTTGGCTGGACCCAGATGGCTGATGGAGTCTGAACTGAGGGCTGGAGAGCTGACAGCCTGCCCTCCAATTAAGCACCCTAATTTCCACAGGATTAAGAGCATCTCTTCTCCCATTAGCATCTCATTTATTAGGGATTGTGCACCTTAGGGATGGATTCAGTCTTCCATTATCTCTTGTACACAGTGGATACTGTCCCAACCATTGCTGGCAGAATTATACAGACATCTTCTTTTCCAAAGGCACTTCCAGATTTTTTTGGCCAGTGAACAGTGGGGAGTCCTGGAACTCAGTGAGGCTTGAGCCAGTGCGAGCCACCAGGGAGGAGAAAGTCCTTACACTAGAAATAGGATGGTTGGTTTAGAAGGTGAGAGGGGCCTGCTCACAAGGCTGGAGGGATGCAAACCGAAAGAAATGAAGATCAATGAGGCTGGATGTGGGCTGGTTTTTAATTGGATCCAGCGTACTGATGCGAGTCAGCCTGGTGTAGCTGGCCAGGAACACCACGGGCAGGTCACCTGCAGCCTTGGCAAACATCTTGCTGACTGTTCAGCTGAACGGGACCCCCAGCACACTGTGCTGCATGTGCCGTGTGTATGTGTAGATCACACATACGTATTTACGTATTTATGTGCTTTCGTGTTCTTATATTCGTATGTTTGTTTTGATGAATATTTGATGCCTCCTGCCTAAAGGGAGGCTGACATTCCTGGCAGGAATAGCCGGACCAGCCGGCTCCTGGGTTTACGTATTGACGAGCCGCTTGTAGCTGCGAGACCATCTCCAGTGAGGCTTTTGAAAAATGGGGCAATTATTATCTCCTCAATGGGTTTGCAGTGCTGAATGTGTGACAAGCGTGGGAGTCCTCTGTTTGTGAGTGGGAAGGCTGTTGTGGTTTGGGGATATTTTCAGGGGATAACTTGCCCTCCCCGTGGGGTGTTTGCCCACCCAGCAGGGGTGTTTGATGCTGCTCCTGGGGCCGAGGTGTGCGACACAACGGGGCCACCTCGGACCCGGGACCTGACTCTTTTGACAAAGCTGGTCCGTGTATAAAAATACCCAGTGACTCAATCCTTCTAAACTTCTTTCCATCCCCACATGCTAAAACACTCCCACTCCTTCACACATTTACATCAAACCCAGAAACTCCTAGAAGACAATGCTGCTACTGAACCATAAATAATTAGTTTGCAGACATTAGAACATCTTTCTAACAATAGGCATGGAATTGGTCTCTTTTCGCCCCTTGTTTCAGGACAAGTTGTAGGGATTTGTGGTTTGTGTAGTTTTGTTATTTATTGTTACTTTAAAGCTCTGTGTAGTAGCTATAGCTGGCACTAAGAAGTCTGAAAAGTCCCCGTGCGTGTTCTTGCTGCATCAGTCCCGTGTGGAACTGGGTGTTCCACGTTCCTGTTCCCTGCTCTGCTCTCACAGTGCTCTTTGCTGCAGTACAGAGATCCATCTTCTCTCCATGGCTGTTTTGTCCAGATGCAAATCGAGGCAACTCATTAGAAGAGAACTGAACATAAGCTGAATTCTGAAAAAAACAAGGTACTAATGACGTGCAAAACAGAAAAGCCTTAAATCAGCCTTAATTAAAGATAGTTGGGAGCCATTTCTTCCAAAAAAATGATTCATTGCAAGACTGGGGGATTTTTATTTGAAGTGTAGAAATGAATCCTTACAGAAGGAATCTGAACAATGGCAAGGAGAAGCAGTTCTGCTTGTGTTCTCAGCAGTGTGCCCTTCCCATTTACATGATTTCGGAAAAAAACAGGTGACTTTCTGTTTGATATAAGCACCACTTGGATTTGTTTCTTTTCTGCTCTGAACTTGAAGTCCTGCAGACAGGGGAGGGTGTGTGTCAGTGCCACAGAATGAACAGCTGCAGTGAAACAGCAGTCCAAGGATGCTTATTAAAATTTTAACATCACGGAGCATATTCTGACTTCATGGGAAAGCAAAGTAACTGCATGTTACATAAAATTTGCTTCTATTTTGGTGCTTTATTATTTCCTGCCTTGTACCAGGTGTGATCTTTGATACCTCTCCCTCATTTCTTCAAATAAGATTATTTATTTACTGCTGTAACTTCCAAAGAAGAAGTTGGACATTTAATGTGATTTTGAAGTCTGTGTGATTAGTGTTAAGAGAAATTCTTTTATTAGCTATTTTGACCAATTTTTTTCTCCAAAAACCCTATAAGCCTTGTGAAATAAGTTTAAGCTTTCCATGATTATTATCTCAGTAAATCTGAGAAATATTTGTCTTCTTCTGAAGGGGAATGAAAGCAGGTATTGAAAACACTGAAGTGTCTGGGACAGGGTTGGGCTGAGTTTGGGTCTGAGGTTGCAGTGAATCCCAGGGCTGTCTCTGGCCCAGCACTGGCTTTATGACTAATTCCTGCTGACCACATTGATTTGTCTGAGGGCAGCTCTGATTGAAGCCAAGGGATCAGCTTTAAGAAACAAAATGTTACATGAGGGATTATCTTGCTCTTAAGTCCACACCTTCTCTCCATAAATATTTTATTAACATGAACAATATACTCCACAGAATTGTGGCTTTCAATTTAAATTTCCTTTTATTACAGTGACCTGCTTTCAAA
Source organism: Pseudotriccus pelzelni (assembly GCA_035584735.1). Classification (NCBI taxonomy): domain Eukaryota; kingdom Metazoa; phylum Chordata; class Aves; order Passeriformes; family Tyrannidae; genus Pseudotriccus; species Pseudotriccus pelzelni. The sequence goes on along the minus strand of JAWMRA010000052.1, from coordinate 4,718,236 downwards.
TCAAAGTGTTGAACCTTCTTTTCCGGAGTCAATTAATTGACCTTGTCTGGACACGAGCTCTAAAGCACAGGGCTGTCAGTGCTTTTTCCCATTTATTTTTATTCTGCCTTGCTTCTCTTGAGTGCTTTTGCTTTTGCCTGAGAGGTGGACTTGAACCAAAGAATTGTGCCGGTTTTGTTGCATTTTGGAATACATGGAATGAGTGTTTTTATTTATAAATCCGGACTCACTGGAATGTGCATTACATGTATTAGTTTTCATTCTTCCATTCAGAATCTCAGTAGTAGTTTACACTTCTCATCTCCAGGTCTGAAAAAAACCCCTCCACCAACATTGGACATTGTTTTAATTTTACTTAAACAAATCAGGCAGAAAAGCCACAGGAAAACCAGGTCACAGGCTCTGCTCTGTCACTATGGGAAATAAATGGGAGACTTGGCAGAAAATATGAGTCTGCATTTCTTCTGGGACAGAGCCAGTCGCTCACAGTTGGCACCGAAGTTGAGCTCAGTCCTTGTAGCAGCTGGAGTGCAGAAAAAAGCTCAGCCTTGGCCGAGCCCCAGCCTGGCAGCAGGGCCTGTTCCTGCAGGAGCCACAGCTCTGCCGCAGCTCCCAGGGAAGGGCAGGGTCCCCCAGGGCACAGCAGAGCCCCTGCACGAGCTGCTCCAACCCTGGTGTCTTTGGAGGCCACTGCGCTGCCTGTGATGCTGCCCAAGCCCCAGAAAGGGAAAGGTTCAGTGTCCAAAGCCCAGGTGAAAGGCCCCTGCCAGGACAGGGGGGCTTTGGGGGACAGGGAAGGAAAATCTGTCAGCTTCTTGCCCCTGCACCTAGGAGCAAATCTGTAGGATCAGCAACTTAATCCACAGGAGCAATGGGACCTTGCTGGCCAAGGATTCCAGTGAACAGGTGAAACTGTGTCCAGCACAAGGTTTACCTGTTGCAGGGGCTCAGATAAAGTGTCTGAGATGCTCAAGGAGGACACGTACCTTGTGCTGGCTCCAGCATATGGACATTCCATATCAATTAGTATGGGAGTGAAAACACCACATTTACAGGTAAGTCCACAGTTGCCAAGAATCCTCCTGTCTCTGTGATGGAATACCTGACCACTTATATCAGACAGTGCAGGGAATCTCGTCCTGTGGCTCGAACTGTTCATTTGGCAGCTGCTTGATGTGTTTCCTTCCTTCAAAGGCAATTCTGAAGGGAGCAAGGTCTGACTTGGAGCTATCACTTTCCTTCTCTCCCCAGTGGAAAGATGTATGAGCTCCATGCAAGCTGGCACCCAAATGATCAAGCTCCGTGGGGGATCCAAAGGGCTGGTCCGCTTCTATTACCTGGATGAGCACAGGTCCTGCATCCGCTGGAGACCCTCCCGGAAGAATGAGAAAGCCAAAAGTGAGTGTCAGCCACAGAGCCTCCCTTCTCATCCCTCCTGGGGTCTTACCCTCCTAACAGAACAACAAGGATGAAGGATTTGGCAGTTGGAAGTTGATCATTGACAGGTGATCGAGAAGAGCGCTGTGGTAATTTAAAGGGCAGTAAGTGATTTCATGACTAATGATTTCTGAAGGTTAAGTTGCTGTTGTTGGCTGTGCAGGTTGCAGGGGGTGTAGGATGTTGTAAATGAGTAGGAGGCAACCCCTGTGTGAACTGGGGCCCTTGCAGTGAGATTTGGGATTTCTCTGTGGGATTTCTGTGCAGGATGAACCATCCTGTCTGCCCCAGGGCATGCACACGGTCACTAACAAGCTCCACGTCTTGCTCATTCCAGTCTCCATCGACTCCATCCAGGAGGTGTGTGAGGGGAAGCAGTCAGAGATCTTCCAGCGCTATGCTGATGGCAGCTTCGACCCCAACTGCTGCTTCAGCATCTACTACGGAGACCACATGGAGTCCCTGGACCTGGTGTCTTCCAGCGCGGAGGAGGCGCGGACCTGGATCACGGGGCTCAAGTACCTGATGGCAGGGATCAGTGACGAGGACAGCCTGTCCAAACGCCAGAGGACCAGGGACCAATATCCTTCCCGGGCTGCCTGGGGGCTTTCCCAGCAGAGGAGAGCTATGGATAGTGCTGGCAGTCCCTACAGCTTTGCTGCAAGTAAGCATCAGAGCTTCAAAGCAGCTCCCCTTGTATTCCCTGTCTCCAGAGGCAGAGGAGTCTTTGAAGAGGACTATTCTGGGCAAGATTTGGAGATGAATGCCTGGAGTGGACTGAAAGCCATACGGGTATTCCTTCATCTCTTGCTCCTGGTGTAAAACCTCCGATTTTGTTTGGGTCTGTGGGACAAGGTGTGATGTCACATTGAGTTCACTCAGTGTGTTCTGCTGAGCGGTGCAATGGCCACAGAGTACAGCAAGTCTAGAAACTGCAACTGAACTAACATGAGCAGAGTTAGATATTATCCTGAACTTTCTTTCATTTCCAGTCTCATTTCTAGTGTTCCCTAATGTGAAAAAAATCGTATATACCTAAAGTTCAGTAACACCCCTCAATGTTCCACACTGTTCCTTAACCCCTGTCCAATGTGGTTGAAGCAGACCTTTGATGAGGCAGATAAAAACGGTGATGGCAGTCTGAGTATTAGTGAAGTGCTCCAGCTCATGCACAAACTGAATGTGAACCTGCCCCGACAGAAAGTCAAGCAAATGTTTAAGGTAAGAAATGAAAACATTTGGGTTTGGTTTTTTTTTTTTCTAAAAGAATTAGAATTTAACATGAAACCCAGTAGGAGAGATTGCAAATACTTCAGCAGCTGGGTTGTTTCCACTCTGCTGAGAGATACTACACAGTCCATTTGGTAAATTGAAAAGAGCTCCAGAAACACGTCAGGGATAAATTGTTATGCACAGAAAAAAGCCATACACCAGGTACCTCCTGGTGTTACACAACATGCAGGCACTCAGCAGTACCAAGATTGCTTCTTTGCTATACTTTCAGATCAGAAACTCAGCCACGTTTCCTCCTCCTGATTATAAATCCTCCTCTCTGTAATAAATATTATCCAGTAAGGTATCCAATATCCTACAGTAATCAAATACCCAGCACGAAAACTTCTCTATCTGTCATATTTTTGCACTGCTAGGAGCTGTTTGTTTGACATTTCATTCTGCTGACCTTGACCCAATTTGATGGGCAGCTGAGCAATGGAGATGTGTAGCTTTTGTCATCACAAAGTCTCTCCAGGGGCCAGGAAGCCTTTATGTGAAATCCCCGATGATTTTCTCTTTACTTGCAAAAGGGGTATTCTTCCAGATATTATCAGTTTGTGGCTGTGGATTTAACAGATATCCTTTCAAAACCTGGATATGAAATTAATTTGCAGATGACGTGGGGTCTCCTCAGGAAGATAGGGGTGGTGGTTCTGTGCAGGGTACACTGCCTTACCTCACTGCCATGGATAGAAGGAACGCTCCAGAGGGCTCCGTGGGGAACTGTAAGGACCCTAAACATTGATCCTTGGCTCCTGCATTAACGTGCAAAGGAAAAGCTGTGCAGAGCATTGGCACGACCAGGCCCAGCCTGACAGACCAGCCTGTTCTCACACAACCCCCCGATGGGGGGGTCTGTCTGTGCAAAGGTGGTTCAGCCGGCTGTGATTCTGACTGTCCTGTTGCTGTGTGTGCAGGAGGCTGACACGGACGACAACCAGGGCACGCTGGACTTCGAGGAGTTCTGTGCCTTCTACAAGATGATGTCGACGCGCCGCGATCTGTACCTGCTGCTGCTCACCTACAGCAACCACAAGGACTACCTGGACACAGACGACCTGAGGCGCTTCCTGGAGACTGAGCAGAAGGTGGGCCCGAGCCAGAAGGAGAGTTCCAGTGTGCTGCCCTTCTGCTTTGCCTTTGAAACAGGGAGGCAACTTCAGCGTTCTGCGTGTGAAAACACCGACAGTTAAATGTCTCTTGATTTTCATCCTGTAGGCTGGCATGACTATTTCTTCAATCTCCTTGCTCTCACTACCTTTTTTTTTTTTTTTGCTGTAGGCTCTTTTGTTGTGCCCCTAAATATAATCTCTACAGTTTCTTTCTTTTCTCATGTGTTCTCTTAGAAAAATCCCATCAGCATCTGTCTGTTCCCAGTATTCAGTATCCTGGAGCGAGGCCGGCGTTTCTGGCTCTGCTTGGGACTTAGTGCACAGTCCGTGATGAAACACTGAATTACTCTGCCACACTATCTCAGTCTGTAAAGTTTTTGCTTTTCAAGAGCTGTTGAGAGAATGACTAATGTATGGAAAGGTTTTTGCAATACACTGTGGTCCTGAGGAGTTGCCTCTGAGTGCTTTAACTCCAGTGCTGCAGGAACAAATGCACTGACTGGTGACCACTCACCACAGGACACAAATCAGCTCAGCTAATTACTGACATGGACAAATCCTGCCTGTGGGGCTTCTCTCCGTTGCCTTCCTCACACCACACGCAAAACCTGATCATTCTGTGCTAGAAGAGCCTTATCTTTTGAACCAGCAAATGGATCATGTGTGTTCAAAGCCAGAGCTGGAGGTTTTTTAATTCCTCTTCTTCTGTTTATTAGGTTTTAAATCACCCCCAGAGAAGGCACTGATCTGGTGGCAGATGTGCTGGTGGTTTCTTTTACCCCTGAGCAAGGATTCCATGTTGCCAGAACAGTCACCAACGTGGTCACTCCACTGCAGTCCCCTCTGGTGGCAGGGGCTGTGTTTTCATGTCATGGGCAGCATCTCACAGAGGGATTGGTGGACCACTCAGGACAGGAATGGGAAATAATAGCACGGATAATAGGGAATAAATCAACAGTAAATAGCAGGAATATGAATTAATAGTGTTAATAGCTCAACATAAATGGCCCTGTTTTTATAAATGACAACATTTCCAGACGTTTCCAGACATATATTCCCCTTTGTACTCTTTTCTTTTTCAGTTGAGAATGCAAAGCAACCTTGAAGTTACCAGATTCTTTCCGAGAACATTATGTCCTGAATCTCTGTTTCCCTGCTAGTAACAGATTTTTCTGTCTGCTGCATAAAGATGAACTGTTTTCTTGCTTTATTTTAAAGTAAAAAAACCTTTGATAATGCAAACTAATCCTTTAATCCTGCAGGAGAAGAAATCCCATTGGTTTGTGACAAAGCTTGTTCTGTTTGGATGCTCTTGGTGCCTAATAACAGATCTGACCTACAAAGCAGAACTCTGTGATCAGGCAGCTGCCAATAGCACAGAACTGCTCACAAAGTGCTGCCGCTCTGATCTGACCTGACACTGACTGACAGGAGTGAGAATCCCGCTGGGAACTGGAAATCCCAAGTCCCGCTATGGATAATCTGCCCAGTTGCTGAACTGCAGGCAGAGCAAGGAGCTGAGAGAGGCTGTGATTAATAGTTAACACTTGGTTTTTTCTGCTGTTCCAGATGACAAATGTGACTAAAGAGCATTGCCTGGAGATCATCAACAAGTTTGAGCCGTGCCTGGAGAACAAGAAGGAGGGAGCTCTGGGGATTGACGGTAAGCTGGTGGTGCAGGGAAAAGGCAACTGTTTCAATGCTCAGGAGAATATTGCTTTTGCTTGCATAATACATAGTCATAGATTTTGTCACGCTGTACAGAGTGTGTTTCCAGCCTTTTTGGTTTCTTAGTATCTATTGTTTGCTGAGGAACCCAAAGGGAAGTTGGATCTCTTTGGAAGAGTTTTGACAGGCGCATAAGATGAAGCAGCAGTCCCTGAAGGTCCAGATGGAACTGGATGAGTCTTTATTTGTGCTTTTGGAAAATACAATAGAATTCAGTTGCATCATTCCTGCAGGTATTTTTGGAAACCCATTAAGTGTTAATAAGAGGAGTGATGTGCTCCAGAGTAAATATGTGAAGTGGGATGATGGGTGGACCCTGAGGGGGTCATGCCTTCCTGCCCTTTGCAGCTAAACCTTCACTGTGAGTATATCCATGCTGTACCATGGGCTGGGAGCTGTGACTGTAAATCCTTTCCCCTAAATAGTAAAACTTCTGCCAGACCTTCTTGAATCCAAAGAGAGAGTACATTCCTCAGGCATTAGCTTCTGTGCAAAAGTTCTGGGGCCTCTGGAAAGTCAGTCCTGCCCATTTCTCTGGGTGTGCTGTCATCCTGAAAAGTGGCAAAACAGAGGTTGTTTGGTTTCCTGCATGAAGAAGTGGGTAGTTTCTGGTACAGAGGGTAAGGTGGGGTTTTTTACAAGAAATGATGGTTGCTTTGGATGGATTCAGGTCTGTTCAACTTCCAGAATAAACTTTCAATTTATTTTAAAGCTTATTCTAATGCCAGTGAGGGAGCAGTTGACATATTCATATTTTTATTTTCTGGTCTTTACAGTCAGTTGCAGTCACATAAATAATGAATAATCAGGTTCATTATCCTGCCTTCCTCATGGCTAGAAAAGTAAGACTGGGCTTTTTAAATTGATGCAGGTTTTCCTAAAGAAAAAAAAATTTAAAAAATCTATCCAGTTGCTTTGCCTAAGAATGGATGATAAAACAATTGAGAGTTTATGTGTTAGGATAAGAGAGAATCCAACATGGGGACATTCTGCTGGTGTCTGCTACAGATCTCCTGATCAGCAGGGAACAGATGAGCTTGTTTGGAGGCAACTGGAAAAAGTGTCAGAACTTCAACCACTCCAGCATCTTGCTGGAAGTGCAGCAGAACAGAACAGGTCTGATCCAGAGGATGTATTGATGATAACACCCAAACAGAGGTGATGAGGAGCTGGCAGGACACACTGCTGGGGTGGTGCTGGCAGAGGAGCAGGAGCTGCTTCAAAACATCGCTCCGTGTCTGCATGTGCATCACTCTACATGTGTGCATGTGCATCGTGTGTGTGGCTGAGACTTTGGGTCCCTCCTCCAGCAGACAAACCCAGTGCTGCCTGGGGGACTGAGCTACACCAGCCATGGAAGCTGGAGCTGGGTGTTTATTCCTCACGTGGGTGCAGCCCAGGCAGGACCGTCCTGCCCACACTTGGCAGCACTTCAGCAGTAGTAAAGTAGTAGCACAGTGCTCTTTGTCCTTTCACATTCATTCATGGGTCTGTATTGGTTGCTCCTCTGTTCTCACCCTGGCTGTGTCAGTGACTGTGGTGCCTCAGGAGCCTCAAATATTTGGCTGAGCCGAATTCCCCGCACCGCGTCCTTGTGCGCTGTTCAAAGAGCTCTGGCTGCTGTTTGTGTTTATCAGCTCTTTTCCTTTAATGAAACTTTCATCAACACAAAACGTATAGCCTAGAAGAACCATCATAAAGGTGACATTTTGTCTTGTCACACTCAAAGAAAGTGCGCTAAGCCCTTCAGAAGTTTGGCAGGATTTTACACGGGCACTGTTTTATTTATGGAATGAGTGAAATGTCAGGAGCATTAGCAGTCTGGAAGCAGAGACCTGGCGAATAAAGGCTGGCAGCAAAGCCAGGGTGGGAATGGGAATTGGAGTATTTCCTTGGTGCTGAGTGAAAAATATCTGGGGGCTGCCTGAACTGGAAGTGACAGTGTTTAATGTTAGTCTGGTCTGTGACAGGTCTGTGTGTGTGTGCACAAATGTGCACTGGGGGCCTGAGGGCAGCAGTTTCACACGAAGGTAAAATCGGAACTTGCCTAAACCTTGCTTCTCAACAGCAGCGGTGATTGCAGTGCACAAATGGTCCAGGTGCTGATGTCTGCAGGGTTTGCAAGCATCCCACTGCTTTGAAAAAACACTCTCCTGCTGGCAGCACTGAAAGCCCCACGGTTAACTGATATTTTGGTGTGGAGTGAACTTCAGTGTCTAAAGAGACATTAATGCAGTTCTGCAGATCTCCCCCTCCATGTTTGTGCATGAGGTGTCATATCCAAATTCCAGGGTGTAGCTTGTACAAGCCAGTGTGTGCTGACATTCCTCTGGTATTTTTGGTAGAAAGAGGAGAGGAAAGGAGAGTAAAGTACCTCTCTTGCCTCAGACTGTTGGGCCACCAAAACTGTCTGCAGGCAGTACAATGCCACAGATCTTACAGCTCTTCACTGAGGAGCAATACCAGGATATGACTGCAGATCTCTGGGGGCTTTTATATGCCATGTGATCTGATGTCCCAGCAGGATCTTTTGACACAAATTGTAAGCCTCAAGAGGAAAGGCAGAGCAGGGGAAGCGTGCAAAGCAACTGGGGATTTCCTGAAAAGCAGTAACCACACTTGGTCATGGTGACAGCTGGGGGGTAGTGGTGCTGTTTCTTTATCTTACGTGTTCATGAACGTGTCGGTGAACACAGGATGCATTTTTAGGCTGGCTTTAGGAAGGTTACAGCAGCAAAAAGGGCAAAGCTGCATTATTGATGGTGTTGTTTGTTCACAGGTTTCACCAATTACATGAGGAGCCCATCAGGGGACATATTCAACCCCGAGCACTACCACGTGAACCAGGACATGAGCTACCCTCTGAGTCACTACTTCATTACCTCCTCACACAACACCTACCTCATGGGAGACCAGCTGATGTCCCAGTCCCGGGTGGACATGTATGCCTGGGTGCTGCAGTCTGGCTGCCGCTGCGTGGAAGGTACAGAGCAAAAGGGGATGGTCGGCAAGGCCTGTTGGTTTGTTTCGCTGCAAAGGGAGACTCCTGGTTTCTGCAGGAGACGTGGTGATATTGGGTAGAGGAAAAAGCCAGGGAGGGAAATGGTGCCATCCCTTCATAAAGAACAGCAAAACAATGTTGTGATATACTGGACAAATTTCCTTGAGCCTGGAAATAAGGTTTGAGGAGCATGTCCTGTCCCAGTAGTCCTCAGCACTGGTTAAATGGAGTTTTTTGCTCGAGGCTTTCTCAAACCTCTGGTCACAGGAGACAGTCCAGGCCGGGAAGTTCCTTCTGAGGAAGGATATTCAGCAGAGTGAGGAGGGAGATTCAGCTGGGCTGGGAGGGAGCCTGGCCCCTGGCTGCTGGAGGGAGGTGCAGGGTGTCAGTGTGCCCCAGTGTCCCCTGTCTGATGGCTGCTGTTTCTGTCCTGCAGTTGACTGCTGGGATGGGCCGGATGGGGAGCCGATTGTCCACCATGGATACACTCTGACTTCCAAAATTCTCTTCAAAGATGTGATTGAAACTATCAACAAATATGCCTTTATCAAGAACGAGTATGTATCCAGTGTGCCAACCTCTGAGTCCCGGGGCTGTGAACGGGGGTGTTCGCTGCCATCCTCGTGCAGGCAGAGCAGAGCCAACCCACAGAATTCCTGGCAGAATTCTTGGCTGTTTTCCAAGGGGAAACCCCTCAGGAAGCAGTAACAAGGCCAAGCTGAGTAGGGGTTCTGCACAGAGGGGTGGGGCTGGCTTTGCTGCCACTGTAGAAGACCAGAGGAGCGGCGTCTTTTGCCGGTGAATGTTTTAGGTGGAGGGCTGGCAGTTTAACCACATCTCCTGCTGGGTGTGTGCTCTGGTGCTCCAGGGATAGGAAACAAGTCAGGCAGCACAGGAATCCACAGAGACAGGAGCCCAGTTGTGGGGAAAGCAGAGTGCTCAGGAGAAAGGGGTGATGTTCCCTACAGGTACATTGCTCAGGAAATCAAAGCATTATACATGGGAGCTTTCATATGCCTTGGCAGTTACTGTCCTCCTCCTTACAGTCAACCTATCTTTTTTCTATGAAGATAAATTAATTTATCTCTCTAAAAACTTTCCAGTACTTCCCCAGAGCAGCCTATCTGCCTTTATGAATTGAGCTAAACTTACACTTCACTTTCAGACCAGGTAAACTTATTCCGAGCCTGAAATTTTTCAGATTCCCTGAAGACAGGGTAAATAAATCAAAGGAAAGCTGCCAGCAGAATGTATGGCAATGCTTCTGAAATTGCTCTGTTCTTAAAACCTTTGCAGAAAGGTTAACTGGGACCACATCATCAACTGGGGAAGTTTTGTCCTGCAGACATTGTCTGGCTGAAAGCCTTATTTTTCCTGATGAGGAGCTAATGAGGGCCAGATGTCAGGATAGACATAATTGGTTTTTAATTAATGAATCCCTGATAATTCATCCCTACAAAACTGCATTGTGCACGGGCTTTTGTGTTTATCCTAAAAAATGCATCATCTCTGCACAGAAATTCATCTTCAGAGTGGTTTTACATGGCACCAGCCACACTGGAGTAGATGTTCCACAAATCTTGCCTCGATCTTCCCTTTCAAACAACGAGGCATTGCTGTTCCTTGGCCTCAGCCTGGAGAATCAACAATAAATGACAACAATAGAACTGAGTCTAGAAATGACACTGACTGACTGTGTAGCAAAGGCTTTGTCTACAGGCTTGTTTGTGTGACACTGCTCTGTTGCTGATTAGAAAAGTATTCATGGAAGAACTGACACAACAGGTTTATCACTTGGCTGTTGGAAGTGGGAAGGTGAAGGCAAAGCCCCTTTGGGGATCTTTTCAGTTCTTGTAGCTTTTATTTACTTTTCTGTGTGCAAGTACAAAAGGGCTGAAGGACCAATTGGAGAGGAGGGTTGGTGGCACTGATTGTTTGGGTTTTCCTTAGGAATGGCTTGCTGGAGTCTCTGGTAGGAAGTGGGGCTCAGGGCTGAGTGGTGTAGGAAGGTGACAAGTGTGCTCTGGTATAAAAATGCATCAGATCAGATTGCAGAAGTTTAATTCTCCCGTGCCTGTCAGAAAATCAGCCATTCAGTCTGGGGGGAGTAGTGGGGTATCAGTCCCATGCCCACAGGGATTTATCTCCCCCGTGGGTGTCACTGGTGGTGCCTGTCACAGCGATGCCCAGCAGCAGTAACCCTTATCCTCTTCACGCTGGAACAGCTAAGTTTGCATTTGCTGGTGGCTCTGTCTGTGCCAGGTACCCCGTTATCCTGTCCATCGAGAACCACTGCAGTATCGTGCAGCAGAAGAAGATGGCTCAGTATCTCACAGAAATCCTGGGAGACAAACTGGATCTGTCCTCCGTGCACAGCGATGACTCCACAAAGCTCCCTTCGCCTGCGAGCCTGAAAGGAAAGATCCTGGTCAAGGTGAGCTCCTGCTCCACTTGTCCTGTCCCTCCTCTGTCTGTGCTGGTGGGCATTTCTGCCTGGCTGTCACTTGCAGCCCAACTTCCACCGTGTCACAAAAAGCAGCCTCTGAGAACTGGTGCTTCAGGTTCTGAAGAAAAGTCTTCTCGATCAGTAAGAACCTGGTGGCATGCTTTGGATCGTTTTTATTAATGTTTTTTGAAAGGTGTGGTGGCAAGAGCTGCATGAAACCTGCCTGTGTGATGTTTCATTCTGTAGGGCAAGAAACTTCCAGCCAACATCAGTGATGATGCAGAGGAAGGAGAAGTTTCTGATGAGGACAGTGCTGATGAGATTGATGATGACTGTAAACTAATGAATGGAGATGTAAGTTAAGCTGAATGTAAATGGACATCGAGGTTTCCCATCCCAGGGAGCAGAAACCTTGTATGAATTCTCTGGAATGTGGATGTGGTCTAGTCTTTGGGATTCATCACAAGTGTTTTAGGTTCTAAACCTTCATGGGGACAGATTGGACAAAAGCAGAACAGACATTATGTCTGAATAGCTCTGCTAGGGGTCAGTCTTGCTTTAATTAAACTGGTTTAATTACTTTTTTTTTAAGGACTTTTTTCATCACTACCTGGTTTAATGATTCTGTTTTGTCGGTAGGCATCTGCTAATAGGAAGAGAGTGGAGAATATAGCAAAGAAAAAGCTTGACTCACTGATAAAAGAATCCAAAATCCGTGACTGTGAAGATCCAAACAATTTTACAGTTTCCACTCTCCCATCAGCAGGAAAGGCTGGGCTGAAATCTGATAGTAAGAAGGTGAGCATGTTTTATTGTACTTGTGTTTTATTAGTTTACTGAATCCATATATTATTGACTTCAGCTTCGCAGCTGAATTCCTGCAGTCAATAATGATGCCAGGTGAACATCACTGTCAGATACACCAATTTTTTTTCTTGCTCACACAGCAACTGGAGCGTGAAATGTACACGTGAAAGGACTTTGGTTTTCCATTTTAAAAACTGCATTGAAAGTTGAGCTTTTTTTTCCCTTGGCTGTCTATGTTCTCTGCATTTACATTTATATTTTAATTTTATATTAATGCTAATTTATAAAAATGCACTCAGCCCACAGACTACACCTCATGAATTTGAGGCATTTTCATTTTAGGCTTTGTAATAAGCCACAAAAAGCTTTAAGGAGATTGTTCCATGCAAATGAAAAGCAGTGGAGATCTGCCGGTAATAAGCAGGTGTAATAACCAGGGATTAAAACTAAAATAAGGATGAGAACTAAAAACCAGCTTCCCAAAACATTCCGTGGCTTGAGTTTTGTACGTGCTTTAAACCTCATGATTCACAGGGTGTATCAGACAGTTATTTTTGTAAGAGCCACTGCAAGGCCAGGACCTGGAGAATCCCTTAGCACAGCACAGCGTGTGCTGAGAACCCATCCCCTCTCTGCTGCTGCTCAGCTGCTCTGCCTGCAGCACTCGGTGTCATCTGCTGTGTTCTGCCTTTGCTGCTCCAGAGCAAACTGGAGGACGATGTGGAGCCCGGGGAGGATTTCAGCACCAGCAAGAGGCACAGCCGCTCCCTCATGGGCAGCTTTTCCAAACGCAAGGTGAGCTCTGCCCCGCACACGGATTTCCTGCGGGGGGGTTTTTCTGTGCACACAGTGGGGAGGAATGTCACCGCTGCATTGCCTGAAGCACTTGGCTCTCAGGCTGCTCCCTGAGCACACGGCACGGTGCACCACACACAGCTCCGATCTCCATGGAGGTCTGAAAGCATCCGGGGTCTGACTGAAAAAAACCACAAAAATTCATTTGGATCTCACTGAAAAAAAACCGCCACAAAACTTCATTTGCACCTTTTATCTGAGGATTTGTGCTTCCTTTATAACAAGGCTCAGACCTTGGGCTGAGCTGTCCCCATGTGCTGTTACAAAAGCTGTCATTTTCCATTTGCTGTAAGTAACACACTCATTGGCATAACAAAGCAGAAATGTATCCAGCTGCTCAAACCTTGATCACACAGTTATGATATTACAGTTTTATTTCCCTCTGGCACAGAAAAAAGGAAGCAAATTGAAAAAAGCCTCGAGTCTGGAAGAGGGTGAAGACGATTCGGATTCTCAAGGGAATTTAGCCAGGAGCTCTGTACATTACAGCAGGTTTGTTAACAAGTGATTGGACAGTTTTGTTTCTAAAAAAGATAACTTACATAATTGCACCACTAAATAGGTTTGCTTCAGGTCAAGATGCCAATTTGTTGGAGGCTGCAGGCATCTGGTGTATGGGCAGAGAAGAATCTGGTGTATGGGTAGACACAACATCATCAGAAGGATCTCTTGGTGCAGTTCAAACTAATTGGCAAAGCACAGTGGACCTTTTATGCATTTTGAGCCCTTAGAAGCTCATATATTTCTTTGCCCTGATTTATTTTAAAATACGAAAGGTAACATTTATCCCTTAATTAATGGGAAATTAATGAGTGTTATCTTTCTAGGATGAACCGACAGAAGAAGACAATGAAGCTGTCTAGGGCCCTGTCTGACCTGGTGAAGTACACCAAGTCTGTTGGCATCCACGATGTTGAAAGTGAAAGTAGGTTGAACTAAAAGTCTGCTGAAAATAGTCGCAGTACAAAGAAATTGAAATGTTTTTACATATCTGCTTATTAAAAGGAACAAGTGCTATGTAGTTTTGCAAGCTTTATCTGGATAATAAATAAATAAACAAGGAGATTAGCTCTAATCTCCTGCTCTCTCCCCTGCAGTCTCTTCCAGCTGGCAGGTTTCATCTTTCAGTGAAACCAAGGCCCACCAGATCCTGCAGCAGAAACCAGCCCAGTACCTGCGCTTCAACCAGCACCAGCTGTCCCGCATCTACCCGTCCTCGTACCGCGTGGACTCCAGCAACTACAACCCCCAGCCCTTCTGGAACGCGGGCTGCCAGCTGGGTGAGCAGGGGGGCAGCTTTGCTCTGCTTTGGGGGGTGTTCTACAGCCCCCAGCCCTTCTGGAAGGCGGGCTGCCAGCTGGGTGAGCAGGGGGGCAGCTTCGCTCTGCTGCGGGGGGATGTTCTAACAGGGGCTCCAGAGGCACCTCTTGGAACACTCAGGGTTCTCTGCTCGTCCCGCTCAGAGCTGAGCTCTTCTGGAGGGTTGCTCTCCCTCAGGACATGATATGCGTCCCATAAGAGAATTCTTTTGCATGAGACACCTGAGTTTTTGCATCCAAGGAGTCAAATCTGAATTACTTGGGTTTTTTTTAATAGTTGCGCTGAACTACCAGTCAGAGGGGAGGATGCTGCAGCTGAACCGGGCCAAATTTAGTGCCAATGGGAACTGTGGCTACGTCCTCAAACCAAACTGCATGTGTCAAGGTAAGGACGACGAGCCAAAGCAGTGGATCACTTACTGCAGGAGTGGGTGTGGACCCTTGTTACAGTTTGTTTATAGATGCGTTTCTGATGCTAGAAGCAAACGAGCCAGAAGCTATTTATAACTGAAGTCATGTTGCACTTCTTTCACATTATGTGACTTCCCATTCTTACAGGTGTCTTTAATCCAAATTCTGAAGACCCACTGCCTGGTCAATTGAAGAAACAGTTGGTTCTAAGAATTATCAGTGGTCAACAACTCCCCAAACCACGTGATTCCATGTTGGGAGACAGAGGAGAGGTACTGGACAGTCGGTTCTTGTGTTGCTTAAGGTTTATTTCCATACTGCCTGGGCTAAGGGTGAGGATTTCACCTTCTGCAGTTATCTGTCAGGAGTCACAGAACATGAGGAAATCGGCTCATTGCCATCCCAGATCTTTAGGTGCTTTTCTTTACTTCTAAGCACCACAGCAGTGGTTTGATGTTTTTCCTCCACTTGTCAACACAGTGTATCCAGGAGAAACAAAACCCGGAATCTTATCAACATAATAAACAATTACAGATGGCTCAGGACCAGTAATTACCGAGACATTAAAGTACAGTGCCCACATTGTAAAAGCCATGTGTTCGAATTGCATCTTTGTCACTCATTTTTTCCAATATTTGTTACATTTTGTTTTTCAGATCATAGATCCATTTGTTGAAGTAGAAGTTATAGGCTTGCCTGTGGATTGCTTCAAAGAGCAAACCAGAGTAGTGGATGACAATGGTAAGATTATCTGGGGTTT
The DNA here is from genome assembly GCA_035584735.1 of Pseudotriccus pelzelni. Classification (NCBI taxonomy): domain Eukaryota; kingdom Metazoa; phylum Chordata; class Aves; order Passeriformes; family Tyrannidae; genus Pseudotriccus; species Pseudotriccus pelzelni. The sequence continues at coordinate 4,703,085 of JAWMRA010000052.1, read as the reverse complement.
CATTTTTTTAAGGCTGAAACCTCCTCTTTCAGGCAAGTTTCGTCTATAAGGATTGGAGTGGGTAGGATTTGGTGCCTATTATGGCAAATCAATGAAAACTTGATTTAAGCATTTTTGTGTTAATTAGACTTGGATCTTGAATTGTTTGACTGAATTGGTAAAATGCGGTGAGGGTCTTGGTGTAAAACAAAGCATTTGTCTTCTCCTTGTGTGTGAGAGAAAGGTGTTCTGAGCTTGCTGTGCTCAAAAGTAAGTCAGGTTGTCCAAACCCCTGCTGAAAGCAAGGCCAAATTTAGATAAGATCCACCTCTGTTCCTTGTTGTGTCTCCTGCTGAATCCAGGGGCAGTACTGGGTTCTGCAAGAACAACAACATCAATCTTCTGCGAGAAGTAGAATGGCATTGCAGTTTAGGCACTCCTTAGGTAGGCAGCCTGCTTTCTTTTTGCTGTTGTGACTGAAATCCTGAAAAGCTGGTCCTTCACTCCCAGGTTTTAACCCCATGTGGGAGGAGACGCTGGTGTTCACCGTCCACATGCCCGAGATTGCACTGATCCGCTTCCTGGTGTGGGACCACGACCCCATCGGGCGGGATTTCATTGGGCAGAGGACAATAGCATTCAGCAGTATGATGCCAGGTAAGACAGAGGGGGGAACCCCAAATTAGAGGGCTGGGACCTTTATTCTGGGATAACTGAAGGTGCAAATGCTGGACTAAATTGCGTGCACGTGCCTGCTGCGGAGGTTTCTAGTTAGAACAAGAGACTGGAGTTTGGACCCTGAGTTCTCTGCCTTGGTCCGCTGCTGACTGACATGGAGATGAAGATTGAATTGATTAGACCCAGACTTTTGGGACTAGATTTTCAAAAAATGGGTAATTCTCTTAAGCAGGATGGCTAAATACTGCGGGCTTGGCAGGCTACCATAGAGCATCTTTACTGCAGTTACCTCCTACTGCTTTTTCCTCCATTTCTTTACACCAGTTTTTGAAAACCACTAGAGTTTTGATTGCTCTTATGACTGTCAGTAACAGCTTAATACAGAACATTCTAATTATGGGATCCTGGTTATTAAATGCCATTTTCTGACAGTTTCCCATTTCTGTTTTCAGTTCAGTCTACTTTCAAAGTAAAGAAAAAACTTTGTTTTTAAGATTTAAAGCCAACATCCAGTCTCAATAAACTGACCTTGGACGAAATGGTTGCAGTCTTAAAAATGGACTGTTAGTCCCCATGTGGTAAAGTTTAAATCATGGATTGGCAGCAGCAATAACAGAGCCTGGAAAAAACAGGACATGGGGTTATTTTTATAAAATCAAAGGGCCAAGAAGAAATGGCAGTGAAGTTTGTAGCGATGCGACTCAGGTACCTGAGCGTGACGAGGGGATGCACAGCCTGGATGCTCGTTGGGAGGAGGGGCTGGAAAAAACCTGCCTGTTTCTCTTGCTGTTTGCAAAAGGAAGGTCCCCAGCTGCTCCTCCTGTGCCCTGCTCCCACTCAGCTGTGCCCACTCTGTTCCAGGTTACAGACACGTGTACCTGGAAGGTATAGAAGAGGCTTCTATCTTTGTCCACGTGGCCATCAATGACATCTGTGGTAAGGTGAGTGCCTCCGGGGATGTGTGACACAGCTTGTGCACGGGAAGGAGCTCACAGGGCTTTGCAGCACACCAGGGGAGCCCAGGGGGTGAAGCTCCAAGCCAACACATTTGTTCACTTACAGTAAACTTCATCTCTGGGCTGGTCATGGTGAGACCCTTCTGAACGTCCGTGGGGATAAAGAAAAATCGTAGGGAAAGTTACACCCGAGATTCTCGCAGTGCCTTTCGGGGGAAGCCACAGGGGAAGGTTAATTCCTCGGAGAACACACACACATTTATCTAAATCAGCTTGGCTGTGTCCAGCCCTGGAGGTGCACCTTGCTGAGCCACAGCTGCACACCTGAACCCTCAGTGCTTGGTGCCTGCAAAGCTCGTGCTATAAAGGCTCTGCCTGATGCTTTTGCATTTTACATTTAATTAAATTCTCCAGGGTTATTTACTTGTTTTTTTTTTTTTTTTCATAACAACACTTAAAATGCAGAGGAAAAGTGATCCTGGTAATAGTTGTTGGGCATATTTACACTCTTGTCAGTTATTAAGAGTGTGTTTGCTTCACAGGCAGGAAAAATACAACTCAGGGTTCCACATCTAAATCCTCATGAAAGCAAAGCCCTGGCCTCAAACTTTTCCTAGGCCAGCTAAAAACGAGGCAGCTTCTGCGCCCTCAGAGCACTGGATTTAGTGCCTTCGGTGCTATCAAAGCCAGTGAAACTCCGGCAGCAAAGCATCTTACAGAGCCCTGAGCAGCCCAAGGCCGGCTGAGCCCGCAGGGCAGACCGAGCTCTCCGTGGTACTGAGGTGCAATGCCGGCACGGAGACTGCAGGAGGAGGCATCCCACAGCCTGGCGATTCCCAGCTCCTCCTCGGGAGGGGCGATAAAGCGGTTCTTAAAAAGGAGAACAGCTTTCTAAGCTGCTAAATGTCAGTCACCGATCAGTTACCCGCAGCTTCCCAGGCACTGCTCCTGACAGCAGCGTTTGATGGAAGGGGCAAAGCTCACGGTCTTTGTGAATGTTTTACGTGTTCTCAATTCACATCTCCTTCGGCAATATTGCAAGACATTCTGACTCCTTTTATCCTGACTTTACTGAGCCCTTCATAATTATTTGCTCTTAGTGGCTTCTCCAGGAGCCACTGGCTGCTGATAGCTGTAGTTTGCAGTAGGGTGACCTGCCCATTTAAACTTTGGCAGCTACTTTGAGGACATAAGATTTTCTGGATAGTGTTTAAACAACCAAGAGGCCCTTGTGTGTCACGGTGTCTCCTCCCTGTCCTTACCCACTACCCTTCAAACTACTGCACTGATCTGTTTTTCCAGTTGCTTTACTCCCTTTTCATGTTCTGTTAGACATCCCTTATTGCTTCTCGTTATCACTGCAGTCTCTTTGGGCTGGCTGGTGTTGAGAACCTGGTGCTGTGCACTGACATAGTTAAAATTTAGGGATTTGGAAGGAAAGCTGGTATAGGGTTGTGGTTTTTTAATTTGTAATTTTTAATAAAAACTACTGAAAATATGGAACAAATATGACACAGCCCCTTCTGCTTTGATTTTTGGTTCTGTCAAAGCTAGAATTATTTCTCTGTTTCCCCTGTCTTAATTATGGGCCAGTTAAAAATCAGCCCGGTTATCAGCCTGGTTTTACCCATCCTTTAATAATCCAGAGCCTCAACTGCAAACATTAACCTTTTGGGGCTTTTTTATAAATGGAGGCATTCCACCAGCTCAGTAGCTTGATATTACTAAAGCAGAGTCTCTAATTTTTTTTTCACCTTCACTTGTGTGTAGCTGAAATTTCTTCCAGATTGCTCTGTGTCCTGGAGAGACCTTTTTCTGTTTCTGTCTCTTCTGTGGTCTGTTCATGTATTGCAGAATTTTGGTGGTTTTCTAGGTGTGCCTATCTCTGAGATCCTCCCTCACCGTTATTTTGCCTTTGCTCTGTCTGTTTGTGATTTCAGTGGGCTTCTCTATGTCAAAAAAGTCTCCTTTTAGAAGCAGAGCGTTTTTAGACGCCTTGAAGGTACCCCCTCCTGTCTGGGGAGGTGCAGTGACACCACCACACACCTGCATGCCTTAATTGGTGGCTTCATTAGCATCCATGTTCCTTATTAGCATTTTCAAGCTCTCCAACCTGTGGAACATGAGTTGTGACATTTGACTTGGTCACTTCTGTTGGGTCATTGGCAGCCAGAGAGCCCTCCCTGTGCGAGGCAGATCCAGGATAAAGGTCCTTCCACAGCCTCTCTCATTTGTCTGAGTCTCTCCCTCTCCTGCCTTTTCTCTCCAGTGCAATAATTCAAACCCCTCCTTTCACGTGGAAAAGAACCTTAACAGTGTTGTGGGAAAGCCACTTGTGGTGTTTTTAAGCCTCCTTCAGAGAATGAGACAGCCCTGCAGAAGCTGGGCTGGAAGCTGCAAGCACAATGTCCTGGATCTCCCTCACAACTGCTCTCTTTTTGGTTTTTTCCCTCGTTTAAACCTTTTTTTTCCCCTAAGTTAACCAAATTTGCCTTTGGATTCTTGAATCACTCCACTGATTCAAGCAATAGTGTCCAGCTTTAACAAAGCTGCACCAAACAAGCCAGAATGAACCCGGGGCCCTGCACTGCGTGTCACCCATTCCATCAGTGCTTTCCTTTTCTTTTTGGTGGATATTATTTGTGTGTGTGTTCGTGTGACAATTTTTTCTGGATTTCGCAAATACTGTCTGGTTTTTATAGCAAAAGTTCATGTACTTGCCAACTTGTCTCACGGTAATCCAAGCAGACTGTTCAATAACCTGGCTGCCACAGAAGGCTTCCCAATATTTAAATTACAATTTGTTTGCCTTCTGTGGGAAAAATCAATCCTTACCTTCTTTATCTTATCCTAAGGGGTGTTTTAGGCCTCTTTTTAATCATGTCCTACTCACACTGGAGATGGGCATGTGGTAACTAAACCTCAGTCAATTATAGAAATAACATTGTGAATGCTTTCACTGGGCTGAGTGTGAGCAAAGAAACCTCGATGGCAGGCTGGGCAGCACACGGAGGGATAAAAGCAGCTTTTAGCCCGGGCTCTCTGCGCAGGGCGAGCCAATGTCTGCCCATTAAATCCTGCAGGGCAGAATTGGAAATGCAGGAACAGGCACTCAAATATTTATTTGGGGGTGAGAGACCGTTGTAATTTAAATGAGACATTTCTGTGCCATTGTCTGGCACCGCAGAGATGTGACCTCACATGACATCACGGGGCGAAAATTGAAGTGACAGCAAGTGCCAGCAGGCCGGGATGCTGAGCAGGTCCTGTCATGGCGCTCTGACAGTGCCGTTCAGTGCCAGGCTGACGGACCCCGGGTTTATCCAGGCTTTGTGCCACAGCTGCTAAAGAGAGTCTGATCTAACTGGGCAACCAAGAGAGCAGAGGAGCAGGTCAGCAGGGACGTACCTTTGTCTGCTGATTTGTGTGTGTAGGAGGCTGTACCTGCAGAGCAGCCAACACTGGACCGGGCATTGGCCTCTCGTTAAAAGTTGGCAAGTGCAGCTGGAATGCTTACAGGAATGCTGGCACTGTTCCCTGACATGTCAATCACCTGTATGACGGTGGGAGATTTATGATGGTGAATTTGTATGTTTAGTGCTTTCGTAAGTACTGGAGAATATGAAGAACTGTATTGTTACACTGACTAACTTCCCTGTTTATAGTGTGCTTCCTCAGTGATGAGAACATGCACGAGTGTCTTTGGATAAGTGTTGTATGGTAGGAAATTACCATAGAGATTGAAATATTCGGTGATCATTTGTCTGCATAGAGTTACCTGCTATTCATGGCAGTGCTCAATTCAATTGAAGTGTAAATCTCCTTTAAACTGAAAAAATATTCTATATTATGGCCAGTGTTTATTTCCCAGCAGTGCCTAGAGAATGCATTTCCAGCTTGTAATTTAAATACATGTGTTTTGGGTGAAACTGAGAAACTCTTCAGCTTTCAGAATGAGATCCTTGTAGACAGAAGTAATTCCTTTTTTATTGCTTTGTCTTTTCAATATGTCTAATGTTTATGTAGATGTTGTAAGTAGCTACACGTTAGTAAGGGAATGATGGCAAATACAAAGATAAGTGTGGTTGGGAAATGTTATCTAAAAACATAACTGCCAAAAAAAAAACAAAAAAAAGAGATGCAATGTTTTGCAAAGCTGGTGATAGTGATTTTTTTTTCATTTTCTGTCCCTGTCCTATTTCTGGTTTAGTTCTCATGCTGATGACAGGAATATGGCAGGAGACTCTGTGTGGATGATCATTTGTTCATGAGTTCCAGCGCCCAAAGGCAGGGAGCTGTGTTTCCTGCGAAGGGCTTTTTATATTCGTACCTCTGTATTTGTTTTGCAGGCCAAACCAGCTCTAGGTCTAAAAGGGCTGTTTCTCAGAAATCCAAAGCAGGCCTCTCTGGACAGTCATGCTGCTGGGCAGCTGCACCGCAAACCTTCCTTTAGCAGCCACCTGCTGCGGCGCACGGCCAGCGCCCCCACCAAGAGCCAGAAGAAGAACAAGAAGGGCTTTCCCGAGATCGCTTTGGACACGAAGGACACCAGCTCGGAAGGGGCCGGGGAGGACCGGGAAGGGGACGCTGCCTCCCAGCCCCGCTTCGTGCAAGAGCCAGAAAGCGCTTCTCCATCCCCAGCTCCCCGAGACGGCGCCGGCGGGGAGGCAGCTGGCCTGGGGGGGAAAGGTAAGGCCCCAGGGTCTGGTAAGGGCCAGAGCCAGAGCTGTGCCCGAGCGGGGGCTGCTCTCAGCGAGCCCCTGCCCAGGGCCCAGCGGGTGCGGCCGCAGGAGCCCGCGGGCGAGAAGCAGAGCGTGTTCGCGCGCTGCGCCATCAACGGCTCGGGCACCATCGGAGTGGCCACCAACTGCATGAGGTGCGTGATCGGCTCCAGGGACGGCCCCGACCCGGAGGGCCCGTGGGCCGAGCACCCCGCCAGGCCCGCTGCCCACGGGCAGCGCGGCAGCGCCGCGGCAGAGGAGAGGCTGGAGCTCAGGACCTGGGTGGTGAGAGCTCAGCCCAGGCCCCAGGCGGACCTGCAGCCCTGCGGCAGCGCCGACGACCCCGCCGGGAGCACCCAGCCTCTCGTGAGCCCGGGCAAGAAAAGCGCTGACCCGAAATGTCGCGGAATAAAGGCTCCCTCCCGGCAGCGCTGGCAGGGCCAGGCAGGTGGCAAGTATGGAAGCACTGTCAACCTGGTTGCAGCCAGCAATGGCTCTATATCCTCCAACTCCAGCAGTCTAGAAAGCCTTGGAAGCCCAGAATTCCCCAGGCACTGGTCTGAACCTTCTCGAAGGCAAGTGGGCACCCTACAGAGGGAAATGAACGCCTTGTTCGTTCAAAAGTTGGAGGAAATTCGAAGTAAATCCCCTATATTCTTTACTGGTAAGACCAGATTTTCTTCACCCTTCCCCACTGTAGATCACGTCGTCGTCTCAGCTTCTGCATAGCATCTTTGCTTAGAGACTCCTCCATGTTGTTTTGCTGTCAAGAGCTCTTTTTTTTTTTCAGTTTTGGCAATGACAGGGGAAAAAAAATCTGCATAAATATTTTTCTTTTATTTTTTGTAGACGTGTCTGGTCTAGATTAGTCCTTTCCATGCCTAGTGAACCATCTGCAGTAGTACCACTGTCAGTAGTCCATGAGTGTTTGGGTTGTGTGTTCAGGGTTTTTTGTTTCCTTGCTTTTCTTAGTGAATGTGGTATGATACTAAGTCAATTTGAAGATCCAAACCAGAGCATTGAGTGAGATTGAATATCGGAAACCCGTGCCAACAAACGATATTTCCATTATCAGCCCTTGTGTTTCACTGAGGGATAACCACATCAGGAATGAGGTCTAATGTGCCCTCTGCTAACATTAACCAGTTCCTTCCTCAAAGAACTTGCAGAAGTACTGCCATGAATTCAGAGATTACTGGATGGAATTCCCTGCTCTGGGTTATTCAGGAGATCCCATTCTATAAGCACAGCAGCCCATTCTGAGCCGAAATGTGTAAATTCCCAGGATGCAAAAATTTACAGATTCACTCAGTGTTCCACTGAGGGCACAATTGTGACCTGAGGGCACAGTTGCACAGCACAAAGCAGGAGAGTGTGAGCTGATGTTCCCTGACATCAGCTGGGCTGGGGCACTCCTGCAATCTCCCATTGCAAAGCAAAAAGTGCCCAGTTAGGGCAAAGCTGCTAAAACTGCCCCGTTTTAGAGCTGTTTCGAGGCAGAAATAGGTCTGTGGTCACTGGGACTGTGAACTGTATGTTTGTAAAGATGGGAAATGGAACAGAGGCAATCAAAGTATAAATTTCAATAAGGAAAATGACTTTTTTTCCCCTCCTGATTTGGCAGGAGCGGGAGAGAAAGGAAGAGATTTTCACAAGAGTTTTCTGTTTCATAGAATTATGAAGAGGAAGTAAAGAAATAGAGCTTTTGGCTGTGACTCTGAGAGCTTCTCTTCAAACCCCTCCCCCTTGTCCTTAATTGTCCACTGATGGTTCCATTTTCAGGAACAGGGAAGTGATTTGGTGCTTCTGAAGATGTAATTCTTTTCTCAGTAACAGATTCTGAGTGCCCACCTAGAGGGGGCTGCTTTGCAAGCCTCACCCAGAAATTTAAGATATTTTATTTGTTTGATCTCTTTAATCTGGTTGGGTGTCTACAATTCTTCTGGGTTTTTTTACCTTTTTTTTTTTTTTTTTTTAAAATGTGTTTTTCCACTATCTGCTCTGAGCTTTTAGGAAAATACCAGGACAGTGGGAGGGGAGATGTTTGCCGCTTCCCGTGACTTGCAGTTAATCCAAAGCAGCAGAGCTCTCTTTCTATGCCTAAATTATTGGCATCAGGCTTTTCACAGGCTCTGAGTGGTGTGACATATGAAACCATTTCCCATTATCAGTGCCAGCTCCCCCGCCAGCCCCCCCGAGCCGCTAAACAAATATTGTGATATGCTTGAAATTTGATTAAATCCATCTGACTTCCCAAGCATGGAATCAGCAAACCCTTCAAACGGCGAAGCGGTGCCTTGGCCTGGGCGCTGCTGGTGCAGTGACAGCCCCTCTGTTTGCACAAACAGCTCCCTTCCCGTCCTGCAAGGCCGTGCCTTGGGCCAGGAAACCAAGGAAACAGCCCCGGGAGCGGGGCTGCCCTTTGGAATCAACATTCTGCTGCTGGGAAGTGCCCCGAGGACAGGACAGGAAACTCGAGTCTCCCCTTCTGCCTTTATGGCACAGCATTCCATTTTCCAGTGTTTTGCCTTCCAAGTGTGCCTCAGTCTGTGCTGGTGGCCAAGCCTGGATGGGGATAAGGAGGCTCGTTAGTCTGATCAGCTCTGGGCTTTTCCTCACGCTGCTCCAGATACTGGGAATCTGGGAATGTTGGATTTTGCTGATGGGCACGTGTTCCTTCTTCCCTTCTGACACTCCCAGCTGACAGCACACAGGCCAGGGAACAGCCTTTTCCTGTCACTGAGCTCCTGGTTGCTGTGCTGGGCTGGAAATCCTGGGGCTGAAGGAAAGGCGGGTGTTTCCTGGGCAGTTTTTGGTAGTCCAGGTGATTGTTTTTCCTCTCAGTAGGAGAGGGCTCTGTAGAAGAGGAGACCAGCTTCCTCTGGGCAACCTGCTCTAGTGGAAGGTGTCCTGGCCTGTGTCAGGGGGGTTGAAACTAGATGGTTTCTAAGGTCCCTTCCAAGGCAAACCATTCTGTGATTCCAGGACTCCATTACTCATTCCACTGGAGTGCATTTCTTCAACACTAACAAAAATTGTCTGTCTTCTATGACAAAATAATGGACTTAATACTGTCCATTTATGGATTCCATTGAGTGCTCTGGTTGGTCCGAAATTCTTAGGATCCTACGAACGTGTGTGAATATTCCTGTGTGTTTCCTTTCCCTCCCTCAGCACTAATTTATCCTGTTATCTGCACCTGCCTTCCCTACATTAACTGGATTTTTCCTCTGTTCTGTCCTATTATTCGACATGCACACTCTCTCTCCCTAGTTAAGAACTGAAAGGACAAGCAAGTCAAAGGTAACTGTTGCTGAGTGTCCCTGCTTTGAGCCTGTATTCCTGCTTTGTGTTTGTTCCCTGCCCTGTAACTACCTGCTCCTGTATTCCCGAGGTGTTGTTGTGTGGCTCCGTGGTGCTTTGTGAGCTCTGGAATGCATGTCTGCCCCGTGGCTTGGAGCGGTGGGAAGTGTTTGGCATGGTTGCTTTGGCCCTTAGGGAACAGGCCATAAACACCGAGAGGGATGGAGCATTTTCTCCAGGCGATTCTTCAGGAATCAGTCAGCCTGCTGTTCATGAACCCTCTGTCTGCAGAGTTTTTGAAAAAGGAGTTACCAAGTTGTTTGGTTTTTTATTTTTAGGAGAACAAAGCCTGTTTAAAGTTTTTGTTTTGTTTTGAAAAGTCCCATTGCCAACATTCCACTGTGTCATCCGGACCATTTGTAATCTGCTCCACGAGTGCCGTGCTGCTTCTCTCCTGAGCAGCTGGTCACTGGGATCGTGTCTGCTGGTTGGGCACTGGTGTTCTGATTGTTGTACTTGGGCTGGCTGGCATCCGATACACTGACCCCTCCGAGAGCTGGAGGGAAGGGAAGGAGCCATTCAAGAGGTGCTGGATAGTGGAGGAAGGAAACTTAGTTCACAAAAGGGGACACAAAGGACAGAAATTGCTGGGCACTGTTGCTGTTTGATAAGAAAACCAGAACAGTCATGTGGTGCTGCTGTGCATGGACTGAGATTTGTGAAACCACGGGGCTTTGGGCAGCTAAAACCAAATGAGCAGAGATTTTCGCTGCCTTTAGCCTCGAGTCTGAACTCGTGAGTTATTTTAAGAATCGTGATTTATATACTCAATTATTACCTTGAAAACAAAACGATAACACAGAAGGAATAAATCTTTGAGTGAACTGTGGTTTGTGAGAGGTAATTAACCCTGTATCTCTGTTTCTTTCTTTTTCCTCTCTTTCCATGGCTCCCCCAGCAGACGTCTGCCATTTCTCCATGCAGAGGTCAGTCACTTCTTTGTGCAGCCTAGAAACGATCACAGAGGAGCCTGTTCTTGCCAATGAAACCCATCACTGCAGCCTTGTCTTCCCTCTGCCTGTTACTCCTTACAGTGACTCTGAAGAAGGGTCTGTGTCTGACCACTCCACCGAGGCTCGATCGGAAGGAAGCAGCACATCCAACCAGCCTCAGGAATCTCCACTCACTAGAGAACAAAGGACAAATCTGGCTGCAGAAGGCCAGGTGCAGGTTGTCCCAGGAGCAGCTGACACAAGTGTAGTAGCTCAGGAAGATGAGAGGACAAGCATGGCAGGAGGTGTCTCAGAAGAAGGTGGCTGGACTCAGGTGTGCAGTAAGGCTGAAGGTCGGTGTGAGTTGGCAGCACATCCCCAAACAGCCAGGCTGGCAGTGGCAGCAGATCACAGTGCTGGACAACCTGCTGGAAACTGCCAGGAGCAAAACCACCAACCAGGGCAGGTATTGACGGACAGGAAAAACACCTCCGAATCCAAAGGGCAGAAACCGGGGGCAGCAGCTGTTCTTCCCCAGCAGAGCAATGGCGTGAGCAGCACGCAGGCGGACACTCTCCAGAAGGGCTGGGCTGCACAGGCTCCGCCTGCCCCTGTTCCTCAGACGAGCTCTTACGTGACAGCCAGGAGGGCAAAGAGTGACGGCCCGAAGGCGTCGGGCTGCTCAGCGCTGGCCCGGCCGGCAGGCAGCCCGTCCCCGGCAGCAGAGGTGTACTTCGATGCCACCGGCAGCGACCGCATCTGGAGCAAGCTGGACGGCAGCAGCCACCGCGACAGCATGTCCTCGTCCTCCAGCATGTCCTCCAACGACACCGTCATCGACCTGTCCCTCCCCAACCTGGCCCGCAAGAGCCTCCCCGACCTCGGCCTCCGCCAGGACACCCTGGAGCCCCTGGCCATCCGGAGGGGGCTGCGCCCACGCTCGGCCACCTCCTGCGGCAACGAGATGCCAATGGTGAGCAAGAGCAAGTCCAACCCCAACCTGAGGTCTGGGCAGCTGCCAGCAGATGAGCTGTGCCCCCGGCCCCTGGCCAGGAGCCCTCAGGATGCCTTCTCGTCCATCCCTAGAAGGCACACCTGGAGCAGGCTCTACATGGAAAGCCTCAGACAGTCTTCTAACAAATCCAAAGCGTGTGATACCGTTGGGAACAACCAGGCCAAATCCAAAAGCCTGGGAGACCTCACCTCCGATGACATAGTGTGCACGTTCGAGAGCAAGTACCGCAGCATCAGCAGGAGCTTCGTCACGCGGTCCATGCGGGAGCAGCGCCGCTCCTCGGGCCTGAGGCCCCCCGCCAAACCCCGGGACGAGCTGACGGAGCAGCTGAAGAAGCTGACAGCCTTCCAGCAGGAAAACGACATCACCTCCCCCATCAGCGTGGAGCCCAGCGAGTCGGAGGAGGAAGGGGAGAGCGCGGGGCTGCTGCGCCGCTCGTCCTCGCGCAGCCAGAGCCGCGTGCGCTACATCGCCAACAGGGCCCGGCAGGCCCAGGAGAGGCAGCGGCTGCAGGGGCTGGGGCAGCTCGGGGGGAGCCCCATCGAGGAGAGGGGCAACCCCGAGGGTGCCTGCAGCGCGGCCGGGGCTGTGTGCATGGACGTGGCTGCTCCCCCCGTGCTCACAGCCCAGCCCAAGGCCCAGCCCGACTGCAGTGCGGACACCGAGGTGTTCTTCATGCTCAAACTGTGACCCGGGGGCACCGAGCAAGGCAATGTTTACACTCCTGTCCCAGCAAAGCACAGCCCTGGGGGGCACAGAGCAGCCTGCCACGGCTCGGTGCTTCCTGGCCTTCCCTCGCCTCCAAGGGTGCTTAATGTCAGGACTCCAAAAGAATAGATGAGTATTCTTTTTTAATTACACTTTTGCCAGCCTCCAGTTTGGCCTCCTTTGCCTGTGACCACTTCTTGCATCCGCAGATTGCTCTGTGCAAATCTCTTGGTCTTGACTAATTTCAGTAATTCTCCTTACAGTGGGTAATCTTGATGTTTAGTAGCTCAGTGTGATGCTAAGGACAGCTAAGGTAAATTTTGCTCTTACAAATTGTGGATCCTTGAAAGGAGGCTGGACTGCAAATCATGTTCCCTGTTCTATTTTCTGGAAGAGTCTGAGGCCTCTGAGGGTGTCTTCTCTGGAAAATAGTCAGAATTGCAGTGAAATTAATAATGTAGTAGATAAAGTCCGTCTTCCATCATGGACCTGCTTATTTTAGTGAAAATCCATATTTTCTCTTTGAAGAAGAGCACTCTTGTTCCAAAGCAATGCTTTTTTTAAACCCAGCTTGTTTATATATATAAATATATATATATATATATATAGATCTGTGTGTATGCAAAGATAATGTCTGCACATTTATGGGCACACACACCCCCTGAACCCGAACTGTGACTGGTCCTTGTCTCAAGGCATCATCCGAGGGAAGGAGACAGGAGAGAGAAGGGAATAGCTAAAACTAAACAGGGAATGCCTTCTGCCTGGACTTCAGAAACGGCTGAGGAGCGTGCTGAGCTCCTCTGGGAACAGCACTGCCCCTCCTGATGGTATTTTACCAATGCTGCTGTACATAGCACTTTTGGGATGAATTTTACTACTTCTGTGTTGCACTGCCATGCAAAATTTTCAATGACATGTTTAAAAAAGAGAGATATTTAATTTTTTTAGATGGACATATTTAGAATTAAATAACAGTCTAAACAGAGTAATAATTTTTCCTCCCCACCTTTTTTTTTACTTTTTATTTTTAGGGATGTTGTCATGTCCCCCCCCCAATTATGATGTCATTTATTATAGATGTACATTTTATCAGTGATGGAGAGCAATGTTTACTGAGATGCGTTTTAAGAGAAACAGAGGTTTAATTTTATTTCAGGCTGCATAGAGTCCCTATTATTGAGAGGATATTTTGCCTTTGTAATGATTCTTTTGCGTATATTGCAAACTCTAAGGATTTGTTTGTAAAACCACCTTATACTACTAAAATAAACATATTTAACCTTCCAGCTGTGACTCTCTAGCTGTAACAGATCACTGCGGTTTGGGATACACAGACATGGTGAACTTTACCTGCTTTGTTTGAAAACTTCCTTGTGGACAACTTTTCATTTTGCTCTTTTTCAGGGTGGTAGCCAGGTCAGACCCAGCTCAGGTCCTCTCAGGTCCAGCAGAACGTGCAAGTGTTGGCAGAGTTGGGTGAGACAGCACAGGGGCTGGGCCAAAGCCTGGCTGGGAAGAGGAGCTCTGTGATACAGAGAGAACCCAAGGAGCCCGTGGATTCTCCTAGAGCTGTGCCAGGAGCACAGGTGACCCCGTTTCATCCCTGAGGAGGTTTGAAGTCTGGCTGAAAGTGCTGCAGCCAAGTTTTGCTCTTCACCTGCCTCACTCAAAGCTCCCCTCTGTTCCTGTCTCAGCGAGGAGCACAGTGCTGGATGTCCCTCAGCTCACACTGCTGCTGGAAGGGCTGGGGGTCACTCCTTGGGGGCTGAAAGGAGTTCTTGCCTCTAATTTTAGTATCATTTGGCCACTTCAAGCATTTAAACTCTGAGATATCACAAAGTAAGATAACTGTGCCTAGTGGTGTCATACTGATGTGGAAGAGGGCTGGAGGGGCTTAATTCTCTGACTGAAGCTTTTCAGATGGTCTTCAGTATGTTTTGCTTAAAAATATTCCCTCAGTTTTCTGCCCTGGCTCAGATCTTCACTGCTTGTCTGCAAGGTTTAGATGAGAGGCCCTGGAAGTTTGTGCAGCAAAGGCTTGGAAAGGTGCACCGAAGTGACCCCCCCAGTATCACTGCAGGCCCTGAAGGAAAGGAGCTGCATGTGCAGCAGAACGTGTGATCTGCCAAGATGAGCCTGACAGTGTGTCTGAACACAAAGTCACTCATGTAAAACTTCAGTTTGGGCTGAAAAGCTGCAGGGAGTTGCTGCTTTTAAAAAATCCTAATGCTTTTTTTTAACTTTAATGTCGGCTTCACGCAGATTTAGAAAGTCAAAGGCCCAGATGCCCCTCAGCCGGGGCTGGTCCTGCAGAAGCCACTCCTCCTCTCCCAGCTTTTAAACCAGCACTGGATGCCTGGGATCTGAGCCCTGGCATCGAGCTGCTCCTGCCCAAGCCCGGACAGACGGACCAGGAGAGCCCCGAGGAGCTGCTGTAAGTGAGAAACCGCCTTCAGTTTGTGCTCTTGGTCACCTGGAAGGGTCAAACCCGGTGCCCCAGGCTCCTTCCACTCCTGCTGTGCCTGCTGCCTCCCTCCAGCGCTGCTCAGGCGCTGACAGGGACCTTTTGGGTGCGTTTTGAAGGACTGAAAAGCTGAGGAGTGAGAGCTGGCTGCTGCAAAGTGACCTCCAAAATCCTCCCGTTTTGCTGCAAAGCAGCAGAAAGCTTTGTAGCTGCTCAGGTGGGTGTGGGGGGATGTGGCAGTGGTTCCTGTGCTTTGGTCCTTTCACAGGGATCAAAATATTCCCGTTTGGAAGGATTGTTTTACAGCAACAACAAAGTCAGCACTGAAATTTAACCCAGGGGAAAAAAAAATCTTTTGTGTAGGTCTAATTAATTTCTCTCATTAGGTGAAAAAGATAGAGAAAATGAGTGAGGGGAAGTACTGAGCTGTAATGACAACAGTTTTCACAGGAGTGCAGGTTTGGGGATGTTTCCTAAAATCAGATGAGGTGGGATAACTGAAGCCAGTGTTTCTGAGCATCAGAAGTCATACCACATGTAGGAGTTTTTTGGCTTTATACTCTCATATATGGTAAGTTTTCTTGGGCACTTTTAATTTGTTTTTTATAGTTTCTGGGGAAATGTTGTCCTGAACCTTGTTTGACTCTATGACAACAAATACAATCACGAATATTGGGGCATTTTGAGACTTAGCACAACCTGGCATTGATTGGTTTTGCTCACTGTTGCTGATTTACAAGCTGCATTTATTTGAAGCCTTGCAGAAGCTGGAAATTTTAAAAGAAGTTAATAAAAGGGCCTGATTTCACCCAGAGATGAGGAACTGTAGGACCAGCTTTAACTGCTTGCCTTTCACCTCCAGCAGGAAGGTTCCTGTAGGCAGGACGTATTTCTGCTCCGATGGACAAAGGTCTTCCCTTCACCATCTGTGTGGTTACAGCCCTGCTGCTCCTGAGGGAATCCAGCCAGGCAGGTGAGGAGGATGATCCAGAAAGGTTTGCTGCACCCACATCTGGTTTGGCTCTCCTTTAGGGTGTTAGTTCTTCCAGTCTTTAACTCCTGGTGCTTGTGGGACCTTGTCCTGGTGTGAACCCCAGGGCTCCCCCGGTGCCAACCTGTGACTGGGGCCTTGGGAGAGCTGCTGCAGCTGAGATCAGCTGGCAGAGACCAGGAGAGGAAAAGGCCAGGGGAAGGGTGGTTGGGTGTCCCTGCACGCCTTACTGGGGTTCGGCCGCGCGTCTTGGAGTCGACTGTCCCTCGAGTCGCAGCAGGACAAGCTGAGGGTGGGGAGGCAATCGAGGTGAGGGGCCGGCTCTGAACAGTCCTACAGCCTCTTCCCAGGGTGCTGCAGGAGCCATCTCCCACTGGAAGGCCGGGCACGCCCAGGGTACAAGGGGCGAGGGAAAGGCAGAGCTTTGCAACCCCAGTCGTTTCCTGCAGCCAAGAACCGAGGGACGAGCTCCTCTCCCCATCTCTGCTCCTGCCCCCTCCCAGAGCTCCTCTCCCCATCTCTGCTCC
>JAWMRA010000052.1:4662006-4686648 GCA_035584735.1 Pseudotriccus pelzelni | reverse complement strand
CTGCTCCTGCCCCCTCCCAGAGCTCCTCTCCCCATCTCTGCTCCTGCCCCCTCCCAGAGCTCCTCTCCCCATCTCTGATCCTGCTCCCTCCCAGAGCTCCTCTCCCCATCTCTGATCCTCCCTCCCAGCCCGGCCGTGGCTCTGGGAGGGGTCACTGCCATGAACTCGGGCTTGGGGCTGCGCTTTGGGGCCTTTCAGGAGGTCTCACAAAGGGGCTTTGAACAGCTGCACCCCTGGGGGAGCTGCAGCCCTCGGAACACGCTGTTGCCTTCCAAGAAACCCCACAGGTCTTCAGAAAGGGGCCTCAGAAAGCTGTTACTGGCTTTAATAAGTTTCTAAAGGGAGACAAGAGAACTCCTTTGTGAAGATTTCCAGCTCCCACGGAGAACTGTAGTGGAGAGGGGAAAAACAGGTTTTGTTTTGCAATAATGTAGAGTTCAGCACGAGGCCAGAAAATGCAAACCCAAAGGAGGAATAATAAATACATAATGAATGAATATGCTGTTATATTTAATGAAAACCTCACAGCTCTTGCTTGAAAGAGTGAAAACACCCTACTTTTTTATTTTTTATCTTGAGGGATTTTTGGCTTTTGCACTGTGAATTCTTTGATGCCAAGGAACAATGCTAAGCATATTCTAGAAAAATCATCCTGGGCAATTAATGAGCCATATATTGACCAAATTGGGGTTTTAATTGCGCGTCTCAGGTGCAGAACCTGTCACCAGCAGGGGAAGGGAGGAGTGAGAAAACCCAGTGCCTTGGAACTGGATGGTGAGGAGCTTCTGGCTGTTCCTGGGGCTTTTCCTCAGGGCAGGAACGGGGGGATCAGCTGTGTGAGGAAGCAGGAGAGCTGATGTTTCCCCTCCTCAGGGAGGGCAGCAGGGAAACACCAATGGACTGTGCAGGATCCACTCCCCAGTGGGTGGGTGACAACCAGAACCTCCTGCAGCCCCACTCTGCCTGTTCTGTCTCTGCTTCCCTTCGTGCTGTGGAGGAGGAAACAAACTCAGGAGCCTGTGAGTCAAGGGTGAATGTTCCTTATTTAGGTGCACCATGAAATGTCACTGTCTGGAAGTAAAAGCCTGGCAAGAGCCTGATTTTGTTGTGGTGTTTTTGCAGGAGCTGGGAGGAATGATGATGCTGTGAGTAAGGTATGTAGTGCAGAGCTACTAATGAAGGTGTAGGTGCCAAAGGTCTTCGTTCAGAAATGGACGTGGTCCTGTTTTAAATGCGCTGTTTGTGTTTGGCTGTGTGTCTGTGCTTTTCTTTTGTATCTTGAGTCAGGGTTCACACAGAAGTGAATCCATGTTTCCTTGCCTCCTGTTCTTCTTGCTTCCTACTGTTCTGTGTCTCCTGGAATTGCTCTCTAATGAGACCTTAATTGGCTGATAACTCTTTTGTCTGCAACGTGAATTGATCTCTTGGGAAGGCTCTGCCACTAATCTGAGGAATTGTAACATTTCAAGTGATTTTTACTCGGACCAGGCGCTAAAGTGCAAGGCCTGTGACCTGTTCCTGTCAGGGAGCAGCCTGTGAGGTCCCTGCAGCTCAGGGGGAGGTTTAGAGCTGGTTGAACTCGCACACCCCTGACACCCCCAGGCTGCAAATGAAGCCCCAGACTGGTGGGAGCACGTCTGGGGTTTTGAAATCCAATTGTACCTTCCCTTTTTGGTTTGCAGGGCATTGACTCGAGGGGACAAGCTGAGGGGCTTCCAACCCTGACTGTCACAACGATCCTGGTAAGGCGGTGACACACGGAGAGGGACAGAGCTGGAATTGCACTGGGCCTTCCCTCCCCCGTATATTTACAGGTGGTTTTTGGGCTGCCTCTGCCACTGGTGTCCCTGTTCCTCACAGAGCGTTTCGGGGGCTGCCTCGGGGGGTAGAGCTGCAAACTGCCAGTGGTTGGCAGTGGGAGGATTTGGGGCCGTCACAGCCCACACTGGGCTGACAGTTGTGCCACTGCTGAGCCACAGCCCGGGTGTGGGTTACCTAGGTGCTGTTTCTGTCCTGCAGTGGGAATGGTGTAAAGCTCACACATGTGCAGGGACAAACCCGGGGTCTAACCCCCCAAAGGCATTGCCCTGTGCTCCAGGCAAGGGTGACTTGCAGAAGAAGCAGCTGCGGTGAATTTCCTGAGCCTTTGGTCAGGCCCTGCCCAGCCTGTGCCCCTCGCCTGAGGCTTTGCTGGGGCCAAGGGAAAAGCGTTTGGCTTTTTAGCCCGGGGGTTTCACTCACCTGTGTGGGACCTGCGACTCGCAGAGTGCAGCTGTGGCTGCGGGCAGGGCGGACTCCAGGGAACACCCTTCAGGTCTGGAAATGTTGCCCCTGCAACAGTGTGGAGAGAGGGCTTTGGGGAGGGCTTGGTAAACGCTGGTTTAACTCCCCGCCGGTGGCCCCGCAGGCTGTAAGGAGGTGTTCCAGCTCTGTGTGTCCCCCTGCACAGGAGGATCCCTACGTGATGGTGAGGGGGGCAGAGCTGGAGGGGTACTGCATGGACCTGCTGGGGGCCCTGGCGGAGATGCTGCGCTTCCAGTACCGCGTGAAGGTGGTGGGGGACGGGCAGTACGGAGCCGTGGCCGCCGGCGGCAACTGGACCGGGATGATCGGGGAGATCCTCCGGAGGGTAACGGTCCCTTTGTGTTCATAACACAGATGTGGGAACTGAGGCACAAAGAGGCAGTGGCCAAGGCAGGAAAGGATTCTGCACCAGGGCACTCCCAGTGCAGCGCTCCTCTGTCTCAGAGGCTGCCTGGTGTTCCTCTGCAGTCCCGAGAGACTGTTCAGGCATCTTGGCAAAACTTACCTTGGACTCGATCCCAGGGTGAGACTTGTCCCGTGCACGATGGCAATAATGCCTCGGGCTCTTCAAGGAAGGAAGAGTTACCCCGTGAGGTGCCATTCCCTGTGGCTGATGTTCTGTCACCCTTCAGTTAAACCTCTGTGCCCCTCTGAACTCACTCTGTGCCCCTCTGAACTCTGTGCCCAGCTCTGAGCCGTGCCAGGGAAGCAGCTGTTTGAGGGACAGAACTGCTCCCTGGCTGGAGGGTTGATTCTCTCCTCTCCTCTCCTCTCTCCTCCTGCAGGAAGCCGACATTGCAGTGGCCCCACTGACAGTCACCTCAGCCAGGGAAGAGGTGGTTTCCTTCACCACACCCTTCCTGCAGACCGGCATTGGAATCCTGCTTCGGAAGGACACGGTCTCTCAGGAGATGTCCTTCTTCCACTTCCTATCTCCTTTCAGCAAGGAGACCTGGACAGGCCTTTTATTTGCTTATCTGCTGACGTGCTGCTGCCTCTTTCTTGTCGCCAGGTAGGACTGAATTGTTTCACGGAGTGTTCCAGTCAGGGGCTTTCAGCTATGAAGAGATTAGTTTTTAAGAAAGTACCACGGAACATTTTGCTTTGAGGAACCTTCTGTATGGGTATAGTGGAAGGGCTCACAAAGCTTAAGTCCTGTCAGATTAAGCCAGCATTAAGAGTAGGATCCCCCCAGGAAGAACACCAGATCCCTTGATGTGGATTATTTATACTTTTTCCCCCTGAATGTCTGGGTTTATCCTGTCACTTTCCCCCAGACTGAGTCCCTGCGAATGGAATGAGCCAAAGAATGAAGAGAACCACTTTACCTTCCTGAACAGCCTCTGGTTTGGAGCAGGAGCGCTCGCCCTGCAAGGTGAGCTGGGAGGGGGCAGCAGCTCTGGGAGCAGTGGGGTTTCTCAGCTGCTGGTGTATCCAGCTCCATGTGTGCTGTGCTGCTGGGGGAACAGGTGTCCCAGTAGGGACACTTGGAGCACTAAACCTGCCAGTTGGGGGCTGTGTGATTAGATCTGTTGGGATTGACCTGGGGCTGCCTCTGTTTGGAGCTGTAACAACTGCAGTACCAAGCCAGCCATGGCTCTGGTGCTTTGACCGGTGTGGTGTTTGTTGGTGCTTTGGGCCACTGATGTTGTTCAGCTCTGCTCTGCAGCTGCTCAGACCAGCACCGGGGCTTTGCAGGCTCAGGGGTAGCTGCAGGGCAGGGTTTGCCGTTTGGCCCTTTAAATAAAGAGAAGTTTTAACCCTAAAGCTGATTCCTGTCTCCCCGTGGTGCAGGAGTGACGCCCCGGCCCCAGGCGCTCTCGGTGCGGGTCGTGGCCGTGGTGTGGTGGCTCTTCACCCTGGCCCTGCTCGCCGCCTACATCGCCAACTTCACCGCCCTGCTGAGCTCGGGCAGCGAGCAGCTCCCCATCCAGACCTTCGAGGACCTCGTGAAGCAAAGGAACCTGGAGTTTGGGACTCTGGAGGGCTCCTCCACCTTCTACTTCTTCAAGGTGCAGAGAATCTCCTTGTGCACACACGCAGGGGCTGAGCTGCCCAGCTCGTGCCTTAGAACAGCCTCATCACTCTATCAGTTTTCCTGGAATACTTCAAGTATTAGGATTGTTGTTCTGCTCATCTCTTCTTCCCCCTTTTCTCACAGAAAAGCAGGCAGAGAGCTCCATTTTTATGGTGTGTTCTCCTTTAGAAAGCACCTCTGCCCTTCAGGGGCTGTCCCCGGGTGCTGCCTGTGACCCTCGTGCCCCTCTAACGACAGGGACAGTCTGTGCTCACCGGGGCTCACAGGGGGCTCAAGGGCCAGAGCTTTAAGTGCTCTTGTTCTCCAGATGGTTTTACAACCCCTGCACATACGTGCACTCTTTTGGGTGATTGTTCCCCAGCTGGGTTTGACACGTGGATTTTTGGGCTGCAGAACTCCAAGAACCCCATCCACCAGATGATCTACGAGTACATGGAGAAGAGGAGGGAGCACGTGTTGGTCAAGACCTACCAGGAGGCCGTTCAGCGCGTGATGGACTCGAACTACGCCTTCATCGGGGAGTCCATCTCGCAGGACCTGGCGGCCGCCCGGCACTGCAACCTCATCCGGGCCCCCGAGGTCATCGGGGCGCGGGGCTTCGGCATCGCCACCACCCAGGGTGAGTCCCTGTGCCCCACGGGGGGACGGGCTCTGCAGGGCCACACTGGGGTAGCGTGGCCTGAGCCTGCGCTGACAGCGCAGAGGATGGACAGACAGGACACACGGCCCGGCAGGGAATTCTCACTGGCAGGGAATTCTCACTGGCACCCACCGACTCTTCCTCTGAAGTGGAATAAGCAAAGGCTCCCCTCTCCCTGCGGTGTCCTGGGTTCCTGGGGGTGTTGGCTTTTGTCCTGGTCCCAGGAATGCTGAGCTCCCACTGCAGTGGGCAGGGCACAGGTTGCTCTTGTTGGGCACAGGTTGCTCTTGTGGGGCCCAACTGCTGCTACTTCCCGAAGCACCTTCACCTATCCCTGTTCCACAGGCGTTCCCACACCTCTGTGGACAGCACCGGCTGGTTGGTGGTTGTGCTCAGGGCACGCCTGAACTCGGGCTGGCCCCGCTGGGTGGTGGAGCAGCGTCACCAACAGCGTAGCGTGGCCGGGATCTCCCCCATCCCTCTCTCCCTCCCGTTTGCAGCCTCCCCCTGGACCAAGCCGCTGTCCATCGCTGTGCTCCGGCTGCGGGAGCGGGGGGACCTGGACTACCTGCGCAACAAGTGGTGGGAGAGCAGCTGCCTGCGGCGGAGCCGGGAGCGCTGGAGCCCCCTGGAGCCGCCGGCGCTGGGGGGGCTCTTCCTGGCCCTGGGCATCGGCCTCGCCCTCGGCGTCCTGGCGGCCCTGGCCGAGCTCTCCAACAGCAGCCGCCTCACGGCCGGGCACGCCAAGGTGGGTGTGGGCTGTGCTGCCAGCCCCTGTCCCTCCAGGGCTGCACCTCCAACCCGCTCCTGCTCCTCCTCGGGGGGGAGGGAGGCCCTGCCCTGTGTTTATCCCTTACAGCACCAACACTTCACTGCTGGGGCTGTGGGATGGTTTTGTACCCTGAACAGGGGAGCAGTAATAAAAGAGCCCCTCCCTCCTCCCCAAAATGGAATAGAAACGTTTGCTGAGTCCCAAGCCAGCCAACTCATTCCAGTGTGCTGGGGGTTACAGAGGACAGCAGTGATCAGTAACAAGTTTATTCTCAGTTATGGCTGTTCTTAAGTCATTTGACAAGCAGGAAAAGACACGTAATGGAACTGCACCAGTGTCCGAGTGCGCCCCTTGGTGCTCCTGTTCCCCATCCATCCCAAGGGCCGGGCTGTGCACATGGAAAAGGGGATCCCGTGACACAGAACGACCCACCCACCCCCTTCTCTCCTCCCTTCTGTCTTTCAGAAATCTTGTTGCTCTGTTTTCATAGAAGAGATCTGCACCCGCCTACGTATAAAAGAAAAGGCCAGACCCAGCCAGGAGACGTCAGGGAAGGCAAATGCTTAGGAATGTTCTGCCGAAGGGATGGGCCTGTGATAGGGTTGTACCATGTTCATGTCCTAGGAGCTGTGTCAGTGTAGAAAGATGTTTTTCTGCTAGTCTAGAGTAGTGGTTTTCTAATTGCACACAGAGCACTTCTGGAGTGGTGGTGGAGCTGGATGCAGAGGGAAATCAAGTGGCTTGGAAGAATTTTAAATTGATAAGGGAGGGAGTGGAACTGTGACAAACAAGGGAGTGAATGGCCTGGTAAAATGGAGCTGAGCTGGCCAGTGGTGGATCCGTGTCTAGGTTAGGAGTTTACCCTGTAAGTCCATAAATGCCTGTAGGAGCAAGTGACTGGAGACAGGTTAATGGGAAGCCTCTGCTACTAATTAATGTGTGAGGTGCAATCTGGGAACTTAAAGCTCTTGTCTGATTGTTGTGATCAGGAACAACAGCTTAAGCATTTCAGCTATAAATAGCCTGTATTCCCTGTCTGAGCAGGAGATGCTGGTTGTAACCCCAAACAAGCCCAGGAAGGGGAGCCCCTGCCAATAAGGAACCACTGGAGTTAAGGAATTCCAGGCATGGGCTTGTCCTTTGTCCCTTCCCAGCACAGGATAAGGGTCACCGGTGACAATGTTTAGTTCCAGTTAACCTATTGAGGATGAGGGTTAACAGTGGAAATCCAACAAGACTAGAGCTGGGAGTCCCCACCTGCTCCTGGGAACAGACAGGGAGAGCAAGTGCTGGGAAATCAGGGCTGGTCGTTATCTCAGCCCACGAGAGCTCCAGCTCAGGCACAGCCTGAGCAACATCTGTGGGGCAGAAGGTGGATCAGTCCTTCCATCAACTGAACTGCACAGAGCAGGAGAGATTTAGGTAAGTTTAAAAGCTGAAAATGCAATGTCAGGTTCACTTAGCACTTAAAATCTATTTGGTACGTGCCCTGTCACTGCTGGCAGAGTAGGCAGAGATGTATAAAAAAAGGTTTCATTGACATTTAAATATATTTCTATATGAATGTCTCACAGAACAAAAAAATAAAGTCTTTTCATCACAAATACTGCAGCATTAAAATAAACACTTACCAAAATAAACAATGAGTGATATACATATATATGTATTTGAGTGTGTAGACTATAGAGTGAATCATATTGTTGCTTTTTAAGTCACAAAAGCACAATATAAATACGGAATTTCCTGTGAACTCTTTTCCCTGTTGTAATAAAAATACATTCTTTACAGTTAAAGTAAAACTAGTGCAAGTCCATCCTCTGCTCCTCCCAGCCCATCATTTACATGGCACTTCGTACTTGAAGATGACACTGAAGATCTTGCCCCCGAGGCGGTCGGCGAGCCACGAGTTCTTGATGACGGCCAGTTTGAGGCTCTCGCACCTCAGGGCCGCGTAGTAGTTGGTGTGGATGGCCCTGCCCATGCCCTCGATCACCACCAGGTCCGTGTTCCGCTCCCGCACCAGCACCGCCAGCCCCTGGTCCAGGCGGCTGCAACGAGGGGGCGTCAGGCCCACACCCCCCAAACCTGCCCCTGCCCTTAACGGGGGCACTTCAGACCGAGGGAAGGTGCCTGAAATGTCACTGAATATCCTGAGCTCCAAGGGACCCGCAGGGATCAGCCGGTCCCGCTGCTGGCCCTGCACAGGGCCAGCCCCAAGAGCCCCACCCTGTGCCTGAAAGCACTGTCCAAACAGCTCCTGAGCTCTGTCAGGCTGTG
The DNA here is from genome assembly GCA_035584735.1 of Pseudotriccus pelzelni. Lineage (NCBI taxonomy): Eukaryota > Metazoa > Chordata > Aves > Passeriformes > Tyrannidae > Pseudotriccus > Pseudotriccus pelzelni. Next base: position 4,678,617 of record JAWMRA010000052.1, on the reverse strand, counting down.
ACCACCGCCTGGGGAACCTGTTCCTGTCATTTTAAAGCTTGTTTAAATGCATCAGAACTGGGATTTCCCAGAACACACAGGTAAGTTCTGTCTCCAGCAGAAAAACTAATCCAAATTAAAGGGGTTAACGTGAAATGCTGCTCACTGCCAGGGGATTTTGGGTCACTGCATCAGCCATAACCTGACCAGCTGCTGAGAGACCTGACAAAGTGAACACAGACACCTCCACAGGGCCTGATCAGTGCTACAACTCTGTAAATCCACATTAAACAACTCCTAATGTGTGTGTGAGTAATTCCCATCAGGAAAGGGGGCTGGGATGCTCCAGAGCCAATCCCTGACCGTCCTGCAGATGAGGGACACAAACAACAACCCTGCCCTTTGCCCACCTACCTCAGATCCAGGCACGGAGAGCTGGAGCCCGTCTGAACCAAGAGCAGCTTCTCGTCCTTCAGGGCAGAGCTGTTTGTTAAAAAAACAGACAAAACCTTTCAGCAGCTGCTTCAGCAGAGTCCTGCACATCTGGGAATGAGCCAGAGAACCCGGGATATCGAAGCCTCCTTGGCCAAGACTTCCTTTCCTGCTGGGAGCACAAGGGTTGTTCAGTGAGCCCCGTCCTCTCCCAGGGACAGTTGTGTGTGTGACAGGGATGGGTTTGCCTCTACTAACACAGAAAATTTCTGGTTGAGTAGTTTGAGCACTTCTCAGGGAAGACACAGACAAGAAATACAGTCTTGGGCGGTCAGGAAAGATCCAACGTCTACACTTTTCACCTTAACCAAAGCAAACCCTCTGCCTTGGCTTTTGTGCAGGCTGCAGATTTCAGGCACTACGTCACCCAGTTCCCTGTGGGCTCAGTGAGTGCCAGGGACTGTGTTTCCCCCAGGGATGCCCCCCGTTCCCTGCTTACTGGATCACGGGGTCCATGGCCGCGATGCGCTCGGTCACGATCAGGGACTCGCTGTAGGTGACGTCGTTGAGGGCAGGGCCAGAGTTACAAGCCAAAATAACCTGTGGGAAGGTGGCAGGAGAGTTCACAGTGAGCCCCTGGAGCGACAGGTATTTGAGTTATTCCCAATTTTTGGCACAGAAGAGCCAATCTGAAGTGTCCTGCTGGAAAGGCAGCTCCACCCTCCAGCAGTTACCAGAGCTCCACTGCCCAGGAATTCCGGGAGAAAAGCACTCACCTCTGTCCCTCTAGAAAGGAGCTCTCGGACAAAAGGAAAGACTCCTAAAATTATGTCTATTCCACTGTTATCTGCGAAAATTAAGGCACATTTATGAGGAGGACCCTCCTGCAAGAGAAAACCAATGCATTCAGGATGGAGCACAGGTCACTGCAGGGAACAGTTTGTTATGTACAACTACTCGCTCCAGGAGCCCCCACTTGTACCCTCAAACCCTCGAGCCTTTGGGTCTCTGTAGCAGCAAAGTCCCAGCACAGACTGGGACAAACAGGAGGAACTGGGGTCCCTGCTGGTGTCTCTGCACAGGTGTCTAAAACACCTCGGGTTCCTCTGCTGTGCTTGAGACAGGGCTCTCAAACTCCAGCAGTAAAACCTCCACCTCAGTGGGGCAGGCCCAGCTCCAGGGCCAGGCCTGTCACCTCTCTGGGCCTGCAGGTCCCACTGTCCATGGGCACTCTCCCAGAGCGTGCTGGAAGTCAGGACCTACCTTGGTGGGTGTTTAAAGCCAGCCTGGTGCTGGCTGAACAGGATTCCCTTCTGCCAGGAAAGGGCAGGATGGACTGCTGGGGGCAGTGACATCCTAAAATGAAAAGATATTGCCTACTCTCCATTAACCTCTTCATTTATTCTCAATCTGATGCTATGAAACTCAGTTCACACCAGCAGAAGAAGTGAAAACCACTTAATTCCTAATAAAAAACTGACAGGGCAGTGCTCGAGGTTCCTCAGTTACCCCCGTGACACAAGATTAGCTGATGCTTCGCTTTGGGATGTAACACAATGATCTGCCACAGTCTGCTCATCCCAAACCTTTGGGCTGCCAATTCCAACCAAGAGATTTACACAAAGACACAAGAGTGTTTCAATTAACCTTAATTAAACAGTAATAGAGATCACATGGGGAAAAAAGCTTTGCTAATTGATAAGTTAATTACTTCCAACAGGCTCCTACATTAATGACAGTTTAGACCGGCTACTCAGTGGGAAGAACAGCCCAAATGTCACATCTGGCCCCAAATTTTCAAGCTCAGGGGTCTGGCTGTACAGAAATAAGTCCCTTGTAAGGAGGGGACACACTGTGGTGCCTCTGGAGCAGCTCCAAGAGCAGCTGGGCTCCAGTGCTGCAGTTCCTGTGGGAATTCAGAGAAGCACCTCAGACAGTAACCAAGTGTCAGATTAATCCCTTTATTCCTTTCTTTATGGTGAATTAGTGGGACTGTGTCACCAGGGTTTGTTTTGCATTGTCTGAGCAGTTTGGTAGATGTGTTAAACCCCCAGGATCAATCAGGTGGTTTGATGATGAAGGTATTAAATGTGTGGATTAAGTGTGGTGTCATACCTTCAGTCTCTGCAGCCACTGGCTGTAGGAATCTTCCAACCAGGGACGTTCTGTGGCACAGACAGACCTGGGTCAGCAATTCTGACAGTCACTGATTCTTACAAACAGTCATTCTGCACACTGTCAAAGCAGGAGGTTCACTCTACACGTACTGAAGCATTCAATCATTTGAGCTCAGCTTTTCCATGTTTAATGTTTAGATCCAAAGGGTTCCCAGGCTCTTCGTTATGGGAACGGCTCAGTGAGAGCAGTCCTGAAATGGGATTTTCATACTAAAGCACTGGAGCCACTGAACTGGCTCCTGTGGGCTGGGGGTGCTGGACCTCCCAGGGCACTGTCCCCTGACAGGGACAGAGCAGTTACTGGAGCTCTCTGTGCTGAGGCTCCTGCTCAAGGAGGGAGCTTTGCAGGATTTAAATCCTTTGGAACACAAACAGGAACATTCCACCCAAACTCTGGATCTGTATTTAGATAACCCTAACAAGTACTAATGTTTTCTTGTCATGTGGGCAGCAGAACTGCCAGAACAAACATTCCCACTCTCTTCTGCTCCCTCATTTACACAACATCCAGCTCCAACCACCACCTGGACCCCCTGTACCTTGTAGCTTGGACTTGGCTTCTTCAAACCCAAACTGTGGCTCAGACTCCAGGACGCTGCATCAGGAGAGAAATAAAGGCCCACAGTTACACACCTTCCCCTCACACAACTGTAATTCCAACATTCCTACATCAGGTGCTCAGCAATTTCACTGCACTGGGGGCTGGGCGGGGTTCAGGACTGGGAAACAGACACTTTGTGCTCATGCTGAAGACAAAAGGCTCAGCTGGATGTTCAGTTCAAGTTCTGATGCCGAAAGGAAAATGTACAGCTGTCCGCCAGAGGCACGGGGGGGGGAAATGGAAACTCCCCTCACACAACACTTGGGAGCAAACATCCAACACTTGACTGGGGTGAAACACAAACTACAGTTACAGTTGGATTGGTGCACTTCAAAAAAACCAAACAAACCCACAACTAGACATTCTGTAGCTTAAAAGGTGCTGTTAAAAGATGCAAACACCTACTCTGAGACCGCCTTTGCTCCCCAGTCGAAGACATTCCCTGCCAGGAGTCCTTTCACCAGAGCAAACTGCCTCTCCTCCCAGCCCAGGGAATCCAGGGATTCTATTACACTCTGGAAACACTTTAAGGCTATTCCATTTTCTTTCTGCTTTACCTGTAAGACAGACATGAAATGCTGGTTTATATCAAAAGTTTCTTACCCATCCTTGGCTGTCTCAGTCCCAAGAACATGCTCGAGCATCTCCTCTACACTTGTGGTCTCTCATGGACCAACAAGTTACTACTGTCAGTGTGCTCAGGACCGGGGAAAAGCTTGCCTGGAGTTCTAATAAAAATCTTCATTAGAGCCAGGATATGATCCAGGATATGTGTTGTCCACCCTGTGAGGCAAAAACTCACCTTGGAATAAGGGTCTGGAAAATTGAACTCGTTTAAACAGTGTTCCCTTGTGTCCAAGAGACTCCTCACTGTTAAGGTACCGTATGCACTGGAATAAGGGAGAAAAAGAGATCAACTACTTCAAACAGCAAAAATTCTTCTCTGTTTCCTCCTGAAGTCACAGCACCTCACACAGGCACTAAAGCTAAAAGTCTCATTGCTAAACCCTTGTTCTAAGGGGTAAATCTGTGGTACAGATTATTTAAATACAGGGAGGGCGAATGTTCAGAGCAAGGCCAGATACTCGAATTGACCTGCTGCCATTTTTAATTACCACGTACAAACTTTTAATAATGAATTTCCTGCCAAGACACATTTTTTCTGTTCAATTCCAACACAGGAAATCCAAAAGCTCTGGGCAGAGAACCTGATGTTTGACACAGTAACTTGCTGCAGCCTTCAGCCTGCTTGGCTTTCAGCCTGCTCTGCTTCACCACCTGCTTGGCTCTGGTTGCCTTTGGATGTGCTGCCTCTCTGGAAGCAGCAAGTGCTGCCAAAGGGAAGGTAAAGGCACTTACAAGGGCTGCTGCCTGAGCGTCTGGAGCTTGTTCCAGTATTTCTGCCGGAACTTCTCCGCTCTCTCCTGAGCATCCACGGAGTCTGGCTGACTGGCTGCCGCTCGCTTTGCCACCTGGGACAGAAATGGGGCAGCACTGGAGTTACCAAATTAACTCTTCCTCCGTGTGACTGCTCCGAAGTTCAGCCTGAGAAATAACCCCTCCATCTGCCGCCCTGTTCAGTGCCTGGGGCCCGTCTGCTCCCTCCCACTCAGCACCTCCCAGCTTTCCTACCCTGCAGCCACCAAAGAGCAATTTTAATGCCTCTTTTCCCAAAAGATTTCGAGTTTATTTTCCAGACTGTACTTTCAGAAATCAAACACAAGTTCTAACTGCTCACAGGAGGGGAAAACAACAAATGCACACACACAAAAGGAGAAGCAGGCAGAGCTGTAACGGTGCACATCGACCCCTTGTGTTGTCTCTCTGTTCGCTGCAGGGACTGACTGAAGCAGCCTGAGAGGAGAGCACTCTGTGTGAGTCAGTCCCAGCTCTTCCCAGGGAACAGTGGCTGTGAGGCAGCAGGACTGTCCTGAGAGCAGGAACACGCAAGGGATCTCCGGCCTTTGGTTGTATAACTGTCCTGCTTGCAGCTCTGTACACAGAGGTGTAGGCGCTATCAAGGGAGAAAATGCTTTGAAAGCACCTTTAAAAAAGGGAAAAAAGCACCACAGGAGAGGAGCACTTCTGCCTTTGAAGGTGCCAAGCACTTCCTCGGGAGCCTGGGACAAAGTCAGGAGCCTCTGTTGCAGGAAGAGGGGCTGCACTTACACACTGAGGGGTGACACAGCAGCAGTTTAACCAGGATAACCATCTTGGTTCACAGATTTATTTGCAAATACCTGTGACAGTCATAGGACTGCTGTGTGACACTCACCCCATCCAGGGCCTCCTCGAAGCAGGTGAGCCAGTATTTTCTGGCCATGGCATCATCTGTGAGGTCAACAGTGTCTGGGATGTAGGTGGAGGGGTCTTTCAGCAGCGGCAGGTTCACAAGTGGTCTCTCCAACCTGTCCATTTCCAGCATGTCAAACTGGGTGCCAAGGGAAAGGCATTGATTACAACTCATTCAGAACTGGATTCAGAGCAAGTTAAACAAGTACAAGGGCTGTCAAAGTCCAGCCACAGTTAAGACTGACAGATTTGCAGACAATTCATATTATTTATCCACGCCCATCCTATAGACAGAAATTATCAAGTTTTATGCCAGTTTTCCTGTGAAATCAGAATTCCTGTACTGTCAGTGTGTTTGAGAGATGACTGAGCTTGTGCTCTTCTGTCCCATCATATGTTTGTCTTCTCACAGGAAGTGAATTAATGCTGCTTAGAGACAGTGGAACATCAGATTCCAAATTCTGAAGTGTTTCAGCTGTAGCAAAATCCAGCTGCTTCAGAGAAAGGGCAAGAGATAAATGTCACCCCCTGGTTTGGTGAAGGAGAGTAAGACCAAGATGGTGAAGGAGAACAAGACAAAGTAGCAGCCACAGTCTGTTCTATGAGAGTACACCAAACATCACACAAGACACAAGAAAACATCACAGGACTCCAGACAGCAGATCAGTCACTTCCCTGGGCAAGCAGGAGTCCCAGGGCTGCAGAATAATGACCTATTCCCACACCAGCACTGCTCAGAGAACACACACAGCTCTAGAAAGGACCCCACATACTGTACCACTCCGTGTTCTCTGCATGGGGTAAACATCAGGTGATGTGCTCATAAGACCAGAACTCCCAGCATAATTCTCTCCCCAGCTGTACTGGTTTGGATCTAGAAAAGAGAAAGACAGAGACACACATAACCTGAAAATAAAACTGGAAATACTCCTGTGAGTGAGTCTAGAGCCAGCAACCCTGCTGAGCAGCTGCCTCACTGCACAGGCCAGCTCCCCCTGTCTTTAACAGCAAAAATCATTTTCCCCTCTAACCCCCAAAAGAAATGTTTCAACCACTCAGTGAATTACCTGCTCCAAAGAGCTTCAACCTGAATGAGACAGGAGACAACTTAAGTTCTACAATCATTATTTTTAACCCCGTTTCCTTGTCATTAACCAGCATGCCTTCAAAGCACTACGACTGAGCACAATTTCTTACTTCTAAATCTAGACAAAACAGAATTACAGAACTCCCAAAGCACAATATAAGTTTCATAGAAACATTGCAGTTACTTCTAGATTTGTTTGAGAAAAAGTTTAATGAGCTCAGGTGTACAGTACATGCTGCAAAAGCAATGTCTCTAATTCCTCAGCAGCTGCTTCCTTGCCCATCCCTAGGAAATGGGTATGAAGAGAACTCCACATCCATTACTCTGAGGTGCATTCGATACCACAATTGAATACCATTAACAGCCCCACTCTCTGTCCCACTGTGACTAAGGTACTGCCTGGCTTGCCAGTGCATTGACAAGGGAAAAAGAAAACTAAAGTGGCAGAATTCCAGCAAAGCTCCCTGATTCCAAGGAGCGCTGGACAGGAGGGTCTCGTCTGTGAGGCTTTTCGCTCTCAAACGGACACAGTTTGGAGATGCTGGTCTTCCTCAGTACATTAACAGAATTCAGAAGTGGCTTCTTAAAGAGGGGGAAAGCTCTCCAAAACCACATTTCCCTGGCAGATTTAGAGTTCTGACTGCTCTTGGCAGAAGTGGAGAGAAGAAAAGAGCCCAATCCTGTTGCCTTCTCAAAGGTGAGCAGGAAATCCAGTGAGAAATTAGGATGTCCCTGCCAGAATGTATAAACCCAAAGCCCAGCATCTGTGTTTAGTAGTGCCAAATCTATTTATTTAGGCAACAGCTTACATGCAGCCTCTCAAGAGAAACTTGGACAGTACACTGACATTTCAGAACACAGCATATACAGAACAGAGCAGTGCTGTACTTACTGTCTTGTTCAGCTCCTTTTAAAAATGCCCCAATGGCTCCCAGGTAGCCTTCATGTCTCAGGAACAATGCCTGAACCTCTCCCTGCCACAATATGAAACATTGCAATTGGATGGTCCCTGAGGGCTAACAGGTACTTCTTTGTCACTAGTTTTACACTTAAATTTAATAGAAACAACTAGAAGATGGCAATATTCATTTGTACTACATTCTCACACATTCAGTAACTGTAACTGGTGCTGCTGAAAGAGCTGGAGGAGGAGCTGCTCTCACACATCACGGCAGTTCTTACACATGCACGGGCGGGCTGTGCTGAGGCTGCACACCAGAGCACGGGGAGCCAGTGCCTGCCCTGCACCAGCCATGAATATTCAACTCCTCTTGCTTGGACAGGCTGCAAGTACAAGGCCATGTGATTCCCAGGTTCAGGTGTGCCACTGCATCCAACACGTCTGAGACGCTGCTCGTGGCCCTTATTTCACTATTCACCAACGGACAGCCCTGTGTGCTGTCCCATCCGAAGAGTTTAATGGTTAATATAAAGTTCAGGAATGCTGGGGAGGAGAACACCTCCCATCCTGCAGCAGGGGCTGTCCCAGGCTGGGTGAGACAAGGCAGCCAGCAGGGACTGTGGGAACAGCTCAGCTGAGGGCAGCTGCAGGAGAACTGCAGCTCACAGGGAGATTCGGATTGGATACAGAACTGCTGATAAAGTGACTCTGACAACAACCTAAAGCTGCAGTTTTGCAATAATTTTCTGAGAACCCAAAGTTTTGCAGAAAGGGACCACAATGGTGAAACAAAAGGGGGAAAAGCAGCATACAGGGTCTCTTGCCTGAAGCACTGAGGTGAGAAAAATGGTGTCATCTGCTCCATAAAATTCCAGAAGTGCAGCAGCTAATCTAGCTGTAATAGTCATTAGTGAGCTTTTGGGCTCGACCTTTTTTCTAGTGAAAAATCTTCAGTACTCTCCACAGCTTCAAAACCTGCAAGGAACTTCAGCTTGGTTGATCTGGGGTTTGATTATTTTTAACAACAAACAACAGAACCCCACTGATGCCAACTCCTGTCTGAGCAGAACAAGCCCACGCTGCAGGGCCTGAGGGTGGGAAGGTGCAAGTCAGCAAGAGGAATTGAATAGTGATGGTGGGTATCTAACAACACAGTGAAAACTCATCACTGGACAGCTACGAGACACTGTCAGTCAAAAATGGTAACAGAGGGAGGGGGGAGAGGAAGAACAAGGGCTGGAAACAACTCCCAGGCACTTCACAGCGATTTCACCCCTCCCACAACACAGCCCTGCCTCACCTACCTAAAGAGCAGCCCTCTAAGCTTTACTTCAAGTGCAAATGCACTTATCAAAGCACCTGAACATCCTAGAGAAACGACTGAGCAGGTGGCTTTGCTACAGGCCGGTCTCCGTTTGCCTCACCTTGGAGAAGAAGTTGATGCTGTAGGTTATTGTGCGCATGGTGACGGGGTGGCCCCGGATGAAGAACCCTCCAAAGTAGATCTTGTCCAGGTTGTGCAGTTTGGCATAGAGGCAGGCCAGCTGGCCAATGTCGTTGCTGATCATGTGCAGTAAACTTTTGGCCATGTCTTCTTTGGAAAATTCTTAAAGGGAAGGAACAGTAAATCAAATGGAACGCAGCTGAGGAAGCTCACGCGGACTGCGCTTTTCTAACCAGGAGCCCACGGCTGGGGAAAGGAAAACACAGCTACTTCAAACAAGGAAGGGGTGGGCATTTGGCTGAAGGTATCATGAGAAACAAACTCAGTCTCTGTGAAACATTTCTTGGAAAAAAAAACCTGCTGGAAAGGCCAACAGGAAATGGCAAGAATCCATTTTTTCTCTCTAGGAACCACGGACCATCAGCCTCTACCTGAGATGCACTGCAGGCATTTCATTGTAACACTGAAAAGAAACTGCAAATTATAGCAAATCCCTGCCACAGGGCCTTTCTGGAGCCCAGAAAGCCACAGGAATTAATCAACCCTGGACTAACTAGATTCTTTTTTTTCCTTTTCCCTAGACACCGAAAATTCAAGCGTCTGCTTGTAAAGCAGCACCAGAAAATTTTAATCCATAAAACATCACGCAGACAAAACACAGGGTCACGAGAAGGGCTGTGATTGTTCTCAGCTCTACTCTTTAGATGACTCCAAGGGTGATTCCACGGGCCAGGGGAATGGCTGGGCAGCTGTTCCACCCCAGTACCTTTGTCTGCTGTGGTGGACTTGCCGAAGCTGCTGGCGATGAGATTCCCACTGAGCCCCAGGGTCTGGTAGGCCCCTCCATACACGTCCTTCACCAGCATGTCCACGTTGGTGTGCTGTCCCTTGGAGGCCAGTTGCAGCAACTCATCAAACTTCTGAGGGTGAGAAGCAAAGTTACCACAGCTGCCCTGGACAGCCAGAGAATCTTGCTCACAAACCCAGGGTATTTTTACTGACCAAAACCAGGGGGTTCGGCCTGCCTTATAATTAACCCTGCCAGAACGAAGTCAGAACCACAGTAACTAAAAGGACACAGAATTACGTTTCCTTGAAGCATGAGAGAAAACCAAAAAGTTTGAGAAGAGCCTCAGTGTGCTTTTACTGTTGCAGAATGTGTTAATGTCCCTGAAATTAAACTTGCAGGCAAGCTGCATTATCCCAATACTTAATTTATAACTCTGCTAACTCGAATTTCTTCCACAAAATCAAGACAGAACTAAGAGCGGGCACTGTCATGTTGTCAGATTTCTTCTTTAAGAGCATCAGCACTAAGCAAGCTGTGTCCTCCCTTTGACATTTTCTTATCTGGTGCACATGGAACTGCAGCTTTTCCTACTCTGCTGACATTCAGGACACTCATTTAAGGCACGTGGCTCTTTGGGACAGCAGAGACCAGCGTGATGTAAGAGCTGAGGAGAGCAGCACCAGTTCAGTCCTTGTCCTGGCACATCACCAGCCTGGGATTTAAGTGAGGAACCCCTGGAACTGTAACATGTGACCAAGAGGCAAAATTCCTGCTCTCTGCTCCCAGACACTGGGTAGCAATTGGGTGTTCTCTGCTTTTCTTCTGCAGACAGGATTGCAGGAACTGCTTTTCTCTACGAACACTACTTAAAATAGTTATTTCTCCCTATTCAGTTTGGCATTCCAACATTCCAAGCTTCCTCTGAGAATTCATTTGATCCCATTTAAAACAGACACTTGGATACCTTTGTTTTGGTGAGCAGTGCTCCAAGACCCCAGAAGGTTCCACCTCCAATTGAGCTCCCTCCAATCCACTCGAATTTGTCTTCTGTTTCTACCTGTCAATCAAACAAGGCAGATTTGTCTGGAAAGCCCGGGATAACTCTGAACACACAGACAGACATGAGAGTGCAGGGTTTGGAACAGTGGAATTACTGTAACTATTTAACTGTGTCAGTGGAAGGTGAGAAGTGCACGTTCCACATACTTATACCACAAGCAGTTTTTGGAATCTCTGTATTTAATTCTTGGCCAACAATCCTAAATATAGATCTCAAATAGGGTCCCGTCAACAGCGTGCCAAAACAAACATAAAAAAATCACTTTGATCTGACAGCCTTTGTCCTCACCAGGTAATGGAAGAGCTTCTCTAAACACCAAATTAAATGTGATTAAAAAGAATCTCACTGAAATGGAAAAGCATTCATAACTCTGTAATAAAAATAAACAGAAATTATTTTTTAAAAAGCGTTATTTTCATCCTAAACCTTGCTTTACCCAAGAAGAAACAGTAAGATGTTTGAGATCACCTTTATCCAAGTGCCCAGTAAATCCATTTAGCAACCACTCACCTTCACTATGGAAACCCCCGAGCCAATATTCACCAGCAAGTAAGGGAAAATGTTTGGGTGGTTTGTCTGGAACCGGAATTCCGTGTCCGAGTCCTTCTGGTAGGCAAACACTTCGTGCGGGATGTTCCTCAGTACAAAATTGCACCCCTTAATTAGGCAGGTCATTACATCTTCCTTATCAACCCTGAGGAGGAGGAAGAGCCTCAGGTCAGTGTCCCAGCCCCGCTGATAAGCCCTTTCCTTTTGCAGCAGCAGGGTACCCTGAGCTCCCAAACAGGGACTTTCACACCAGGAGGCAGAAGGCCAGCTCCCTGCAGACAGGAATCCTCCACGCCCCGGTGCTGGCTGGAGTTGTGTTACACAGTAACTGCAGTCCTGGTGTCAGTACAAACAATCCTGCCCCCTCTCTGGCTCCTGTCCTCCCTCCTGTCCCCGCACCGCTGCCAGAAAGTAGGTCAGGAAGCTGAGCTGGACATCAACCTAAGGAAACAATTCCCAACCATGGATAAATTGTCTATTGCTCTTCCCCTGCCTTCTAATAAAGGACAAAAGGCCTCCTCAACATTTCAGCTCTGCTTATGACAGATCCAAGGGACTGTGAGGAGCCTAAAGCCAGGATTAGCAACCACAGGAAAAGGGACTGCTCACAAGAGCAGCAGGATTCACAACAGGACGTATCCTGAGGCAGGAGTCTGGGAATGGGATATGTGGCTTAGAGAAGACGAATGATGACTTGCGTTAACTTCTGTGTCTATGTACTGCCACTGATTTATGGGAAATTCTCACATGAAGTACCACAAACCCTGCTGAAAACACACAAACACACCTTGGTGACTACAGAACGCTTTATGAGTGCCAGGATGGAGAAGGTGCTGCTGTCTGGGGAACAACTGAGAATGTCAGGACCACATGAAAACCAAAACCTGCTGCATCACCAGAGAAAAGAAGGGAAATGGCCTCCTTGTCTTGATTAACTCATCCTTGTCTTGATTAAGTGCTAGTTAGTAACAGTCAGTAAGGTACTGATGTGGGCTGGTGTGAAACAAAAGTTACCAGAATCCCACCTATCAGGAGAAAAAAATAGTTTGCAAAGGCAGTGAGAAAGCAGCTGAGCACAGACCCTCAGGGGCTGAGGAATGTACTGCACAGGATCACAGCCTTGAAGTTCTCCCCAGTAACACCAGGTAATGTTTAATGTTGGGGTAAATTAATGGCATTTTTTTCTATAATTGCAGTAGAGTTTTAGCGTATGGTGTTTGATAATGATGCTTGAAGAGTGAATTTCTGATCTGTAAATTCATGGGGCTGCCCTTTAGTCTCCTGCAAGCCTGTGCATGGAGTTTAGGTAGGAGGTATACAGTGACTGTATAACATCAGTTAATTCTGAGCATGCCCAGGAAAATTAGAAGCTTTTGGAGTGGGAGGAAGTTAAATCCTTCACGGAAAAGAGCTGGGATAATTCCCTGCTTTCCTCTGTTCCCTGCCCCCCGTGAGCTGGCTCAGCTCCTGCCCTCCCTCTGTCAGCCCCTGATACCTTTATCTCGGGGCAGCTCCTGCCCTGAGCCAGGGACAGGCACAGCCCTGCTGGGTGTGGGGTGGCAAGGGGAAGGTTGGCCTCTAGAACCCCACCAAGGAAGAAGTCCATTCCTGTAACGGAGTTTAAACGGTTCCACTTACTTCAACCCCAACTTCTTCTCAATAAGGTCTTTGAATTTATAGGCACCACCACCTGTAGCTTTGATGACTTTTGTCTCCGTATTGACAAGATGGTCTTTGATGAAATCTAGGCAGGTTTCAATGTAAGTGTTCTCAAATTTAATGAAGTGAAGTCGAGCTGTGATCTCCTCCTGAACAGATATTTCATACAAGGGTTCATTTTCTATGTCCTTTAAAAAAGAAAAGAATTTATTAGAGATCTCTCTTTGAGAAACAAGGCTAGATGCTAAACTACTGAACATCAATACTTGTGCTTTTTTCCCTTGGAACTGTGTTAAGGCCATTAAATGTAACACCCCGAGCTCTGTCAGAGAAGGGCAGAGTTTCACAGGTCTTAGTTCTCCTCAGGCTGAGATAATTAATTCTCCCATGCACCAGACACGGATGAAACCTCTCTGGATGACAAAAGTTATGTCCGTGTAGGAGTAGGGGTCTTTTACCACTCTTACCTGCCCAGAAAATAACTATTTCAAACACTACCTGGCAATACAAACACTTCCAAGAAGTTTTATATAGAACAAGTTATTAAATGGGTTTTGGATAAGATTTCTGTTCTCCCCTGAGAAGCCAGTCCAGCACCTCACTCTTGTGAGTCAACCCCCTGCAGCTGATCCCTGCTGGAATTCTCACCTTTCCAGAGTGATCAAAGGATCTCACTCGTGCCACTTTGTGCTGCACAGTTGAATAATAAGCCAACTTGGTTAATGAGCCACCTGTTCATAAAGAGATGACAAGTTATGATTAATGCCTCACCTTAAACCACAGAACTTATGTCAGAGTTCTTGGCTTTCCAGGTCTCCTCAGGTAAAGCCAGACACAATTAAGGTAAATGCAGTGAGCCAAAGAACCCCTGGCCTGGTTAACCTTCAGTTTCCCATGGAGGGAAAAGCTCCACGAGCTGAACTTGTGCCCAGCGGTGTGGGATGACTGAAGGCGAGCAGAGCAAGTTCTTAATTAGCCAGGCTGGCGCATGTAATGCTGTTATTAACCTTGTCTGCAAACTTTCTGGAACCCCCCAGTCTGCTGCTCCTAAGAGGATTTTCTCAGTGGTTTTGCCAGAGCTGAGCAACGAACCCTCGTGCACAATTAGTGTTTCAGCAGCAACACTTAAATAATATTCCTGTAATACTCTTAGCCCGGGACAAGTCTGCAAGTTCGTGGCTGGTTAGGAGGTGACTCTGTGTACTGGGTAACTGTTTTGCAAGGTTGTTCTTGGCTTTGGGGTAAAGAATGCTCAGAATGGTGTTTCTCAAGCCCAAAAGTGCAAGTCTGACCAGAGCAGCCTCATCACCCTCTCCAGGCCTTGAGTTTGCTCGTGGCAATAAAACTTGCAACTCTCCCCTGGGAACAGAGCTCAAGCCCTTGGCCTGTCTTTGCATCTGACCTGTAAAATTGAATTTTTGAAGTTATACTGAATAACTTCAGTGTTTTCCACCACACTGCTGAGCGCTCCAGGCCTGAGGGTAACAATGACCAACTACTGGGCTAAAGTCCTGAAAGCAAATAAAAACCTGGCAATGTCAGATCCTAAATAATGGCTAAATATGGTGGCACTGCACTCTGTGCCTTATAATAATCAGGACACAAACGACAATCCCTCGTGCTGATGGCTTTGCCTTCATAACAGCACCGTCAGCTCTTCCTCAGCGCTCCAATATTTTTATTAGGAAAATATTTGCAACATGTAGCCTGTGTTTGTGGTGTTTTTTTTCCCGACAACTTGAAGTGAGGCCAATGTAGAGTGACCATGACAGACACTTATAGTTGCAAAGCCAATAAAGCTTCTCTGGGCTCTGATTTCAGCGTGCCGGCCAATGGTTTAGAGCCTCTGGTAAACAAAATCCACAGTCTGTTCTGCTGGTTCAGTGCATAAAGGTGAGGGTGCCCTCAGCTTCCTTCCACCCCTCTGGACTGAGGGATCACAAAGCTTGTGTTGGAATGTCACGGCTGCACAACGCTGGCAGTGACACAAGTGCTCCAGCAGTTCACTCATCAGCAGATGCAAGGTCTGCAGAGCCACGCTTTATACATTATCCCCTTCCTCTCCCAGTTTTTAAAGACTTAAATCCATGCGGAACACCAGCCGAGACATGTCGCCAGGTTTTATAACTAATCCCACAACTCTAATTCCGTGCTGACCCGCAGAAAGGGCCAGTTCCAGCTGTTATTTTAACAGCCACGAACCCAGCAGTTTTCCGAAGGACTGAAGCCGAGCAGACAGGTGACATGACAAGGTTGTTTATTGTGGTGCACGTTTCCTTCCCACCCCTCAGTGAGTCTCCGGCACCTGGAGCACTGTTAACCTGAGGAGCCATGCCTTTTTTTTTTTTTTTTTTTTTTTTTTTTTTTTGCTGGCCTTTCTCCTAAACAGTTCGACTGACCTTGCAGCTGTAAAACAGAAGCAAAACGTGTGACCTGGCACTTGTGTGGGCGCGCACGGAATGGCCGCTAATCCCTGCCCCGGTGAGCCTGTCCCCGGGCTCAGCGCTGTCCCTGCTGCGGGACTCAGGTGTCACCTGCCGTGTCCCGGTCCCTCGGTCCGGGATGCGTACATCGGGGTCAGCACGGGGGGTTTGGGGGTGGCCCTGAGGCAGCCCCTGCCGCCCGCCAAGCCCCGCAGCCGCCCTGCCCTGCCCGGGCCGTGTCACCGCCGCCCTCCCCGGCCCTTTCCGCCTCTTCCCGGCCCGTCCCAGGCGCTGGGCCGGGGGTTCGGCCGGGGGGCTCCGCACTCGGGCCTGGGGCGCTCTGAGGGTGCGCAGCCGCCGCCCAACGGTCCGGCCGAGCTCCCCTCGGTCCCGCCGCCCCCCGGCCGGTCCGGCAGAGCCCCCCGCGGGTCCCGGTGCCCCGAGCGGGTCCGGCCGAGCCCCCCCCCGGCTCTCCCGGTGCCCCCCTGCCCACCAAGGGCAGTCCCGGCCGGGCCGCCCTGCCCGCGGCCCGTTACCCACGCGGGGCCCGCCGGGAGCTGTAGTTCCGCTCCCCGGACTGCTCCGCGCTGACAGCGGCCAGCGGGACTGCAGCTCCCGTCGTGCTCCGCGCCGCCCGCCCCGCCGCGCGGCTCACCGGGAGCTGTAGTGCGCCCCCGCCACCCCGCCATGAGCCGTGCGTCGCCACGGACTACAAGTCCCAGCGTGCCCCGCGCGCACCAGCCCGGCCGGTCCCCTCAGCGGGGCCGCAGCCGCCGCCCGTCCCCCGCCGCCGCCCCCTCCTCTGTGCCTCCACCCTCCCCCCCACGCTGTCCGGTTACCGATGTCAATGGCGAAGCGCTTGGCGTTCTCCAGGTTGCGGAAGATCTCGTCGGGCGGGAGGGTGATGCTCTTGTCCAGGCTGCCGTGGCCGCCGCCACTCCCGCGCCCGCCGCGCTCCGCCATTTTGAACGCGACCCGCTCCCTCCCTCACCGCGGCCGCATCTGGTATGCAAATGTATGCGCATAAATCTGCATACTAACGAGGCCGGGGCGCGGGCTGCGCGGGGGCCCCGCCCACCGCGGAGGGGCGGGGCTTGAGGGAAAGCGCGGGACGGGGACACGGGGGGAGCTGGGGGGGCAGAGAGACCCCCGGGATGGGGGGACAGAGAGACCCCCGGGATGGGGGGACACAGACACGGAGAGACCCCCGGGATGGG
>JAWMRA010000052.1:4638628-4661773 GCA_035584735.1 Pseudotriccus pelzelni | reverse complement strand
GACAGCGAGAGACCCCGGTGGTGGGGGGACACGGACCCTGAGAGACCCCGGGGGTGGTGGCAGAGATACTCCTCGCGGTAAGGGAGGGTGGGGAACGGGCACACAGACCCCCGGGGAGCTGGGAGGGCCAGGACACTGCTGGACACGCACAGATATGGAGCAGCTCCACATGTATCCCCTTTAGCCAAGCCCCCTAATTTTAATTAAGAGATTTTAATCCCCCTCATTTCCAAGTGTTCTGTGACTTGGGCGCGTCCCCAGGAACATGGAATGTGCCATGGAGTGCCTTGGAAAACTTTATCTCTCAATCAGAAGCCCCGCTCTGTGTTTGGTGTCCCTGCCTGTGACAAGGGATCAGAACTAGGTGGTCTCTAATGTCCCTCCCAGCCCGAACCATTCCATGATTTTGGGAGTCAGGCCTAAGTTTTCCCAAGTTCACCCTTGCAGTGACCTTTCTTGGCTCTGAATTCCTGAGGAATTGGCTGCTTGGGCGTGCTGCTATTTTTGTCTGGCCTTGAGGGAGCTGGGGTTGGATATTCCCGAGCTCTGGATCCTCTGCTGTGGAAAACAGCATTGCAGGGGTTCCTGATGGACACAGAACTGCTGGGGAAATTCAGTGGCAATCCTGAATATCTTTGCTTTCAGTGAAATCTGCCTCACGTCCACTGACCACAGGGAAAGCAGCTGTAAAAACGACTCAAAAAAATAGAATAACTTTGAATTTTATTTACCAGGTTTTTATTTATTTTTGAGCATTAAAAGTTTCTGAAGTTCACCATAACTCTGACAGGTTTATACATCGGTGCAGCTCGCACAGAACATGTCACAGCATCCTCCAAGGACAGTAAGGAATTCCCATTTTCCCCTGGTAAAAGGGTACCCAAGAGTAAATATAATTTATACACCTGCCTTTCACGAAAGACTTTGATAAATATTCCTTGTAATCTCGGCAGCACTGCCGTAACTCTCTCTCCTATAAGGACATAAAAACGAGCTTTAGCCTTTACAAAAGGCGCACACACACGCACATCCTGAACCTCACAAACAGCCCTGGTCTGTGAGCAAGACATCCCGAGGAATTTCCTCTACATCGTTTGGGTTGTGGTTTAACCATTTCCAGAGCACGCCCAGCACAGACTATAAATGTTATAGAACCCCTGATGGCACCGTGGTCAGGGCAGATTCCCAAATGTGTCCAGTGAGTTGCTCTGAGACACCCCCCCAGCTCCAGCCACACTCAGGCATGGATGCCCTCGGACACTCAGAGGAAAAGGCTCCCCCTGAACGGACACTTTTGGGAATTCTGTCCTGCCCACCTCAGCTTTCCCAGCAGGTGTACACGGACAACCTCACAGAGGTTAAGAACAGCCGTCGTTCCTCTCCGAACGACCCTTCCCAGCCCTCCCAGCAGGAGGATTCAGCTCACGTTCCCTCGGAACAACTTTCTCTCCACGCGGTGGGATCATCCCGGTCCTTCTGGAAGAAGGGAAGCAACTCATCCAAGCAGAGCGACGCTCTGCAAAAGGGAAACATTCTTCCCTACTCGTGAGAGGAGTGGGGGGACTTGTCCAGCAAGTCACAGGCTCCTCTGGAATACCAGCAAATGTCCATGGATCATGGAAGTGGGATGGTGAACTGCCAAGGCCTCTGGAGGCTGCGGGAGGGATTCGGTGCTGCGGGTCTGGCACGGGCAGAACCGGGGTCCTCAGGTGCTGGTTGTGACCTCCGGAAGGGGCAGCTCGGCTCCATCCCTGTGTCCGTGCGGGTGGAACGGGCAGGCGGGGATTGCGGGGCTGCTCTGAGGCTCTGCGGGCGATAATCCTGCCGCGGGCTCGTGCCAGGCGCTGGAAGGGCAGAAGGGAAGGGTTACGGGGGAGGCTCCGGCTGGAGTGTTGCCTGGCGATCAAGGCACTGGGTGTGCTGGGGGTACTCACCTCCCCCGTGTTCCGGGGCGCTCACAGCCATCCACCCCCAGGACGTCTCCTGTCTCCAGCTCGGAGTCGGGCTGGTGCCTCTGACTCCCTTCTCCAGGAGCAGCTCCAGCTGCCCGAGGCTGCCGTAAATCCAGTGCCCAGGCGAGATGTGGCGGCGCTGGGGTTCCCGAGCTGTAACACAGAAGGGGAAGGGGCCGTGAGCGGTGAGGCTCCCCCTTCCCCAGCTCCTACACCCGAACGGGGCCGGCCCCGCTCGCTCCGAGCGGATACTCACTCTGTGCTCCCCTTGGGGCGCTGGGATTGCCGGGGAGAGCGCTCCGGGTGCCGCTGTCCCGAGGCTGGTTGGGCTCAGGGTGGAGCGGGGAGCCGGCATCTCCCCTATTTATACGCGGGGGCCGCATACAAATGTCTGGGTCCGGAGCGGCTCGGAGGTTCCCACAGTCCGCAGCCAATCCCTGCGCGGCCGGCACAATGGGAAAGCATCCATTACAGCATGGCAAATTGACTGTGAATCGCCTGGGGATAATACCCTGCTCCCAAAGGAGCAGGTGGGCTGGGGAGCGTGGGACACAATGGGGATTGGCACCGCGGCGCTGCGGAGGGAACGTGGGAAAGCGTTCGCCGGCATTATCACCCGGCTCCTGCCTGATGCTGCGAGCGGAGACACCGCAGCGCGCTGCCGTTTCCCAGGCTGTGCTGAAATTAGGCACCGAAAACTGATCCCAGGAAGGGATAATGCTCTGTGGCCCAAGGAGAGGCTGAAAAGGAAAAGGTGCAGAATTAGAGGGACTAAAGCCTTTCACTGACATTAAACCGTGCTTACATGAATACAGTACCAGATAATTTTCAGACAACCAGAGACTAAAATCGAGGGAAGAACCCTTCAAGCAGTTTGTGCAAAGCAGTTAGCCTGAAATATTTTCCTCTCCATTGTTTAACGTCCCTCTATAAGTTATATCAAGAGCTCTTCCTTGCTTTTGTTCGGGTAATCTGGGCTTTCCTACAGCAGCCCGTGACATGTAATGATTAGGATGCCTTTCCCAAACATGTCCTGTTTAATTTCATGCCACTTTGTAAATGCCTCACTATTCCCTTGGTTCTGAGTCTCCAACTAAATATATTTCCCCCTTTAAAGACAGCTGAGATGGAGTGAAAAGTTAGTTCTTGTCCATTACTTTGCTGTATCCTCCCCTCGCAGAATGTGACCCAAGTGTGAGGTCACCCCTGCTCAGTCCTGGCCCTGCTCATCCCCGTGACATCTCTGTGTGTTCAGTGTTCAGGCAGTGAAGGGGAACGGACCAGGCAGGGTCCTGGACTGAAAGCTCCCTTTTTCAGATATTTTTTTCCCAGGTTAAGTTGCCTGCTCGGGTCTGCTGCCTCCTCCCAGCACAACCCAGTACAAAGCCAGTCACCTTCCAGACCTGTCAGTCAGATATGTGAGGCCTCATGTAGTTTTTGAACACCTGTTTTTTACCACTACAACATTGATGAAAACTCTACTTATTTCCTGTGTCAAAAACCGGAAGGGAAACCTCTCTCATTTCCCTGTCAGCCACAGTCAGCCTGTTCTGCGTGCCCTCAGCATCCTCTGGATAACCCAGACCTGTGTCTGTGGGGGCATGGACAGTAATGTGTTCCAGAAGGCTGTTGAATAAAAAGACATGGTCCTGCAAAGGATGATCCTGTAACTAATTATCAATCTGAAGCTTTTAAAGGCCCTTTTTACTGCCTGGATTCTCATGGGATTCCCTGGGTGAGCTGTTCTCCCTTCCCAGCCCAATGGCATTTCAGGTGGATCACTTAAGGTACAACAACTTAATTCTTGCTGGTTGTCAATCAGCTGTAATCGAACCAGGACTGTGAGTACTATTCGAAATCAGTTCCTTCAATTCTCTTGTCAGCTCATAATCAGCATTATTCCTCGGAGCCAGGGCAACCCCTGCAGGTTCTTGTGCTGTTGTTGCTGGAGCTGGGAGTGCAGCACGGGGCCTTCTGGATCCCTCCCGGGGCCACGTGTGCTGGAAGGGCCAGCAGGTCCCGCACGCAGCGTCTGGGAAGGAGCAGGTCTGCAGGGAGGGAGGCTCTGACCCGATTTGCAGTGCTGGAAGTACGGAATGAGCGGTTTTAAATAATGCCACGCTGTCCCCAGCACAATGCCCTGGCCTCCAAAGGGCTGAAGCAGCTCCGGTGATTAAAGCCTGATCCGTGCCTTGCAGGGCCGGGCAGATGGTGCCTCGGGCTGTGCCGGGCCCTGCAGGCACACGCCTTTTGTCCGCAGTTTAACTCCCTCAGTGGGCGACGTGGGAAATGCCGGGAGCTGTGGGCTCGCACCGTCTGATGGGGACGGGGAACCAGGCACACACAGCGGCCCTCTGGGCTCCCCACAGCCCAGCTTCTCCCTCTCTCTGACCCTTGGAAAGGCACCACTAATCTTCCATCCTCCCCCATGCCTGCCTCACCTACCCTCTGACACTGCTGGTGGGTGCAAGGAACAGAAATTCCCCCTTCGGTTTGGTTGGTAAGACCTGAAAACTCAATGGCAATGATATTTCCCAAGTGATGCTTCAGGGTAATGAACTGTCCAGACCGAGGCTGTCCCTACAGGGTATCCCTCATGGGGCTGGGTGCAGTAGGCACTTCGTGTCTCTCGGATTGTTGCTGCAGAGCCAGAAAGATGGACTGTCTGGGGCTGGCTCAGAAACAGGGTTATCCCTGTTTGGGGAGGGAAGGATTCAAAGAGACAAACCCCCAAAACTTCCAAACGTGGAGCTGGAATGTGACACAATAATTCCCTTCTCGGAAGGACGGTGTGAGACCTGGAGCTGCTCCTGAGAGAGGGCAGCAATGCCCCGAGCCTGTGGTGGGATTGCTGTGAGCTGAGGAACAACCACCCCAAACCTGCCCTCGTAGGCTGGTATCCATGGCAGTCCATAAATCCAAGCCGCTGGAGGTGCCCCAGCCTGAGGAGTTGGTCCTGGGCCTTTCTGCTCCTGGTTTCGGGGCGGTGATTTCAGCCCAGGTGTAGATTGCTGCACACACTCTGCACAGAAGCTGCTCCTCCTTTAACACCAACTGGCAGCTTTCTTAGCCTGTCTGATCCATGGCTTTCCATGGAGGCAAACCCAGCGTGTTGCAATGCGGCAACAGGTCTGAAGGGAGGTGAACTGTCAGGAGAGAGTACAGAAACTCAGAATTTCATTGTCTATATTATGCAGATTTGAAAAGCAATGTCCTGTACTTCCGTGGCTGTGCGTCCAGCTCGTACCAATTTCAGAGCATTTTTATTTTAGACCATTTCCTACATTCATGTCAGCCTGTCTCCCAGATGCCACTGACGGTGTTTTTAAAGAAATAATTACGATTTTTACGTTTTTTTTTTCTCTGCCTTCCTTAAATGGTTTAAAATCTTTCTGACAGCCCCTCTCGAGACACCTATTTAGTGTCAAAGAGCATAACGTTCCCAAGTTTTAAAAGGGCCCTGGAATAATACTGATCGATCAATGTGCTCCTTGGGAAAATAGCTCTCCAGATGGTCCATCGGGACAGGAATTGCTGGTCGGCACAATGCGGAGCCAAAGAGCGGCACTAATGCGGGCTGTTGTGAGGCACACGCTTCCTTTGTGCCCCTCTGAATGCCCCAAATGGGGAAGAAAGTGTGGGAAACTCCGAGAAACTCGGGCCCACACTCTGAGGTTAATAGGGGCTTTGTCGGGAGAGTATTCCTGAGCTGTGGGATCAGCATAATAAACAACATCTTCCCTAAGGGTGGGAATGTGTTGGAGCAGGGAGGGTCGCCCCAGGGGCCGGGGGAGCAGCGGGAACGGATAAGAAGCTTTGAGTTCAATTATGAGAAGTGATAATAATTAATAAATTGTAAACATCCCCTTTGCCGGGCTGGGGAAGCCGGAGGTCTGGCTTTAAGCTCAGGGGGGGTAATTGGTAAATTAAGGCCCAGAGGGGCAAGTCTGTGGCTGATGAAAAGCAGAAGGGGAGCGTTGGCACCAGGGCGGATCTGGGTCCCTGGAGCAAAGGGAGCCTTTCCGGAGGGGTTTGGTCCCTTCCCGCTGTTCCTGTCCCTCCCACTGTGGTTTAACACATCTCGGCGGTGCCTCCCAGTGACACCCAGACACGGGTCCTTTCGGGGGGAACCCCATCCCCAGCAGGGCAGCAGCCTCTCCGTGCCACGTGTGACTCTGCTCCCAGTGGGGCACTGTCAGGATGAGGTGGGCTGTGGGGCACATGGCATTCCAGCTGAGCCTGAACTCACCCAGGATGCCCTAATTAGGCTTGATTTAAAAACCCCCAGGCATGGACAACAGCTGGAGTTTCGCTGGGATTCAGAAGCTTGTACTAATTGACAACGACAAGTTGAGCACAGTGAGGCAAAGTGACTTTTTTTCAAGCTCGCTAAGCAACCACAAAATCTAAAAATATCTCTTCTGAATTATTTAGCACTTCGTTAGGAAGCAGAAATTACCTGCAGCATTGGTAGAGACCAAAGCCTACCTGGCACTGCTTTGGCAGAGAGGTGAGGAGCACTCAACCAGCTTGTGCTTTCAGGGCAGAGGAACAACCCAAATGATCCCCGAACCATAACGAGGCAGAGCAGCACGTTCCTGACCCAGCTGTCTGGCTTTTTTGGAGGCTTTCTGTGTCGATAAGGGAGGGTTTCATCACAAGTCAAACAAGGACTGCAGTGTTGGGATGAGTTTGATTGTGCCACCTTCGCAGATCTGAGGTTGCTCCCGGCTTCACTGAGCAGCTGTGACAAGATCAGGTGTTCAGTGTTTCCTTTTATTTAGGGAAAAAACCTTCTTCCAGAAATGAAGCTGTTCAAGGGCACCTCTCCCAGGGAATCTGAGGAGAGCTGAGTTGTTGAGCAGGTGTTTCATGCTGGTCCTGTGTCTCTGTACAAAAGGGAAGGTTTCCTGTCCTGTACCCCACTCAGTGTGCTACTGTGGCTAGAGAATAGTTTTGTGAACTGATTATTTGTGCAGATTTATTCTACTTCGAAGAGCAGGGAAAATAAAAGGAAATAACTTAGGAGGGGAAATGCTTTTCATCCTCTGCTGCCTAATTATGGAGACTTCCAGCCCCACGTGAGCATATTTCCCTTCAGTAAAGGGAGCAATTCTGTTATTGCCTAGCAGAATTTGTGGCATAAAATTAAAAGACAACAAAAAGTAGTTCACCCCAGTGCAGGTGGCTCAAAGAGGGCAAGATCCCCAAGAAGGGGCAAGTGCCAAACTCTTTGGAATTTACTGGGAGATTTCCCTGATGGTCCCTCATAAACAGGCAGAAAGCACAAGGCTGAGCTCAGCTTGGTGGGCAAATTAACGGGGGAAGTGAAGTGGCTGTGAAATTAGGGATTTGTTTTAGGCTGGATGGGTTGCTGTTGAGTCTGAAAGGTTGACACCTCACTGCAGGTTCACCTCCATTTTGATTTTTGATAATTTTCTCCGAGGTTGCTGCTTGACAGGATCTGAAATCCCGCTCTGCCAAAAGGATTTCACAGATATAAAGCACTGTCACACCTCCTGATGGCTTCCCCACGGCAGGAGAGTCTGCAGGCACCCAGTCCAGCAGGATTAGCCGTTTGAATCATTTCAAACCAAAGGCTTAATGACTAAAACCTTTTTTATTGTACTGTACAGTGAAGACACACAAGTTGGACATCACACAGGATGAACACATCACAACTTTATAAAAGCTGTTTAAGCTCCTTAGCATGTTCAGTGAATGATTACAAAGTACTTGTTGCCTCCCTTCCTCCCCCTTTTCCTTAAGGTATAGCTCAGGTATTTCCTTTACAAAAGGCACCAATTATCCCTCGACTGAGAGCAGCACAAAGTGACGTGAAGAGAATTTTCCCCAGAGTTATCTGTGATCAGCACAGCTCTGTGAGGACACTGAAAATAGCAGAGGAGCTTCAGAAGAATCAGCATTTCCTAATCACATCTTTCACTCAAAAGGTAAAGGCTCAGTCCTCTCTTTATGATACAAAATACATTCTCCAAAGGGCTCCTTCTTGAGGAAAGTCAATACATTACCAGGAGACAAAGGAGCACTTGAACCAGTGACCTGAGGAGTCAGCAGAAGGATTTCCACTGACAGCCACAGGCTTGGCAGCCTCTGATGGAAACTGAGGGCATTTGCTCTGCGATCACCACAGAACTTGGTCCTGCCTTTGGCCAGGAGCCACCAATAAAAGCAACAAATTTGCTGCAAAGTACACCCACAGTCCTTCACTATGAAGGGAAACCACCCAGCGACCCTCATTTCTGGTGACAGAAAAACAATAACCGCCCCCTCCCACCTTTGGAAAGCAACGTTTCCTACTTTAAAGAGGAACTAACAAACCACGGGTCCCTCTAGTTTTTGTAGCAAAGCACGGGAACAGAGTTCAGCAGGTCTACCAGGGCCTCCAGATGGTGGGAGCAGCTGCCAGGCTCTTCTGGGCGGGCTGTTTTCTGGGAAGCACACAGGGAGACAGGGGCGAGCTGCGCAGGGCCGGGGAGCACGGGGTGTCTGAGCCCAGCTGGGCTTTGCAGAAGTGCTTGATGAGCTGGACCTGGGTCTCCTTCTTGGGCTCGTAGTAGGACAGAAAGTGCATGGCCTCCTTGAGGCACCGCAGGTACCCGCTGTTGAAGTCCTGCTCGGGGCTCTTGTGGGTGAATGCTGGAAGAGAAGGAAAGAATAAATGCACTGGGTTAGGATCACGACCAAAACATGGGACGCTGGTGATCTGAGCAGGGAATTTCTTTCAGGAGTCCACGAGCCTTGCTCGTGCGCCTGGAGCTGGGGTGTCCCAGCCCTGGGGAGCAGGTCAGGTGTGCAGTACCTGCTCTGCACTCACTTTGCTCCTGCAGCTGGCTCTGCTGCTTCAGGTAGCTCACAGCCACTTCCAGGATATCGGCTTTCTCCAGCTTGGAGTTGGGCTGGTGCCTCTGGAACTCCTTCTCCAGCAGCAGTTTCAGCTGCTCGATGCTGCTGTTAATCCGGTCCCGGCGCATTTTCTCCACCACCGGCTTCCTGAGCTGGGAGAGATGGAGCACATCCTTAGGGATTTTGTGAGATCTGACCTGCTTTCCCCCCCGATGCCCCGATACACGTGTTCAAAGATGCTTTCATTTGGTAGAAGAGCTGTGAGATGCTGCCCACCCATTGCCTACTCCATTTAATTTTTAAAAATCATTACAGTCTCCTTTATCTCTCTTTAATCTGTTTGCCTTCCCCCAGACCACTTTCTCTCTCTTATCCCACCTATTCTCATGTCATATTTACTTGCTATGGGGCAAGCCGGCCTTTCCAGTCCTCTCAAGGGCTCCACTTACTTTATTCTTTTCCTTTGGCAGCAGTTTCTCCTCCACGTGGATCATGAGGGTGTTGCTGGGAGCCATCCCGGGCGCTCTCAGCTGGGCACAGACCCCGCTCAGCTGCTGTGCCGAGCGTGAGGCGATGCTTTGGCAGCTCCCGAGTGCCTGCATTTATAGCTGGGGAGCCGGGGCAGATACGTGAGTGTCGGGATCGCCGGTGTTTCCCACAGCCCCGCAGCCAATCCAGGCAGGCAGCGGGACAATAGGGGAAGCATCCATTAGTGCACGGTACATTGGCTGCCAATGCCCCGGGGAGAATAACCTTCTGCCCACGCTGCTGGTGGAGTGTGCGGCGTGGGGAGCTGGGAAAGCACCGACCCTCCAGCTGGTCCTCTGGGATCAATGGCGTTCCCGAGGCCCCGCATGTGCCGGGAGGAGGAGGCACGCTTTTGGGGGAAGGCGGGAAAAGGCCACGAGGAGCCCCGGTAGGGATAAAATCAACATCACCGAGGACATCCCTGCCCTTCCCAGAGCGGGGGCTTTGCAGCCGGAGTGTGTGTGGGGTTTGTCCACGCAGCCACTGCGCGTTCGTTGGTGGGTGACCCAAAGTGTGACCAGTGTGCAGCCCCACGTTTGTTTGCAGCACATTTTCAGTGCTGTGGAGAAGTGACAGTCAGGGTGGTGGGTGGATGGATGGGATGAATGAGATTTAGCAGCTGAGGCCCATCTTTGGCCCTCAGCAAGGAGGGCAGTTGTGCTTCTTTCCTGAGGTCCCTGGTGTGCCCTGTTCTGCCCTTGGACCTGCTGCAGTGCTGAACATCAGATCTCAGAGACCAGCCTCTGCCTCCCTGTGTAAACCTTACTGTGTCATTCCCACTCCGCTTCCTAATGTGGAAAATGGGAACAGAGCCTCTTGCTTGCACTGGCATGGAGGTGTCGGTATGAATTAGGCAAACATTTATTTTGTGATAAAGGCAGGAGAAAGAACGAAGCTGTGAGGGCACTGGAGGTCAGTTCTGAGTTTGTCTTATGAGAAAAATCTCTGCCTGGATACAGTCCTTGAGGCAGCACTGAAAATAACCCAGAACCTACCTGGGAAAAGCTGTGCTGCACCTGCTGGGTGCAGCCCCAGGCAGAGGCGTGTGCTCCTCCTGCTCCTGCTCCTGGCACTCCTCTGTGCACAGAGCGTGGCCGAGCATCTGGGCACGGAAAGGGAGGAGGGAAGTGTGCAGGGAGGTAAGAAAGCCCAAGAGTTTCTTACTTGGAAATCCTGAAGTGAAGCCCGAGGGTAATGGGCAGTTGACAGGAAGGAGGGAGGTGTCACTGGAAGAGCCAGGGATTCATTGTGCTGACCTGAATGGGCTCAGAGCTTTGTGAAGGGCAGATGTTGTCCTTGGAGCCCTTTATTCCCTGTGTTGTGGGAAAGCCAGGAGACAAGACATCTCATGAACACTTTGAAGCAGTCAAAGGATTATGATACAAAGTAAGACACAGCTCACAGACCATGCCCCAGCTCCTGCCAGCTCTAATGAGGTGTTGCTTGTTTCCCTGTGCTCTTTGGCTGGCCTTCCTCCAGGGGCTGGTATCCCACGTTATCCTTTTCTTAGCAGGGGAGAGATGCTGGCCTTGCAGCCAGGAGCTGACAGGTAGGCATGGACCAAGCTGCTTGAAGACACTCTTCCAGTGTCAAAACCCATCTTTCTCCCAACTCCTGAGAAGCAGCCCTGACCTTTATTGCTGTGTTAGAACTGATAGCCAGATGGTCTTTTGGGAGTTGGATTCTTTCCCTTTAAATCATTCAGGCTCAAGCACCGTCACTAATGTCGGGAGTAGTTGCAAGGCACACTTCTATTGTCACAGCAAGAAGTGTTATCAATGGGGGAAGAGTATGGGAAAGGCAGAGAAATCCAAACCCACACAGCCTGGCGCTAATGACTCCTTTGTGGAGCTGCTGCTGTCGGAGCACCAGGGACTCCGTGGCTTTTTCACCCAGGAAGGCTCAAACGCGCCTCTTTCTCCATCCAGGGGCTTCTCCAAGATCTGTGTGTACCAGGAGAAAGGGCTGGCAAGGGGCAGGGACAGTGGGTCACACCCAGGGGTGGCTCCAGGAACGCTGAGCTGAGCTGCTGCACGGGCTGTCCCAGGGCTGCTGGTTTGCTCCACTGTGCCCCAGTTTGCTCTCCTGGGACATGGGAGAACTTTTCCACAGAGCCCTGTTGGAACTGGGAACTGCCCTGTGTCTGTGGTGGGAGGCAGGGACAGGGCTGAAGTGGCCCTTGTTCTTCTCTGGCACCCCAGGAACAAAGCAGGGCTGGGCACTGCTCCTTGGCACTGGAAGTGCTCAGGTGGCCCCTTCTCCCTGTCTTGCAGAAGAGTTTCTTTTCTCCCCTCCTGTTGGGAGCATTGCTGGGAAGGCCTGTTTCCTCAGGGAAACAGAAGGGCTGTTAGGATCCAGCCAGCTCTGATCTGACTTGAAGTGTAATGTGCTGGTGGCAGCAGCACTGAGGGGGAACAGCAGCATAGAGAACACCTGCCAGGGTCCCAGCTACACGCACCTGGGTGGGAATTGTTATTTTTGGATGCCTGAAGAACAATTGGGTCTGTATGTCACTGCTGGGTGGACCTGTCCCAGTGTTTAAGACTCCTGGATTTCAGCAGCACAAATCCCTGCAGCTTTACCATAACCCTTCATCATCCTCACGCTCTTCCAGCTTGCTCTGTGGAGGTTCTTGGCTGAGGAGTGTAAAGACAGGGCGCTGCCTGTTTGAGTGACCCCTAATGATCCTCTGAGAGTTTTTGATTTAGGAGCCAGCGCTTCCTTTGGTGTTGCAGATGAAGATCCCTCTCCAGTCCCCCAGGCGCACCCAACCCTGCCTCCCATGCTCTGCTCGGGGCCCTTCAGTGACCGTGACATTCTCCACATGGAACAGTTTAAAAATTGTTTGCCTGGAAGGCAATATATAAAGAAATTATCATGTAAAACTTGCTATTCAGGATTGGCTTCTGTTCCCACAAGACAAGCATAACTCTGTGTGTGAACCGACAGAGGGGGAGTGCAGGGAAATCTGCCCTTCCAGGGGAAAAGGTTATGTTGTTATTGCACCCATTGTGTAAAATATTCCATTAAATGTCATTAGCATGGCATTATCTTGCCTCCTTTAGACATCAGAACCCCCTCAGAAAGGGGTCTTAATACTGTAAGTACATTCTTCACAGGTTTAACCTTTTCTAATTAGTTTTTCTTCAGATCCAGCGTTTTTAATATGCTGCCATTCCCAGGTGCATGGGTGAGGGAAAGAGGACTTTGATCATTAAGAAACATCTGAGACAATTTGATCTGCACTTTTTTTGGCTGTTAGAGGCAAAAGCAATTTCTATAGCTGCTTGTGTGGTGACCCCCAAATAGTCATGCACCAATGACATAGTCTTCTACAGTGAGCATCGCAAATAATTAAAAATTAAGGAGAATTTATTATTTTTCTGCCCAGCTGAAATTCCCACAAGTCACCTCTCGGCATATTCAAGAGTGCACAAGAGGGATTTATTATTTCCTGGTATATTGACTCTGAAAGGTCTGGGGATTACAGCTGCTTTGCACATGAATAGCTGGAGTGTGTTGTACAAAAGGCATGGTCTGTGGGATAATGGGGTTGGATGTGGGAAAGCGCTGACCCTGGGGGAGAGCAGGCTGGTGCCTGATGGCAGGAATCAATTATGGCTCAAAGGAACACATTGCCCCGGGAGCAGGCTTGGCGGGAGCCACCATGTTCTGTGTTTACCACCCTCCTCCTCCTCCGGACCCGGAGAAAACAACCGCGGGGTATCTCCTGTCCCTGTGCCCGGCCCTGGGGCGCACGGCCCTGGGGGCTGAGCCGCTCATGGTTGGGAATGGCCTTGTTCCTCACCCAGAAGGGATGTCACACGTGCTGCCAGATGGGTGTGAGGTTCCTCTCCAGCACCTCAGACCCCCAGTCCACTGTGAGCACACGCTCCCCAAAGCCCCCCGGAATCCCCCATCAGTCGCCTCCTGTGCCCTGGCCAGGGAGGGAACAGCCTGTCCCTGACAAAGGCGTGCGGGGAGCAGACAGAGGCTGCCGGGTTCATGCACTTCCCGCATTATTTTGGGTGGGATTTTTGGAAGACTCTTCAGCTCTTACAATGGACTCTGCACCTCCGGGTGTCTGGCACTGCTGCCAGCCTTTCAAATGTCAAATCTGGGCTTCGAGGAACCAAGAAATGGGCTGAGTGTTATAGGCATTTAACAAAAACATTTGATGTTTCCAATAAAAAAATAAAAGGATTTTGATGGGAGGAGGTTTACTCACATTCTGATTGTTTTATTGAGTATTTAGGCTTTGGATCGACATTATTAACTTTCTGTCTTTATAAAATTATGAGGCTTGGATGTGAAGTCCTGCTGAAGGCCATAAGTATTTTGAGCCTCCTGACAAAAGTCACAGGACTGAGCAAGCAGTGCTGCCAGGCTTTTGGCAAGGAGCAGGTATCCTGCAGGGAGGATATTTCAGTGGAGCAGGTTGAGAAGTGGGAATGTGGCTCCTGAGGTCTGGTCCCAGCAACCACTTGCTGTCCTTGGCAGGATGGGAATGGTGTGTCCGTGCCAGAGGGGAGGGCAGCACCTCTCCCCGTGCAGGAGCAGCAATTAATCCCATCTGCATGTGGCAGATATTTAATCAATCAGACTCCAGCCAGGGAGTTTGTTGTGTGTGTGGGGGGAGATAACAGGCACAGGCTTCCCGGGTGTCCCCTGAGCCTCCCTGATTGTCCCTGATTGAGGTTTGTGACCTGAAGCTGACTCTCCCTTGTGCCCCAGTGGCTTTGTCCCCTTCCCTCGAGCTCAACCTGATGGTGACTGGTAAAACAGGCACCCAGCCTGTGGGCAGGAGCAGTGCTTCAGGAGGAGGGAAAGCAGGTTCTGAGCCAGGCAAGGGATGGGCAGAGGGGCACACGCAGGAGCTGCCAGGCCCTGGTTCTCCCAGGGCAGGGTTGGGAGCCCTCATCACCACCCACAGGGCAAGGCATGCTGTCAGATTCCCTTATAAACTCAGGAGGCCTTGTAATTCAGGGCACACTGCATCCCCTCCTCCGGGGAGCTCCCAGCCCAGCACACCCAGGACTGCTGGGAGCAGAATTCCATGGTGCTGACAGACAGAGCTGCTCAAACAGACTGTCCTGACCAAGGACAGCTCTGGCTTTGCTAGGGCTGCAGGAGCACAAAGCAATTAAAACTTCGTTTACTCTCTAGAGAGACGAAGTTATTTTCTGTTGAACACATCATTAAGTATTTCCTGATCAGGGATTTGAGAGCATCCTCCTTTCCAGCCGTTTCATGGGCTTAAAGAAATTATACTAAATAACATTTTCAAACCCCAATGCTGAACTCGAGGGCAAAGAACTTTGCTGTCTGTTTATCTAAGTGGTGTGTGGCTGTGAGTGTGGTCCAGGCTGGTATCCAAAATCCTCCCAACAAGCAAGGGAGCTGGCTCCTTTCAGAGATCCAAAGCTAATTAAAACAAAAGTGGGTGCTGAGCACCTTTGCAAACCAGATGTCTCAAACAGCCACTTGAGAAGCCCCGCGACCTGTGGGCTGCTTGAAATCCTGAAACCTTGGTTTTCTCCTCTCTGCCTCATTCTCCTGCCTTTGTAAAACATTGCTAATAATACATCCTCATCTCGCTGAGGAGGTCGCTGAGAATTCATTAGCTGGCATTTGTAAAGCACTTTGAAAATGCAAAGCCAGTGCATTATTCCTACTCTTCTGGATGCTTTCCATGTTATTAAAATCAGGATTTCAGAAAGGCTTATCTGGGATCAAAACAGCATCCTAAACTTGAAAGGAAGCACGACTGTTAAACCATCAACTGTCGCCTCCCCCTCCAGCCAGATGTTAAGCCCCAAAGAACTGAAGTGGCACAAGGAATTACTTTCCCAAGTTCCCCCAGCTGGGCTGACAGGCCTTGATCAATGGTTTTCTCCACGGTGAGGGCTATGCAGATGGTGTGCCCAGAGCAAGGTTTCTGTGGAGCACAAAGGGAAGTCAAACACCATTTCTAATTCAGCTTGTAGCATGGCACACTTCCTTTATCCTCCTCCTGAATGCCCTGAATGGGAGAGCAGTGTGGGAAACTGGAGGGAACTCCACACTCACCGCGTCCCCCGGGCTGGGAGACACCCCTGTCCCCAAAGCACATCTGCCTGTGACAGCCAGGGGGAAAAGGAGTGACAGATCGAAAAATCAGATTATGAAACCTGCACGGAGGGAAAGCAAACCCTGAGGAAGAGGAAAAAAGGGGAGGAAGATGTGCAGGCAGATAGAAATTGCACCAGCCAAGGAGCAGGGAAGGGGTGGGAGGGAATGCAGGGGAAGGGCAAGATGGAAAAGCAGGGAAGGGTTAGGAGGAAATGACAGGGAAGTGCCAAAAGGAAATGCAGGGAAGGGCAGGAGAGAAATGACATGGAAGGGAGCTGCAGAGCAGAATCCTGCTCATCCACCACTCAGACCAAAGGCCACTGAAGGTGGCACAGGTGGTTTAGACCTGCTCTGAGGCTTCTGAGCCACATCCCCTGTTTGCTTCTTCAGCTCCTTTGCTTTGTTCAATATATCCTGGGATTCCTATGGACCATGAGGGACCCACATGGACCTAAGGGAGCTGGGCCTGACTTTTAAGGAAATTAGACCAGGTTTCATCCTAGCAATACTAGGGGAAACCTCTTCTTTTCATTAATACTCCTGAACTACTCTGTGTTGCTTGGGTGAAAGAAATGGATCAGACCTGGGTCTGGTCTTGGTATTTGGCAGGAGAAAATTCAGCCTCCAGTTTTGCCAGCTGGGTTTTGATAAATCTGCTGTAGGTGTAGAGGCGATTTGTATTTACAAGTTTACAGAGATTAGGAAATAGCTCCGGAGGTACAAAAGCTGCAGGGCAAAGCTTGGTGCCCAAATTCTCTGTTGACCTCAGTGGGGATCCCAGCTTGGGATTGGCCCCATTTTATTTTCGGCTCCAGGACTGTAGGACTCAGCAGAACTAAATATCCTATATTTTGTCTTTCCCCTTCCCAGTTCATCTCCGTCCCTGCTCCCAAGCCTTTCGCTTCTCCATGCTTACCAACACCAGGCTGTGGAAGTTCGCGCGCTCCGGAGTTTCCCACACCGTTCCCTGACTACATTCCCTCCTGTCACAAAGGAAGTGTGCCCGACTACAAACCACATTAGCAACGGTGCTTGGCTCTGCTTTGTGTGCAGTGGGAAACCCTGCTCCCAAAAGGCCATCTGGGCAGCACGGCCCCAGCAAGCACTGGGAGCACCTTTGAGAGACTTGGGAAAGCAGCAGCATCTTTAAGTCTTCCTCGAGGGATAACATCTGGCAGGGATTCCGGGGGAAGGCTAATTGCTGATGCCCTCTTTCAAACATCCAGATCCAGTATTTTGGGATCCTACTGAGTTTTCTGTGCAATGCTGTGTGTGTTTGGAACTGCAGTAGGAGGTGTGTAAGTCCAAATTCGTTCTCCTTAGTGCAAAGTCCACGGATTCTGCAAACTTTATAACACGGAGGAATTTTTGTTATCACTTTCTTTAGGATTTCCAACCAAAGCAGGGCATCTGTTTTGGGTAATTGAGCATCTCATTTGAGTAACTCTTCCAAGACAGTCAATAATTGGCTAATTTTCCCCTCACAGATTGTGAAATAAAAGAAACCATAAAAAGTATATATTGTTATTTCAAATGCTTTAAAATTTGTTTCTCACACAGGGTGAGGCAGTAGGAGTCTCAATGGATTTACCATCCAAGGGAGATTTTGCTACATGCACCTCCCAATAATACATTGAATACTGTAATTTTTATTATCACATGCAATGGAAATATGTAAGGCTTACAGCCTCCATAGTTAAAGGGAGTTTCTCCAGGCCACAGAAGATTATTTCACATTCAATCTGTTCAGTCACAGGCTCTGGGTCAGTTTGGATCCAAAAGGAGAGGAAATTTTGAGCGCTGACCCCTTGACTGTGCCAGTGCACAACCACTACCAAGAGCAAGTAGGGTAAGGTTGGCATGACTGTTCCACGGAGTTAGTGTAGTAATTATGTGGGAATTGAGTGGAGAAGAGCAAAACAGCAACTGCCTGTAGCAAAACTGCCAGTGGCCCTGCAGGTCACGGGACTGGCACTTTTCTTCCTCATGCGCTCAATTAACGAGCTCAAGAAACGGGTTCCAGCCCCGGAGTTTCTGGGAGTCTCCCCAAGAGGGACATGCGGAGCGCGGGATTGGTTTCAGAGGTGGCGCTACATGGGCTCAAAGATAATCCACAGGCTTTGAGGAGGACATGTGAAACGGTGTCACAAAAGCGTTCCCACAACCTGACATAAAGGACGGGGAGCTCAACAGCTGCTGCTCTGAAGGGAGAGAAGGAGCCCATTCAGGGCAGCACAAAGGGGCTGGAATGGCAGAGCCTGCAGGAGCTCCTTTAAACCTTACCTGGGCCTGCAGGAACGAGCTGCAGGGGGAGAGAAATGTGCCTGTGTGCTCTGTGTGCTCACACTGACAGGCGTGGGTGACCACACACGTGTTCATGTCCAGATGAACACACGTATATTAAACACAGGCAGCATTTAGTACTGCAGAGGGAGCTTCCCAAACGTCAGCCCTGACATTAGTTGACAGATGAATTGCTGGCAGATCTGGTCCAAGTTTTCCAGCAGGAACCCCTGGCTCTGTGTTTGTCAGACACAAACAGTGACACTGTCAGCTCTTCCCACTGCAGACACCCCCTGAGCATCTCTGTGTGGAATAATGAGCAATCAGGAATTTGATTTCTCATAAGTTTGGTAGGGATATAAATTTCTTCTGCAGTCAGTCTTCTTCAGTGCATAGACTAAATGAAAATTAGAGTAAAATGTGTTTTGGGGAGGAAGTGAGAAGCAACACAAGACAGAGCTGATCCCCAAACATTCCAAGACCCTTCTTCACATGTATTTATCTTGCCAGTATTTGGAAACAGAAACATAAAGTGCTTGTAACGTGGCTTGAGACTTTTCCAAAGGGCTGCATGAGGTACTGAGGGAAGAGACCAAAGACCAAAACAGAAAATGTTTTCTGTAACTGTGTGTACTTAAAATTAAATGTATTTATTTGCAGTAAGCCAAAGCGGAAAAGCCATTTTCTGTTTCCCATGGGCAAAGCTGGTGCCTGAGTCACCTGTGGGACAACCAATCCTTTGGCTCACTGAGGAAACCAAGTGAGTGGATTTGAGGAATTTCTGCTCCTTCTCTGAGAGCACTGAGAGCTGGCTGTGTGTGCATGTGCATTGTCCCTGCTCCGTGTACCACATCCCTGCTGTGTGCCTTGTCCCTGCTCCATGTGCCACATCCCTGCTCCGTGTGCCACATCCCTGCTCTCCATGTGCCACATCCCTGCTCCGTGTGCCATATCCCTGCTCTCCGTGTGCCACATCCCTGCTCTCCGTGTGCCGTATCCCTGCTCCGTGTGCCATGGCCCTGCTCCAGCGTGTGCCTCGGTGCATTCCCAGGAACAGTGCAGCCTTCCCGCCATCAGCAGCTGACCTCCTCCTCCTCCTCCTCCTCCTCCTCCTCCTTCCTCCTGCCTGTGAACCCCAGGCCGCCCCTGGAATGCTATTGATCCATGGCATTAGTCAGCAGCCTTTCCCATTGAAGGCCAGCTCTTTCCCAGCTCCTGACACGTAACTCTGATCCCAGGCTTTCACGTAGCACACACTCCCCACCTGCTCATCTGGGAGAAGGTCATTATCCGCAGGCTATTCACTGCCACTGGAGCATGCAAGAATAGCTGCTTCTCCCATTGTGCTTCCCATCTCCCGGATTGGCTGCGGACTGTGGGAAACGCCACCGAGCCGCAGACCCACAGGCTCGCCCCGAGCTTGGGCAGTATAAATACCAGGCAGAGGCAGCTTCCAGCAGCACGTTTCTCCTGGATTCCGCTCCGAGAGCTCCCTTCCCTTCTCAGGACAGATGGCTCCCAGCACCGTTTTCTTGGAGCCTGACAACCTGCTGACACCAAAGGAGAAAAACAAAGTAAGTCCCGGCACAGCCCGGCAGCTCTGGCTGCTCCCAGAGCACTGACACCCGCTGAGAACCTGCCCCACAGGGTTTAGGAGCAGGGGTGGGCACCAAAGAGCCCTGAGGGGTGACAGAGAGAGGATCCTTTAATAACAGGTGTCTTGTCCTTTGCTTTTTACAGCTGAGGAAGCCGGTGGTGGAGAAAATGCGCCGGGACCGGATTAACAGCAGCATCGAGCAGCTGAAACTGCTCCTGGAGAAGGAGTTCCAGAGGCATCAGCCCAACTCCAAGCTGGAGAAAGCCGATATCCTGGAGATGACTGTCAGCTATCTGAAGCAGCAGAGCCAGCTGCAGATGAAGAGTGAGTATTGAATTTTGTTTAGTTCTCTATCTTACTGCAAATCTGTGACAGTTGTATTAACCCTGAGCCATGAACAACTGTTTTAAACTATTCTTTCTTCCCTCTCCCTCTTTTCTTCCCTTCTCTAGCTGCAGGATCCTTCCATAAAAGCTCCCAGTTTGACTTCCGAGAGGGCTATTCCAGGTGCTTGCAAGAAGCTTTCCACTTCCTCTCTCTCCATAAAGTCCGAACTGAAACCCAGACCAAACTTTTAAGCCATTTCCAGAAGAGCCAGTCGGCTGCTCCGGAGCTCTCCTGCTGCCCTGGGAACACCGGCCCCAGGAAACAAGTGTCTGCAAAGGACAACTGCCCTCTCTGGAGGCCCTGGTAGTCGGGGAGTCCTCACTGCAAGGACCTGTGACAGTCCAGAGGAAGGATCTGACTGCATCTGATAGTCCAGCTCTGATCCTCTCTGCTGTAGGGAATTTTATTTCCCCCTGTATTTTGTTCATGTGTGAAAGAATGCCATACTTTTGACTTTTTGGAGATCCTTTGGCAAAAGTTGAGGTGTTCCGTTGGGTGTGGAAGCTGTGTAGGCACTGCTGCAGTGCTGCCCAGGCAGGGGCAATGTCTTCAGAATGAAGGAGGGTGTTTGTAAATGTTACAGTTGTGATGGACAGCAATTGCTGTAAGAGATTTTCTCTAATATTCCCTGTAAGAGCCACCAGCTTTGCTCTGGCTTGATGAGTGACTCAGGTTGGCTCAGTCACTCCCAAGGAGAAATTTATTCCCTTTAGTCCATGCACACTTGTTTAAAATCCACTTCCCACTGTTTGCTTATCAGTTGTGCAGCATCAAAAACGGGTTTGGTTTTGGTTTGGATTTCTCCCCCGTGGCCCTTTCATAGTTCTGTATATCCAGTGGGAGGGATGACCAGGAGTTAGGACACTATGTGGAATATTTCTACTCTGTGATGCTTTTTTCAATTTAGAAAAAGAGTATGTTCCTGCTTTATGTTAAAGAAAAGGTGGTAGGTAACAGGCTTGATTTGTCAATGTTATACATTTTGGGTGTAAGCTATGCTTTTTTAGCATTTTCATTATAATAATGATTTTTATCTGTATTGAGTAGTTGAATTCATGGTGGATGGTGTTTCTCCCAGTGCTGGGACTGCCCTATGGCTCACGTGCATACTGTGTATGCGTCTCTGTGTGTGTAGAGAGCAATAAAATGCATTTGTGTGCAACCTGTGTGTGGTTCTGTCCCTCCGAGGGATGTGCAGCCGCTCGGACCCCTGGGAAAGGTTAATGTGTCTTCTGAAGAAACTTTTTTTTTTGTGAAGCTCGAGGAACTCCCATTCGTGTCTACTCTGTATTCTCGTGAGTCCCTCCTCAGCCCAAGGAGTAAGAAGTGCTCCTGGCACCCAGATTCCCTCAGCTGAATCCTGCAGAGCATTTCCCTGTCAGGGCCCCTCCTGCCCACACAAACCCCTCTCCTGAGCAGGAAGACCTTAAAGCAGCCCAACAGGTCTGCAGGCACCGACCTGAGTCTTCCTTCCTTCCACACCAGTCTTTCACCAATGAGCCCCCTAAGATGGGGTTTGAGGGGTTTGTACCACGACCTGAGGGGTTTGCTCCAGGTTTTAAGGTGTTTGTGTGCCAGGATTTGAGGGGTCTGCTCCAGGTTTTAAGGTGTTTGTGTGCCAGGATTTGAGGGGTCTGCTCCAGGCTTTGAGGGCTGGGTTTGTTTGCCAGGTTTTGAGGTGTTTCTGCCAGGTTTTCAGGGGTTGGTTTGCCACGATTTGAGGGGTTTGTTCCAGGTTTTGAGGGGCTCTTTTGTCACAATTCGAGGTACTTTACTGACTTTCGGTCCAGCTCTCTGCCCGCGGAACCCGACGGGCTGCTTGCGAAGCCGCACGGCTGTGACGGGGGACGGGGCGGTGGTTTCTCCTCTTCCCGTCCCTTCATGCCGATCTTTCGCTTTCGGTTCTTTCGGGCGCGGTGCGGGGACCGGCCCCGTCCCGCATGGGGCAGCGGCCGCGGGCCGCGGGGCTGCGGCGGTGGCGGCTGCGGGAGCCCGTCCTGGGCACCATGAGGCTGGTGAGGGGAGCCGGGGGTCGGGGCTGACCCCCGGGGGAGCCCCCTCGGACCGGGCGGGGGTCCCGGTTCTCGGCGGGTAACCCGGTCCTTGCGTTGCCCCGAGGTCCTCGCCGTGGTGCTGGTCACGCAGATGGAGCGCTCGGATGCCGCGGACTGTGAGCTGGGCGAGTACCCCCAGGGCAACGAGTGCTGCCCTATGTGTGCTGCGGGTACGTACTGCCCTGCCTGCCCTGCCTGCCCTGCCTGCCCTGCCTGCCCTTCCTGCTGAGCACCTTGGCTTGGGGCGGCTCCCTCTGCCTCCGGGACCAGGGACTGACATGCTTCAGTGGGCACTGGCCGTGACCTGCCCCGGCTCCGTGGCCGTGGGCACCCACCTCGATGGGCAGTGGCTATGATGAGGTGACCCACCTCTGTGGGCAGTGGCCATGGGGACCCGACACCCCTGCCGTGCCCGCTGTGCCCTGACAAGAGCCAGGCGGCCCATGGCTGTGAGTGTCACCCAGGGGATCCTCTCCAGCCAGCACTCAGCCCTCCCTTCCTTGGGAGCCTCCAGAGTGGCTGTAACAATCAGCAGTCTCTGCTGGGGTAGTTGGTAAAGTCGCAGTTTCCAAGGCCCTTCATTTCGTGCCCTGGTTTCTGTTTCAGTATTGTGTCCTTGCTCTTAGGGTATTACTAAGGTGTTTATAGCTCATCTGTAGTATTTAGGTGTGGTTGGGTGCCAGTGCTGGTCCCTGGCCACGTGAGCTTTGCTGACAGAGCTGCTTCTTTGGGGATGGTTTATGGTTTTTAGGATGGCGGGTTTTCAAGCACTGCACGGCCAGTTCCAGCACAACGTGCATACCTTGTGTGGAGGGGACCTACACAGATCACCCCAATGGTTTAACACACTGCAGGACATGCAAACTGTGTGATGAAGGTAAGGAGGATGCTCAAAAACCAGTTCAAATGGATTTTTCATGCCTTTCCATGGATACATTCTCCCTTCTCCTTTCTTGCCTCATTTGCTTGACAAATTAGTCAGTGTGAAGAACAGGCTCATGTCACTCTGCAGACATGGGAGTGCTGGGAGCTGTGGGATGGAAGGGAAAAGCTGACAGGGAGCTTCAGCTGGCACCACTGGAAGTTTGATCTGCAGCCTCACTCTTAGATTACATTAGATCTCCTTTAGATGGTGAGGTGTCTTGGAGTACTGGGACAAGGTAGGCCTGGAAGAACTTCACTAGGACAGCTAATTTAGAAGCATCTGAGCTGGGAGTAATTTGCTTTTGCTATGCAACACTTATGACAGATGTAAAGGTGCTGCCTCAGGGAGGAATGGGGCCTCTTTCCACATCCAGAGCTCTGGTGCTGTTGAGCAGTGCATCAGGGCAAGGCTAAATGTTGTGTTTTGCTTTGGGTGCTGTTT
>JAWMRA010000052.1:4595290-4638492 GCA_035584735.1 Pseudotriccus pelzelni | reverse complement strand
TCTGTTATCCATCCCCTTCATGGAGCAGTGGGCTGCGTGGAGTGCCTGAAGTTCTCTTTTCCTTCCCCCATGGACAGCAGACACCTGGTACACAGTAATTATTCCTGCATTGCTTGTTGGCTTTTTTTCATTTTAGGCACTCCTTATGACTCAGACATTAGAGAGTTTCCAAATGCATTTTGTAGAGAGTTTTGTTGTGACTGTTGTGTTTTGGTTTTGGTTTTGTTTGTTTGTTTTTTTTAAGTGCAAATAATGGCATAATTCTCATGTTTTGAAACCCTTTGCGTTGCAGTAATTGTGGAAGGACAAACTGCCTACAGTTTCTGTCACTCCCAGCTATTTTTGTACAAAAAGGAGTGCCACAATTCCAAAGTTCTGGAAGTATCTGAACCTAACAGAGGCACAGCCTTTGCTGATTCTTTTGTGTCTGCTGAGAATTGGTTTTGCTTTTGGTGGTCAAATAGGAGACAAGTCAAGAAGACAGTTCTGACAATTCCTTCTGAAAATTCCAGTAGCACCCAGCAAATCCACTACTGGTTTTGTGTTTGCTGGTTTGTGGCTGGTCTGTCTGTGTCATAATGAACAGAAAAACAGTAAAAAGAGGAATTGGGAAACTACAATTTTTTTTTGACCTTTTTTCTCTTTGGTAAGTTCTTTAGTAGCTGGTTAATGTTTCATTAACATTGGATGTTTTCCAGCATTTCCAACTGTAGAAACTGATAATTGTTAACCCCTTCTTGTCTCTCTGCATGAAAGGCCCATTGTTGAATAAAAAGCTTTTTGAGCAAACTTTTGAGGTAAAACCACATCCCCAAATGTAGAAAGTTCGGAGAACAATGACAGGGCACCTTCAGCCATCTCTGTGCTGCAACCAACCTTTGGCTAAGTTGTGTTTGGGATTTTTTTTAACCTTCTAATGACTTATCTTGTTGCTGAAGGCCCTCTTTGTCATCCTGCTGCTGCACCTGCACCTCTGTGACCTGTGGCTTTGGACAGACTTCAGATCTTACAGCTTTGCAACCCTCAGTGCTTCCTCCAGCTCACGGGTGGCAGGTGTTACTCAGTGCTGGGATTTATTAGTGTTGAGGCAGCAATTGCTCCAAAGACATTTTTGCAAAGAAATATCTGTCCTCCAGCCCCATAATTATGTGGCTTTCAGTGACTTCACGTGCAGGTAGAAGCTGCTTGTTGGTGAGCTGGGAGCTCTGCACAGCCAGGTAAGGAGGTGCAGCACCAACCAGGACCACCCATCTACCAGCTAGAAATGAAGTTTTTGGGTGCTGCCACAGCAGGGTGTTTAATGTCTGCACCAAGTACGTGCTTCATGGAGTCTGAAAAAACCTGCTCTTGTCAGATGTGTCTTTTGGTGTGTTTTGGAAGCTGGAGCCGGGTTTGTCACCAGGTGGCAGCATGGGAGAAGGAAAGGCTTGGTGTTCCTCGTTCTGGAAACCACCGGGATCGTCCTTCTTTTGCCAAGGATGTAATAAAGCTTCTCTGATGCCTCATTGCCCACAAGTCTAAAATGCAGCGGGACACCTCTGGGTAAAGGATTTCCCACGAGGCTGAAGGGCTTTGTGATTGTGGAAAAGAAACGCAGTGGTCAAGAGTAGTTAGTGCCCTTTCCTGGGCTTTTGGAGCCTCTCTCTGCTCTCCAGTCCTGTGTCACCAGCGGCTGCTGGGAGGTGGGGCTGGGAGGGGAGTTTGGGGCTGGGAGGGGAGTTTGGGGCTGGGAGGGGAGGTTGGAGTTCTGTGCACTTGACACCGCCACAAAGTGACAGCTGGGAAGAGCCTTCGGCAGGTGGGAGGTGGGATAAAGGTCGATGAAAAAAATGAAGAAACTTCCATGTGCTGTGATGATCCCTTGGAATAAACCCTCCCAGGCCCATGTGAATTGCCCCTTTACCAGGTGCCTGTGCCAGAACCCCTCTGGCCCGTCTCCAGAGCCGAATGATTTTGCAGAGTTCGGACATCGGCCGTGTGACCTCCTGCCCCTGAACCCCCAAGGGCTCTGAGCCCCTTCCTGTGCCTGGCACACACGCACTGCTGTCCCTCGCCCCAGTTCCCTCCTGGGGGGCAGTGACCGCCTCCCAGTCTGGGGTCGGGCAGTTTGTCAGTCCCTCTGCTGAGCCCTGGGGGCCCCAGGCCAAATTCCCAAGGCCAAAAGTGGCCCATGAACATGGTAACAAAGCACAGCAATTTGTACTTTTAGGTGGGGGGTTCTG
Organism: Pseudotriccus pelzelni; assembly: GCA_035584735.1. Lineage (NCBI taxonomy): Eukaryota > Metazoa > Chordata > Aves > Passeriformes > Tyrannidae > Pseudotriccus > Pseudotriccus pelzelni. The sequence continues at coordinate 4,636,270 of JAWMRA010000052.1, read as the reverse complement.
TGCCAATTTAACTTTACAGGGTCAAACCTTTTGCTAGTGGGGTGCTGAGATCTGGGAAGCAAAAGAATAGTGTGATTTAACACTTTGTAAGAACTAGAAACATGGAATATCCTGAGCTGGAAGGGACCCACAAGGATCATCATGTCAAACTTGTGGCCCTGCCCAGGACACTCCAAGAATTACACCATGATTTCACACAAGCAGTTACTGCCTTGCTTTCCAGGGATTTCTGTGCTAGAAAGAAAAGCATTTGCTGAAAGAGCATTTAAAATTCACTATGAAGTGGTGAAAGTTTAAAATATTCTCATTATGGTAGGATGCTTACCAAGGAAAGCCACCCAACCCTCTCAATAGGGAAATCCTTGCTGAATTGGCCACTGTGATTTTTTTTTCTTTTAAATTTTATTAAAAATTAATACATGTTACATTTTCAAGTGTAAATACTGAAAAATAGCCTATGGCAAAATGAAAAGGCACAGGATTAAAACCAGCTTAATTGTTTCCATGGATACATGTTTGCTATTTGGCAAAAAGTATTTTATACACTTTCTACAAGAATAAGCATCAATTTAAATATATCTCTGAAGGGTGGGACCCTGTAATTTAACCATGAAGACAGAATTTGTACTCCTAAAATGTGATAATTCTAGTGATACGTCACTTGAAGGTTGTTCTTTGGAGCAGAGGAACTCAAGTGAGGGAGGAGAGTGCAACAGACGTCTCGACACAGGGCTCACTGCGTGACATGTCACGACAAATAGCAATCTCTGACAGCAAAGCAAAGTGCAGGGGTACAGACAGCAGAGTTTACAGCAGCTCTAACCTGATTTGGGGAAGAATGCACCAGAAACTGGATCAGAACACTGGGAACGGGTCAGTGAAACATCTCAGACAGGTTTGCTGAGCCTCAGAAGGTGGAGTTGGCATATTAAAATTATTGTTCCTTTCTGAAAAATAGACTTGTGGCTATTTGTTGGTTTGCTTTTCGCTTAAGAATTAGTCCTTGTAACCCTGATGCAGCGGATCGGTAACAGTCGGGATGTCGTTGGAAACAGTCGCTCTGGCCGGGGACGCACCGTGGGCTCGGGCACAGCCCCGGCTCCCCGCGGTCCCCGGGGCTTTCCAGTGGCCCTGGGACAGCTCAGGGCCCTGAGTCCATGATTCCCACTCCAGCAGCTGCCCCGTCAGCCCTGTGGGACTGAGCAGGAGATCGCCAGGCACGGCCCTGCCACGAGCTGCGTGTGGTGGCACCGGGGTGGGTCACCCTGCCCGTGTCCCTCCGTTACCACACCCGGCATCTCCCTGCGGGATGCATGGCTGTGCCCTTCTTGCAGTGGAACACCTCGGAGAAGGCTTCAAAGTTCTGCAAGGAGCCCATCACCCTAAACAAAGAGAAGGCACCTGTTAACATGGAGACTGCGCATGGAGATTGCCCCTCCGGGAAACAGAGAGAGCCGCGTCCAGAAAGGGGTTTGGAGCCTCAGAACTTGACTGCAGTTGGGAATATGGGATCCTTTCTTCAAGGAAATGTAGGTAATGTGACCAGTGAAACACCGGAACAGAGTGGGTCTGGGACCTGCTCATTCCCTATGGATTGGCAAATTCCCCAGGCCCAGGCCATGTGCTCTCCAGCAGTGTCCTACAAGCTGGGGCAGAAGTCCTGAAAGTCAGTCTGGATTTATCCGGTGCGTTATAAAACTCTCCTTCTGGGCTGTCTTGGTGCCAGGGGGTGAATGGAGTGAGCTGTGAGTCAGTAAACCAGTAAAACCCACCTGTACTTCAGAGGGCTGTGCACGTCTGTCTTTATGGACTGGCTGGCGTATTCTGGTCTGTAGGAGCCACACCAAACCTGGACAGGGAGCATGAACAGTTAGTGGGTCAGCATTAAAGGGAGTTCCTTTAGAGAACATTCTCACTGGTTTTCAAAGTTTTCCTGAGAGACATCCCAGTTTGTTACGATATCGCTGGAGGATGTTTTATACAGAAGCAGAATAGATGCAAGTATTTACTAATTAGTTTTTGCTTTACAAGGCCCTGGATCAAGATCTGATGCTTTGGGATCGATCTATCAGCAGGTGATTTCACCAGGTGTTTCCTTCATCACATGAACTGAGGTCTGAGGGCCTGGGGCACAACCCAGACTCTTCTTACCTGGGCAAAATTGAGGAAGAAAAGCTGTTTATGGGACAGGTTCAGTCCAGGAAGCTTTGGCTCCTTCCCTTCCCGTTCCAGCCACTTCAAGTAGGCCTGGAAATGATCATAAATCCGTCTCAGAGGAGCAGCAGGAGGGGGATATTGAATGTTTTTTGGGGGTGGGAGGCTTTAGCTGCAATATGAATGAACCCAACATGTTTCCCTTCTGTACTTCCATGGGTTTTCTCTCTCTAATACAAACAGTACAGAAAATTTTATGACAAAGCTATCAGCATAAACTCTATTGACTTCATTGACTCTTTCCACAGGAATTTGTATCTGGAATAAAGTGTGAAGTCTCCTCCACAGCTCTAGAGTGATGATTCTTCTCTCTTCAGGTAACTGCTCATAAAATAGCAGAAAACAACCTTGCTCAATGTTAAATCCATTACCTGTTATTGTTACACATTAATTGGCCAATTTGCTTTATTTAGCTATATTGACGTGATGGAGACAAGTTAATGTGTCCTCATGCTGGTTAATTCCCAGTGTTCTGCTTCTGCAGCCTCTCTGTTGCTGAGATAGTCCCAAAGCACGGGAAAACAAAAGGGAGAGCTGAGGGTAAAAATAGATCCAGCACCACAGAACATCCATGGATTCTGTAAGCAGGCCGTTTGTGTCATCCCACTCTGCTCCTGCACACCTGCAATGGCTTTTGAAACAACTCTAAGCAAGTCATTAATTGGAATGTTGTCCCTCGGGGTCAGAAGTGTCAGTTAAGGTTTCTGAAAATTTGGGACACGAACACCCTTAACTGGTGCCATACTCAAAACACCAAAGATAAAAAAGTTGTACTGGGACATCTGGAAGGGTTATTGTAGGGGAGAACATTCCCTGCTCACCCTGGAGCTCCACCCTTGGGCTGCTCCTGGGTCCAGGAATGGCAGATCCTACTCTGACTGGATCCATGGGGGACAGAAGCTTCTAGACACATAACTGAGGCTTTAGCTTTTGCAATATGGTAATAACATGTTAAGTGTCATTTTTTTAGGACAGAATGGGTAACCCCACTGCTGAGTCCCAGCTGAAGTGACTCACAGTGTGTTTGAGTTACCTTGTAAGCCTGTCGGACTCCTCCGTTATCTGCAATGTTTTCTCCTAATGTGCTGATGCCACTCACCTGTGAAAAAAAACCCCTTTATTTACTCCATAATCAGTAAAATCAGCAGCTCTAAGAACCACAGGCCGAAGTACAGTCATACAACACAGACAAGCAATGACTTTGTGCTGGGGCAAGTAAGGAGAGAAGAAAAATCTAAAAAAATCTAAAAAAGCTGTAGGTTGTAAGAGATCATATATACAAATGCACTATGAACAGGAGCTGGGCTGGTGCTGGGCAGAACCTCCCTGCACACTCCCAGGGCTTTCTGGGCTGCTGCTGTGCCTCATTCCCAGAAGATCCAGCTGCAGAATTGGGGTGTGTGCTCTGTAGGGGCTCCCTGTTCCCAGCACTGTGCAGGGCTGGCGGTTGCCACTCACGTTCTGCCCCCCCGCCAGCTCCCAGGTGTAGTTCCCGTACTGGTGCACCATGCACCGCGACTGCTCCTTGAAATGCAGCGCCGAGAAGTTGCTCCACCAGTCCAGCATGTTCCCATCTTTATCAAAATTCCTTCCTGCAGGGAAATCCAAGGGAAAAAAAAGCAAAGTTTTCAGTGAGAGTACGTTGGAGCCACTGTTCTTCCAGAGTAGCACTTGGAGTCAGAGCTGCCCCCTCCCTCTTTCCCCCTTTGGTTTAGATGCTCAGGAATGTTTGTGGCACAGCTGATTCTCCTAGTCATGAGGGAATGGACAAGATCAGCTATGATCTCTGTTATTCCATGATTTCCTGTCTGGTCAGCAGCCCTGACTTCAGGTATGGCACTAAGGCCTGGTTTTATTTCCAGCTGGATTGTCCATCATGGAAAAAAAATTCCCCCCCCCGCCCCATCCCTGGGGTGTTCCCAGCATGCCTGAAGTGCTCCCAGGCAGGGATGTGAGTGTGTGTGCAGGGCTCTGCAGTCCCAGCAGTCTGTCACGGTGATTCCCGGCAGTGGAAGGAGTTTGAGCTGAAATAATCCCGTTTCCCGGGTCTCTCCTCACCGTTGTCGTCGAAGCCGTGAGTGATCTCGTGCCCAATGACCATCCCGATGCCCCCGAAGTTCAGGGCCTGTGGCTGGTGTTTGCTGAAGAAGGGGGGCTGGAGGATCCCAGCAGGAAAAACTGCAAGGAGGGACAGAGAGAAGGGGAGATTCTGTAAGGTGGCTTTGCTTTTGCACCCTCGGCAGACAGCTTGTTTGCTTGGCGGAAGGGTCAGGAAGGAACACAAAATATAAAATGATTAGAAACAAGCTCATGCCTCCTCTGAAATTGTTTCTCTCTTGATAAATGGAAAATGACAAGTTAATCAAGGTTTAATTTGGCACATCTGCAGCTACAGCACCTCCCTATTTGAGGCCCAAGCATCATTTGCATTAAGTTCAGCCTAATTTGGTGCATGGTGTTTGCTGCGGTGAGTCAAGAACAGAATGTTTAGGAGCTGTCTTTTGGGAAACAGGCACAGTTTGCGTGTGAGAGCCATTTTACAGCAGAGGTACCGGGTGTGTTACTGCTTCATTTGGGGTAAGGAAACGTTGGAAACCGTCTGCTGATGCCAACAACACTCGGGGTGTAAAACATGCACGGGAGGGATTCCTGCAGGCACCAAGGGCACTCGAGCAGCTCCGCAAAAACCCACCCAGCTGATGTGCCAGTGGAGGGCTTTGCCCAGCTCTGCCTCTGGAAGCAGAGCTGCACTTGTGTGGGGCTGAAAAGGGTGAATTAGTTTGCTGCAGCTGTTTAAACCTACCTATCTGGTTCCTGTTGGGGGAATAGAACGCATTGACCACTGCAGCTCCGATTATCCATCTAAAAATAAATGTCGCACACAGTTAGTAGTGATTTTTTTCTTTTTTTTAAAATTTAATTATTGTTAAAACATGCAGGGTGTATAGGAAAGGATTGTAAGGAAATAATCCTTATAAGGATTATATATGTATGTATAAAATGTGCATATTATAAGGAATATGTATATGGATATATAATCCCTACAAGCATTACATATGTATGTGGATATATAAGGATTATATACATAAAATAAGGAATATATATATATAAGGATATATAAAGAAATGTAATTTGCTGATAAGGAAAATCCCTCTAATTGTATAAGGAAAGGATTAATGTAGGGAAGAAGGGTGCATTGAGCAGAGCTGTAAAGAAATCCTGACACCAGGAAATACCTGGTGGTTTGTTTATGGGCACCTCTCACCCAAAATAATTCCCAGGTAAAGTGAGAGGTGCTTTTCCCCTGGAATGCTGAACAGCCTCCCTGGTGTGGGTGTGGTGAAAGGTACCAGCTCTTCCTAACGCTGTCTGGGGTGGAGAATTTCCACGATACTGTTTCTCTCCTCCCCTCCTTGCTGGGCTGCCAGAAAGGTCTGGCACTTCTTTTGTGTGAAGTAGTTTCCATGTAATTTCTGAGTGTGAAACACCTTGAGGAAGGACTGGAGATTCCAAGAGAATGGGTGGATTGCTATTGCCGGAGTCAGTGAAGTGCCTGTTTAATTCCCTGGCTTTCTCAGCCCCAAGCCCTCTCAGCTGCCCACAGCCTGACTTACACACCCTCACCCTTAATCCAGAACTTGGGCTGGGTCTGTAAAGGGCTGGCTGGGAACTCACATGTCTTGGTCGACTCTCTCTCGAAGCTTTTTCAAGCTCTTTTGGGCTCCAGCTCGCAGGTTTTCCAGGATGTTTTCAAAGTAATTGTGTTCACTGAAGTTTAACTGAAGAAACAGAGCTCCAAGTGTATCAGTCAGCTGTGCAGACAGAGGGACTCCTCACACCTCCAAACGTATCCTCTAAACGATGCTTTTTGATTGCATGGGATCAACCAAAAGTTGGCCCTCTGCATGCATTTATTTACTAATATGTTCTTTTTAATGTCCTTGGAAAGGACAGTTGTACAGGTATAAAAATTCCAAGTGGCAAGAAAGTAAGTGCAGGCTTTTATCTTGAGGTACTTGGTGAGGTGTGCACAGAATACTTACATTGGCATATTCCTGATCCAATTTTTCATTCTGATCTTCCAAAATGTAATCTGGATAGCCAATTTGTTCTTTGATTGCCATTGCCTAGAAGAAAAGAAGTTAATGTTTCCTCTTAACTGTGGTTTTTGTTGGTGTGTGGTGGGTTTTCTGTGAAGTTTCAGTACTTTATTGAACAGAACAGTTTAGTTGATTTTTTTTCCCCTTGCTATTGGAATGGTGCTGGTGGTCCTAAGGTCAATGAAATGTTTTCCCTGGGGGATTGCATTGTATCCAATTGCCATTCTAGCTGTTGTGGGCTAAGAGAGGATTAAAAGGAAAGGACAATATGATAAGATAATGGAATAATGAACATTGAAGTATTTTCCTCTGTTTTGTAGAGGAACTGGAAATAGAGATACCACAAAATTCCAAGTATTTCATATTCATAAGGGAATACCAAAGTTCCCTGTTATCTCTGACCTTCTCCCTGGCTTTCTCCTTGGATGCCTCATCCATCCACTGCAACTCATCCAAAGTCTCCACGAACACTTCGCGGATCTTCTCTATTAAATCTCGCACCTGAAAGAGAACCAGTGAGACATGAATCCCTTCCAGGACTGACATTTCCCCAGGCAGAGCTAAGGAGGGGTGAAAAGCTTCCTGCTGAAGCCTGATGTCCCCAGATTCTCTGCTCTAAACCGCGGTACCCAGCATTCAGAGGAGCATCAAAACCGAGTTCTGACCCTTGGCTTGGGGGGATCTTTCACAGACAAAACATTCCGGGGGCTCAGATGAGGGGAAGGGGCTCTGTGAGCACGGTGGAGGTACAGTAGTACGAAGGGTAAACTACATACCATCCTCTTGCTCTCACCAGCAAATGTCTCCCGGACATACATCGCTCCCACCGCGTTCTCCATGTTGTTGTTGACGTAACTCACGCACTCCCTCCACCGCGCCTCCTCCAGCGTTGTCCCGTACAGAGCCTGCAGCACCAAGCACAGCTTTGGCCCTGCCTGTGCCTCTCCAAGCCCTTGCCTAACCAGCAGGTTAGCCCGAGGCAAAGTTTTCCATCGCCGCCCTGGGATGTGTTTGGGGATGACGCGAATTAAGCCCGGCATCGCGGGATGGTTTGGGTTGGAAGGGACCTCAAAGCTCATCTAGTTCCACCCCCCTGCCGTGGTTGTGTTGACAAGGACTCGTTCTGGAGCTGTTGGGCTCTGCTCCAGCACTGAGCTCTCCAGGCAGAGGAAATACCTTCCTGTAGCTGGCCCGGGCGTCCTTGAAGCGCCGGCTCAAGCTGCTGACGCGGTCGATCACCAGCCGCCAGATGAGGTAGTTCTGGATGGTGCTGTGTGGGAAAGCAGAGCTGAGCTTAATCCTCTGCAAAACCCAACTCTAGGGCAGCCAGCCAGCCCTTTTGGATGGAGATAAGGAAGCAAATGATTGCTGCCAGTCATGGGGGTCACAGCATCTGCAGGTGACTGTGCTCATTTCACTGGAGTTATCCAGCCTGAGCACTGGATTGTCACGTGTGTTCAGGGATTAATTTCTTGCTGGTTTTCCTTCTCGAATGTAACAAGATCTAAGCCTGTCATGTATTTTTTGCTTCCCATTTACCCTTCTCTAAGCAAGCAGCAGGTGAGACACTTTATGCTGAAGTGCTTTGAGACCTTCAAAGACATTTCCCGTATTTTACAGGGGTCTCATTTTCCTTGGAGGAGCTCTGGCAGAACTAAAAAGGGGGGCCAATAACTGACATTTCCACAATATTTCCGTAACTTTTGATGGCATATTCTCCAGTCTCTTACCTTGCTGAGTACTTGGAGATGATGGCTTTCAGCTCTTGCAGGTAGGGCATGCCATAGACAACCACCTCCTCTTCTGGGTCAACCTGGACACTTACTGAAGACATGACACCTTGGATGAAGAAGGTCCAGTTAAACTCCTAGGCAGACAGAGAGATGCCAATGGTGGGTGTTTAAGTGCCTTAGTAACTGGACTTTGTACAGTTTTATGGCCTTGAATGCAGCTGTAGTGCTGTTCAGTAGAAAAAAGCTTTTTAAGAGACTCTGAAGACAAGATTAAGAATGGGACTGATTTTATACCTCTTTGTCGAGTCACTGACAAATTCACAAAGCCATTTCCATTGGAATTAAGAGACTGAAAGTATGAGACTGCTCATTAAGCACTTACGTTCAACGCAAACTTTTCCTGTAGCTCTGTTAAGGTCATTTTGTTGTACAACAAGGTCACATCGTGCCTTTCCTCTGCTGGGGTCGTTGCCTGAAGACATTCACAAGGTTATTACTGGAATCAACTGGCAGAAATATCAGTGGCTGAAATCACATGCATGTGCACGAATGCACACTCAAATAACATGCAAAGAAACCGTTTCTCTGGGGAGAGAGGAAGCTCATTTGATGGTGTCCAGTGCTGCTTTCTAAATTTCAGTGCAGGAACTCTGGTCCCTGCTATTCAGTAATATTTTAGTGATATGCTGAGCCAAGCGGTTCCCTCTGTCCTCTAGAATGGCAGAACAAGCTCTGGGAGATTTTCAGGGGGCTGCAGATTTCTAAGGATGCAAAGGGAGCGAGCCCTGGTGTTATCACAGCATATGCTTGGCAGAAGATGGGTTATCCTGCCTTAGACGAGTTCCAGACATGAACACAGCCAGGACTGGAGCAGCACAGCAGTGTGCTCAGCAGACAGTCATAGACACAGAGACACTGATTTCTGGGCTGTTCATGGCACAAAAAGTCTTCTTCCCCTGTTTTCTTGGCCCTGGGTTTGTGTTGTGTTGAAAACTGCTGTACAACCAGCAAGACCCCCCTGACACCCTCAGGCCTCGGTCTCTGTACTCACATTTGCAATCTCTGTTTCCAGCTCCATCACCTTTGCCATCTCCTCCTGGACAAAGGAATCGTCCCTGGACACGTTCTTGTCCTCCCGGATCATTTTGGCGATGGTGATCATGAACTGCAGATAAGCCTCTCTCACCTGCACAGGGGAAACGGGGGGTGTGGACAGTGTTGAGTGGGTTTTTCCCCTGTGGTAGATACTACTGCCACAGCTTGGAGCTCAGTCCATCCTGGAATACCCTACAGGGCAGTCACCAGCTTCAAAACACACTTTCTGCTTCCCTGTGCAAGCCAGCCCTGGCATTCTGAGTTAGAATTGCTGCTCGAGCAAAGAGAAGGCTCCGTGACTTGAGTTACTCTATGGGAACAGTGATCCCCACCAGCCAAAACCCCAGAGGAAAGGTGGAAGGTTTGAATTCTCTGAAGGTAGTACCATAAATCTTCTCAACTCTGCTTTCACTGCCTGAGACAAAACCTCTGTCTCAGACGGTTCCAGTGACACCTTTGCTTTATTTCTGGTGGGAGGCGCTGGCTGATTTATGCCCCAGACAGGGCTTTGAAAAGATATTTGGCTGCTGAGGGAATGCTGATCCCTGATACAGGAAAACCTAACGTTACCTGTTCTTCTTGCACACTTTTCTTCCTCCCCAGACCTTGGAAACCAGATAAACACAGTAACTGTTGTGAAATTGTGTCTGGGCACTTACAGGACGATGATTTGTGGTTTTAGGCTGAGCCCTTAATCAGGCCAGACTCCCCCAGGCCTCAGGAGGAGCTTTGCCAAAGGATGCTGGACTAAGCACAGGGGGAGTTTGGGTCATCAGAGTTGGGTCATTGTCTGGGGGCAGCCAGCTGGTAAATAGCAAATAAAAAGGGGTTGTGTCTCCTCCTTAGTCATTAGGATTAAAGACACAGCCTTGCCCACGCTGCTTCATGGCTTCAAATTAAAGCTGTATCGAGCAGAGATGGTTTTCTTTTGCTAATTTGGGATTGTCTCTGCACTGTACCTGATTTTCTATCTCCTACAAGTCGATCTATGTCTGACCTCCATCCTCCAGTGCATCAATATCCCCCTTCTCTGCTGTAACTGCTCTGCACAGGTGACACTTGCAGGACAGACTCCTGGTTCAGCAGCTCCCTGCAGTGCCCAGCACAGCTACAAGGAGATTGCTCTGGATCAGGAGCTTGTAAAGGTGCCCAGAAGGTGTGGAGACAATCCTGCATAAACCTCACAGGGCTGTGTTTAAGCTGTATTATGTATGAGAATATAGTCAAACACACTGAAGGAAGAAGCAAACTCTTCCCACTGATGTTTTCATCTGCCTTTACAACCACGAGACAAAAGAGTCTCAAATGCTGATTGTTGTCCCTCTGTTTTCCCTTCCATTCTTGTTAGGAAAATTGGTTTGATGTTGGGCTGCAAATACTCTTTGTTAGCATGACATAATTGAGGGAAATGCAATGTACTAAAGCAGTATTTTCATCTTGGAAACAGATAAATTATCTGGCTCTGTTTGCAACAGCTTTCTGTGTATTTACAGAAACAGTGTTTTTGCACAATCAGTGCTTTTGCCCTGAGCATTGGCAGAGAAAAACAGCCAGGAAATCATCTCTCACAATTTTCCTGTAATTCTGGGGAACGGGGAGAGTAGGTGGCTGCAGATTCTTACTAGCTGAGTATCAGTGGATTTAGAGGAAGATAGAAGGGAATCCAAGACAACCTGCACTGAAAATGTGAACCTGCCCTTCAGAATTAGAGACTGTTGAGTGATTTTATTTCCCCATAATATTCTTTATGGTTGGCCAGTTCTGGGGAGGCTTGATATTTATACAGTTGTTCAGTCCTTTTGTAAACGTTACAAAATTTGGGCATAATTAGGAAAAAATGTAGCAATGAACGTCACAGTCTAACTCTGGTTGTTACATGCCCTGAAGATTCGTGTATTTGAGTTTTCCAAAGCACAGGGATAAGTAATAAAGTTGTTTTGGTGGCACATAGTAAATAAATTACAAGGAACACTCACCCTTTGATAGCTGCCCCCATTAAAGTAGTAATCCCTGGATGGCATTCCCAGGCTTGGCTGGTCAATCTGAAGGAAAACACATTTCTCTGGTTAGTGATGAACAGGAGCTGGGGCTGTCCAAAGGAATCCTTGAGAGACAACCTGAAATGCTGTTCCATCCTCCCAGTGCTGGAATGGCACTGCAGCCACACAGGCAGGGAAATTCAGCTCTCCGAGGACTGGGGGGAGATGGAAGGTACGACTTTGGTCTCTGGATTTTTAGGTAGGGACAGGATGGATCTCTGTGAGTTACTGAGCAAAATCTTTCAGTCCCCACTGAGATCCAAGAATAGATTTAAGCAACTTTTCTAAGTTGATTGACTTGAGGGCTGGACTTCCTGCAGGACCATTCATGAGCAAACTCTGAAATATTATTTACTTATTTTAGACCCAGGGTTTCCTGCTATATGTTAAACCTCACCATCATTTTGTAAGTCACAAGAATTTACAGCCCTTAAGTGCTGTAAATCAGCAAAGTTCCGTTGATTTTTATTTCTCTTACTGAAAAAATAATTATGCTGCCATGAAACATTTCCCAACGTGTCTCTGAGACAGATCTGTCACTTGGGGGTACAGAGCTGGCTGTTCCCTGCATTTGGCCAGAGCTGTGCAATGCAAAGCCCATCTGTCTGCAGTGTAAATACCTGTCCGTTGTGACTCTGGGGTATAAATCACGCCCTGTGATTTCTGGCTTACATAAATGATGTGCCTGCTGGAGTCCCGGTCATCGTTCCACACGAACATGTCGATCAGGACACGTTTGTTAAACCTGGAGTTCATTATGGACAGTTTTTCTTCCATGCTCCAGCTTGGCTCTGGGAGATAAAAGGGAGAACAAACACCATTTATCCAGCTGTGTCAGGACTGATTGAAGTTGCGCAGTTTGCCGTGCTAAAATTGTTTAGATCTAACTCTCTATATATGTGTTAAATATGTGTGACCCCCCCGACTCTTGTTTATGAAGAAAAGCTGAAAATGGGGGATTTAATTCAGTGACAGTGGCCTCCCTAGTGCAGGAAATGATTCTGACTGCATATTATTGAACCCTGTCAGGCTCAGCATTACCTTTGGTCTTGTTCCAGTCTGCGGAAGCCACTGGCCAGTCCCCAACCATTCTTAAGGCCTCGAGCAGAGGCAAAGAATCTCGCTGTTCTATAAGGCCTGAGGGAGGAAAGACAAATGTTGTATTGTTTTCACAGGAAAACAGGTAATGGGCCTAACAGTTCAAATCTGAAGCCGCATTTGTGATAGTCCAAAATAAGAGACACTAAGAAACCATCTGTCCCCTGCATCAGTCTTCAGAAAAGCAATGAAAATGCTTCTGAGACCCCAGGGCTGATTTTTACTGGATTGGCTTGGAAAGGATGACGTGGGACAGGTTTGTGCATTCTGAAGGGAAGGTTTTGCCTCCAGCCCAGGGGTGGGTACCCAACCTGCATCCTTTCCACATCCCAAATGTGCACCTTAGGCCCTAATGGTGTGCCCAGGCATCTCCATCCATCTGAGGATGAGCTTTCCAGGCATGTCCACACAGATTAGACAGGTATTGACTGGACTGAACAGAACATTGGCACTTCTGTACACTCAGGATTGAACACGGGGATCAACGGAACAAGAGACTCACTCTCATTCATGCAGGACTTGTAAAGGATTTTAGCTTTCTGAAATGCCTCTCTGTCCCCTTGATCTGAAGTCTCCAGCACACCTGGGGAAGGAACCATTGCCATGAGATTTGTGCCCTGGAGAGCTTTGATCATTTCACAGAAATCCCTGAGAATTCAGGGCTATAATAAACACTTGTTTCTGTAGCCTGCAATTACTGTGAGACTGGAGAGCTCTTTGGAGGAGCTATTAATGGCAAAAGTGTCAGGAGGAAGGATGTGCAGGCTTGTCCTGCTCCTTTTGAAGTTAGTACCAAATCACCTCTGGCTCATTTTCAGTGGGAACAGGATGTTCCTACAAAATGGGGGCAGTAAGAGGTGTAGAGATTAAAGGACCAGAGAGGAAAAAAAAAATCACAATCCACACTTCTCTCTGCAGGTTCATTTCTCTGTGCAATGTGTAGCCAATAACAGCTGAAACCAAACCCAAGTGTGTAAGGATGGAGTAGCCTCGTTCCTACCTTTCAGGATGATCTCCAGCTCGTCCCTCAGGATGTCGAAGATGCTGTACCTGGAGCTGGTCTCTGGGATGACGTGCCTGCTCAGCCAACCCCCACAGGCGTACTGGTAGAAATCCTGGCACGGGTCAGCTGTGGGGTCCATGTTCTGGATTATTCTGGCAGCTGGGTACCAAAATTGGAGAGCTGAGTCCCACAGGCTGCCCAGTGGTCTCTGGCACTACCAAAGACTATCAACGAGCTGCTTGGCAAGAGTTAGGACTTGGAGGATCCTGTTTTCTGCTAACAATGCCTGGAAGTCTCTGAGTGGCAGAATAGCTCTCCCACAGCACGGTGCCCTCCAGGCAGGGGGGTGCAGCCCAGGGCTCCCCTGTGCTCCAGCTCAGGTACCTGCCTAAGAAACCAGTGTTCCAGAGGGGAGTTGGGAACATCCCTGCTGGAGTCCCACCTCTCCTGAGGTGCAGATGCCAAAAATAAGAAGGTGAATGCCCCATGTATAGGATGCACCCACAGAGAAAACTCATTCTAAAGGAATTCTTCTAAGGGACAGACTGTTGGCCAACCCATGTCCTTGTGGCTCAGCCCAGAGCGCTGTTGGCCACACTGGCAATTTTCCTGTACTATTCCTTATGGATGATACCCCCTGGCCAAGGGGAAATCTCGTTCCTTGGCAACTTCTTCAGCCTTAAAGCCTGAATTACCTTTTACTCAGGTTCAGCACCAACACATAAAACACCCCCCGAGCAATAACCCCTCACACGACCCCGTTACCTGCCGTGACACATCCAGGGGTGGTGCATATGTTGCCTGAGTTGGTGCCATAGTGAGTTCCTGCAGGGAGAAAACAGATGGAGTTAGTTGTTTCCAAAGGGAATTGCCACCCAAGCCACTCTCCAGAGCCCAGACTGTGACAGCTCTGCTTGGCCTGAGAGCAAGTGAGTGAATATCAGTGCCAAAGACATCGGGTGACAACTGCGAAGAAATCTTTCATCTGGAGATTTATGAGGAAAATGTATTGGAAGCAGCATTACAGCAGCACTGACAGGGAGTTTTAACTCCCCTGGAAAGAGGATTAGACCATTTTTTTCTACCTGCTGCCTCCACAGACTTTCTGGTGCAAACTCAAACTATGAGATCCCTTTCTAGACAATCTGTTAAGATACTTTGAGCATCTGAGCTCTCTCATGATCTTCAAAGTCACCGCGACCAAGAGATTTAAACAGGGTGAAAAGCTGCATTACTGCTTTCCCACTGCTCTAAGTCACCAAGATCAAATGAGGAAAAAGAAATGATCTTTATTTCTGGAAGTGTGTGTGTGCTGGGGAGCGGGGAGTGACAGACCCGAGGTTGGTCCCAGTGTCAGATATGCTTTTTAGGGTTGGGTTGGTCCCTAATCAGCATCATTTAGGGCTGATGAAATAGTGTAGAAATAAGGGGACTGTGGACCCGTGTTCCGCTCTGAGCTGGGCATGGAAAAGGCCAGTGAAGTCCTGATCTTGGCTATGGATTTGCTATTTTTGAGTGCTTTGGCTTGTGAAATCCTTCTGGTGCAGAAGATGCACAAAAAGCCCGTGCAAGGTTTTGGTGCTGAGGACAAGGGGAATGTCCCGGGCTGCTGGTCGGGTCTCTCTGGTGTGCTGGTGGGTACCTGAGCCCCCCAGACTGAGGAGTGGCCCTGGCCCTGGGAGAAGGAAATTAATTCTGATGGCTTAATTTCCCATTTGTGAAACTGGACTGGCTCGGCATCCACCTCTGTTAAATAGACAACTACTTGGTTCCACGCTGGAAAACAAAAGTTGATAGTTCCCAACAGGATTAGCCATTTTTCGAACTTCTTTTTGATCCTTACACTGGGATGTTTGCAGTACAGAGTTACTAGGAAATTCCTTTCAATGGGAGTAAGTGCTTTACATGAGAGCAAACAAGATTACAGTAATTCAGAGAGAAATGAAACAGTGGGGAAGAAAAGAGGGCTTTGAAGTTCACCAGTGGAAGCAACATAAAAAGCCCCCACTGCGATGGGGGCCCAGCTGAGCACATCTGCATGAGAATAACTGTGTGTCCTTGTGCTTGGGGTCTGGCAACCTCCACGTGGGATGAGCAGAATATGGGTAAAAATGTGAAGCTTCACGTTAGGTGGTTCAGCTTTTTTTTCTTTTTGGTGTTTCTGTCAGGGCTTCAGGGTTTTCTTGTACTGGATGAAGCCAAGTGCAATTTTTGGAGATTCCTAAACTCTCTGTTAATTGAACAGTTAACAAAATCAAACCTAAAAGCCCAGGGTATTTAAAAAAAAAAAAAAGAAAAAAAGAAGAGCCTCCCCTTTCCAAAACCCTGGAGGTTGGGAAGCTGTGACTGAGCTGGATAACCATCCCTTTCAGTCTGATACAGCACCATCAGAGAATTGATCAGGCGAGATAAGCTTTAATGGAGCTAAATAAAACGACCTTGGCTGTGGGACTACTCCAAATGGAAGAAAATGAGGGAAATTAAGCACTCCAGATGCTCCTTGGAAGGTGAACTGCTCACCTGAGAGATGGCAGAGCTGGGACGTGCTTCAGACCCCTCTGGGCTCCCTGTGGAGAATTTTATTGTCTCAATTTGCCTTTAGAAGAAGCCACTGGGCACTGTCACGTTCCCTGGGCAGCAGCAGGAGGCGAGAATGACTCCTGAGAGTGTGGACCCTGCAGCAGCTCAGCTTTTGAATGGCAATTATTTTTATTTTTATATTTCTTTTTGAAACACAGGTTGCTTTTCACAGCCTGAACTGAGGCTCCTTCTCAGACAACACGAGCAAAGCAAACTGCTGTGTGGGGCCCTGGGGCTCACAGCTTGTGTCCGGCGTTTGGAGGAGCGCAGATGGCTGGGGATGGCACACACGGGAACAATTAGAGCCACAGTTGTCGCCATGTGGGAGCTTTACCTCCCAGCACCTTCCCCGTTCCTCAGAACTCCTCTGCAGAAGTGCTCTTGGCACTGCAACCTGCTCTTTTTGCCGCTGAACCGGCGAATTGTCCGCAACAAACAACACGGTTGCCAAAGGCAGGTTTCCTTTGTCGGAGAGGGTGGTCTGTGCTGGGTGTCGGGGTCTTCAAACGGAGGAGAAAAATGTGGTTTTTTGGAAACCCCCGGGGAGAGGTGCTGCTTAGACCAAGGGTTGGGTTCTTCTCTGTTTATGGCCTCAGAGGACAGAGCAGAGCATGACCCTGAGCTTCCCAGCTGCCAGTAGGGACTACCTGAGGGGATGCAGACACACAGAAATAAATATCTGTCAGTCTGACTTCTGAGAAGGGAACTTGGAAGCCCAAAAGTGAATAAAATGTCAGTGAAACAAGACACTGGGTGAGCAGCAATCAGGTGAGGAGGGAAGTGGTTGGTAACTAAGCTGCCTGAAGAAGCTGCTGACTGATTTGATGTGTCAGCTACAATAAGTGTTGAAATGTTCTTCAGACTGTAACCTTTCCAACAAGTGCTGAGATTTGGAGTTGGGTAAATATTTGTGGAACGGAGCCGTGGAAAGGCTCAGAGCTGAATGTGTGGGTGTGATGGAAAGACTCAGAGTGTGGTGTGTTCAAGTCCAAACCCAGTGACTTCAGTCCCGTCTGCTTCCCTTGCTGTGATCACCCAAATATTACTCTCTTCTTCCTATATTTTCTTTTAGCTTGCTTAGATGAGGTTTTTTTGGGGCATGAAAACTTCCTTGGGTGTCGAGCGTCCCCAGGCTGCTTCTAGGACTGTATAATTGCACTGCTGTGAGAGCTTCAGTGTTTTTGTTGGCTGGGGATAGAGATAAAAATCCCAGTCAGCTTTAACAGCACTACAGGAATTACTGCTGCACCCAGGGGCCTGTTTCATGCACCACAATGCTCCTCTGTGAGCCGTGTTCAAGCAGAACAGAAAGAGTCTTCCTGAACCACAAGGCCTGTATGTGCCTTTCTATACGAAAAAAGAGATCATGTGAGGCAGGACGGGTAATACTGCTATTTTTCTGATTTAATTTTCTAATTTAATTTCTAATTACTAGCTAAACAGAATTATTTGTTAGAAGCTCGGTGGTGCCAGCGTGATCAAGGATGTACAGAGATGAAGCGGCAGGTCTGAATCTGCTCTTAGTGAACAATCCAGAGTCCCATTCTCAGTTCAAAATTAACATTTGAGTGAAATTAGAAATGGAACAACCCCAGGATAGCACTCTGGGTTCTACCACACGAATGCTGCTCAGCCACACTGGTTTTTTGCTGTTGCTGTGTGGGATTTGTAGCACAGCTTTGAGCCATAAGTGCTTTTCCCTGGGCGAGTCTGAGATTTCAGGCTCTTGGCTGAGCTTTGGGAATGGGCCCAGGGGTGACAGCAGAACAGGACCAAGGGGAGCGCTGGGGCAAAACTTCTCCAGACAAAGATAAACATGTTTCTCCTGCAGGAACAGCCTGGGGAGCTCGTCCTGCCCCAGCTTCAGACCCAAACAGGACACGCAGACACCCGCTTAAAAGGTGAAGTTTCTCCTGCTCAGTTCCTACCTGGAACTTCCTAAAGCTCGTGGCTGCTCCTGGGAGTGCCCACGGCTGGGTGTCCCCTGTTTGTGCTCAGAGGGAGCAGAGGCACAGAGGGGCTCGGGGGCAGAGCTGAAGCCCCTCTGCTCAGCTGGGAGGAAGCAGCCCAGGACAAGCAGCACATCAAGCTCTGCAGTGCCTGGCACTCCTGCTGCCCAGGAATGTCTGAATCTGGGAAACACCTCCAGGGAGAGTTTAACTGGCGATACAAGAATGCAAAATATTTAGATTTTAGGCTTGTTTTCTCGAAGAGAAGCTTTCCAGTAAACAAACATGGTTAGCACTGGCTCTTGCCCTGGGTTTGGATGACACCAACGTGTGGCCAAATGTTAACACCTGGATTATTCAGGCAGCAAAACCCTGCATAGCTCAATATTTGATACAGAAACTCCTCCTCTAGTGCCTTTCTCTGGGGAATTTCTTTCCCCCCATCTCCTGAGCTGAGAGAATAAACTTTTCTGATGAACTTCGTGAATACCAAACACTCAGATTTCACCTGACATTCCACTGCTGGGAGCAAAAGGAGAGAACAATCAAAAGGCTTTTCCCATGAGTTATTGCCCAGAATTGTGCAGCGCTGCCCTTACAAGAGCTGAAAATGCAGCTCCCTGCAGCAGGGGATGCAGAGGCAGGGGAAGGACACAGGACACAGCAGTGCCTTGCTCCAGGTTTGCTATTTCCTCCTTTAGTTCTGTTCTCCAGTTTAGCAGAGGTGAATCCAAGAGGCTTTAATGGAGATGACAAACACAAGGCAGTGCTGCTCCCAGTGCTTCACAGACCTTAAAGGAGGTGTGCTGGTGGGAAAACTTCAGCTTTACTTACTGTGCTCTGCAGCTGAAATATTTAGGCAGAACACCTCAAAATGAGGTGCCTCAATGTCAGCAAGACATTTGCACCGAAGCCACTGAACCAAATCCCACTCAGAGATCCAACTGCCTGATGGAATATTTAAAAAGACTTCTTTCCTCAGCAGCAAGTGGCACTGTTTTTTAAAGCTTTCACACTGTAATAAACAATTTTCCCTTCGGGGAGATTGTTTTAAAAAGTGTTTTAAAGCAGCTGCTCCTTTAAAAAATCCTGACAATGATGAATCTTGGCTTGTGCTTCTATAAAATAAGGAACTATCAATCCTTACACACAGGCACACACCCTCCCTCTGAAACAGTATAGCATCTTTCTCAAAACAATGCTGAATTCAACAAAACCCGTAGAATTCACTGAGAACATAGAACCTCACATCGCATAATTTAAAAATGAAGTAAAATACAACATAATCTCTGTACTCGAGCTGGGAACAAGGCAGAGACAGCCACATCCCTCACAGAGGTGACTTCGCTGTCCCCCTTGGAATTTTATTTTCATTTATCTCCGGGGGGGGGGAAAATAAAATAGACTTGAATGCGGTTTGTAGAGGGAAGAGGAGAATCATTCCCAGGTTCTTACCTCTGCTGCTGGCATAGAGGATCACCAGGGCGACGGCGGCACAAGTCATGAGGAGCAGCAGGACAGCCAGACCCAGTGCCACAAAGCTCCAGGGCTTCTTCCCAGACTTCGTCGATTTTTCCACAATATCCATTTGACTTTCTGATTTCCCCATTATTGTAACTCTAAATTGGGGAGGGGAGGGTAAGAAAGAATTAACAGCGCGGCTAAATCAGCGTGAGGGGGAAAGCAGGAGAAAGCAGGGAGGAAAAGGAAGCAGAATAAAAGCAAAGGGAGAGAGGAAAGTTCCAAATTATTACATGTATTTGTCCATTTGATTGTCCACAGATTTGCCAACCTCATTCTCCATCTCCTGAGCTGTGTGTGCCCTCGGGGGGGGGCTGTGCTGGACTGGCTGCCCGGGGCTCTCAGCGGTGCAGTGCCAGAACTTCAGGAGCCTCTTTGGGAAGTGTGGAAAAGTCTCATGACCAGGTTGGGCAGCTCCTTTCTCCCGACCAGAGAAGGAGGGGGAAAGCTGCCGCCTTCCACTCCCCACTTTGAAAGTCTCTCGCTGCTGGGAGGAATTTCTGCCGTGGCTCCGGGCAGGTCCGCGGAGCTCCGTTACCAGCCGGGGAATCCGCTCCGGGATCCTTCCCGGTGCCTCCGAGCGGGGTCTCCGGCACGGGCGGAGGGTCCGGAGAGTGGGAAGCTCCCGGGACACGCGTGGGCTCCGGGATGCGAGGGAGGCTGTGCCCCGCAGCCCCTCGGAACCCCCCGGGCCATGCTCGGAGCCGGCAGCTCCGCCGTGCGCCCTTCCCGGCTCCAGGGGAATGGGAAAGATCCCAACCCCGGGCAGCGGCGGGAGGAGGGGTTGGAGCGCAGCGGGGCTGGAGCTGCTGCGGCTTCTCCCGAGAGTCCCCCGGCTTCCCGCAAATCCCCGCTGTGCCTGAGATGCCACAGGGGAGGTGGAGACCCACCCGAAACCCTCCTGCCCCCAGAGCGCCCGGCTTTGGGAACGGCTTGTGTTCGGGAACAGGAGGATTTATAGGTTGTAGTAGGCAATGCACCCAGTTCCTTGATGCTGCTGCTTGGGAATCCGTCTGGTTACAACCGGGAAAGATAAAAAGGGCAGGGAAGGCATGTGATTCCCCTTGGGGCTGGCTTTATTCTCCCCCAGAAGCGGCTCTGGAGGGAGGGAGAAGCAGGTTGGAGTTTGGGGGGATTTGTCACTGAGCTGCCGAAGTTCATTCTGGATAAATGGTCAGGTTATGCCTCTCCCGACCTGCACTCCAGTCCCGTATGGGTTCGGCAGGAGGTACTGAGGGCAGATTCCTTTGTGGCAGCCCTGATTTGGGAATGTACACACAGTGTTCCAAGGGTAGGAAACAATGAACACCAGTTTCTTCTGCCAGGAGTCCAAGTCTCCTCTCCCAGTCAGGATTCTGCCTCAAAATCCCTGTGAGAATTTGCTTTTTTTTTTTTTTTTTTTTTTTTTTTGTCCAGGAGTCATGTTATCTCAGGCTTCTGTCGGGTGTGAAGGCAGCTATTCTCATCCCACCAGCTGAGGAGGAGGATGAGAACACAGGGATCTGAGAGGCACGTGCAGATCCTGGGTGCCCATATGGGAGAGAGAGCTGCAGAAGGCAAGGTCGCTCTTGGGGACGAAGCTATACATTTAGTGAGGATGTAAATGATCTCTCATTTCTGCTTGCAGAAAGTTCCACAGCTAAAAAAAGTCTTGTTTCCTGTGTATGTGAGTCTTCCTCACTGCTGAGCAGCTTTGCTGGTACCTTGCAGTGAGGAGGGTCCACCTGGCTGAGATCACAGCTCTGCAACAGGCAGGTGCCTCAGGGTTTAATGTAGTTACTTTTGGAGATTTAATGCAGTTATCCTTGTACCATGGCTATAAGATCCTGCAGGGTATTACTTTGCCCATTTTGGAGTTGCAGAGCCAAGATGCCAAGAATCCAAGGGCCTTATTCCTACTGCCGGGCTGTAAGGAAGTAAAAAACCCAACCCAAACAAAGCAACCCTTCTGTGTGAGGAGAAGCAGCAGCAACTGTAAAGGACATATTTGCAGAATCATTAATTTTGATTGTCTTGAGCAACTTTGTGCGGTCACTGAAATAGAGCAATCCATCATCCTGGCAGTGCAGCAAGGTCCCTGTTCTGGCCTCTGCTTCCAGGGGTTTGGTTTCTGACATCTCAAGATCACCTTGTAGCCTCTGGGGCAAAGGAGACCTGATGCTGCAGAGCGGAATGGGGTTGTTTTGTTATTTATTTTTTCCTAAATCTCACGTTCAGCTGAATTTTCATGGGCTGGTCGTTCACCTGTTGGTCCTCTCCACAGTCCATTAGTCCCTTATTCTACCAAGCAGCTTAAAAAGCATCATCTCTCTCGCAAAACAGAGAAGGTGAACAGTGACCTGGGGAATTTTTCTTGCAGAAATTGAGGAACGGTGGGAGTTTTCAGTTCTTGGAAAACATCCTCTTTCCCCAGAGCAGTGTGGACTCAAAACATATGAAGCAATGAGGCATTTGTTGTTTGGATTGGGCTGCTTTGAAAGGACTTTTCCCTTTTCGCTTAGTTTGTAACTTTGTGAAGGAGGTTCTCCTGTTACTGGAATGTGGATGTGGAAGGAGCTCTCAGTGGCAGGGTTACAGTTAGGAAAAAGCCTCAAATCAGAGATTTTTACAGTTGGATCCTGGAGGGATGGGGCTGGAGTAGCCAAGCTGGATGACTGCCTGCTTTAGGATGTGTTCACTGTGAACTTCAGCGCTCCACAAATGAATATTTAATAAAAAGGTGCTTCCTCAGGCATAAGGCTTCCCCAGCCACACAGAACTACCCTGGTTCCTGAAAAGACAGAGGGAGCTGCTCTGGAGTTTTATATATTGCTTTTCCTCTTGGGAAAAATTCTCAAGTCTGGGAGGAATTTATGGTCAGTGTTGCAACCCTGGACAGCAAATAGTTGAGCTGGTGCCTCACTTGCCTGGGAGACTGTATTTGGATATTTTTCTTTTCATATTTCCCCTGGAGAACCTGGAATAACCATGGCTATACCTGGGACACAGCACTGGGAGGAGAGAGCAGTTGAGGATAATACTACTTTACTCAGGAGTTTGGTTGCTGTGTATTAGTTTCCGCAATGTCAAGTTGACCTGCAGCTCTTCTTTTAGAAGGAATTGGTTCTGAAGATAAAAACTGTGACAAGCTGCTCATTTTTCTTCCTCTGCATGTTTGCTTTCCCGTCAGAGACTGGGCCTCAAAACCTCTGTGCTTATGAGAATATATTACCCAATATTCTTATATAGATCTGATATTTGCCTATGAGGATATATCACCTCATTTAGTTCCCTGCCATCCAGGGGGTTTGCACAGTCTTTAGTCCTAGTATTGATGTAGCTGAATGTTCTGGGTCATCTGAACAGCTGATCCCGTGGTTGCTGCTCCCTGAATGCTCCCAGAAATCCAGGGATACCCAGCAGGGCAGTGATCTCCCAGCCAGAGCTCTGGGCTTCTCCTGCAGGTATTAAACAGCTCCATCAAATGTGCAAACAGCTCAGTGTCCTAACGCAGCCAAAGGACGTGGCAGCATCTTTAGTGAGATGTGTCTTAAGTGTTGTTTCCATGGAAACAAAGTCTCCATCTCTGTGTGCTACACCCCTTAGAGACTGATCCACACTGAGATGTGAGGGGAAATCACACACCTCTGGATGCCGGGGGTTGGAGTTTGCCCTGAATCCTTTGCCTGTGCAAAAAAAGTCCCATATGAACAGGTTTTAGGTGGTCCTGTGTCCGGGGAAGTGACAGCTCTGGAATCACTCCCTGGACTGAAGGTTCCAAATGACCAGCTCCTGTGAGTGTGAGAGGCAGAGGGATTGAGAGCAGCTCTGAAACTCCTCAGAAACTGCTCAAAACCTCTTTTATTGCTTACCTCTTTGGCTTCAGTACAATAAAGAACCACGAGTGTGGAAAGAGAGCTCTAATCTGTCGTGATCTGTGTTTCAGTGTTCAGGTTACTCAAAGATGTATTTCTTCTGCTTATATGAATTAATCTGAATAGGAACACTCACCTGAACCAAGATTTATAACACATGGTCTGATTCACTCTCACCATCACTGGTTTTGTTTAGGAATCAGAGCAGTGTCACTATTCCATAGGCAAATGCCAGTAAGTGAGTCTGGTATATGCATTTACCTTAAACATGGGAGAAAATCTGAAGCTCTAGGGGGACTTTAAAACAAAAAACCCAACCAAAGAGCCTGGCCCCAGTAAATCAGCACCAAGCCTGGCTCCAGGACAATGGCTGGATGTTCCTTGTGATTTATTGGAGCAGGGCTGCCGAGCACAGAGGATAACTCATTGTGCTCAGAAATAATGGCTTTGTCTTTGGGAGCCGGTGTAACCCTGTCATCTGTCAAGCAGCATAAAAGAAATAAAACCCAGCACTGAAATATCTTCTTGGAGCTGGTTGGCTCCCAGCTGTGTGTGGTGGAAATAAGTCCTGGTAGAGGCACATCTGAAGCAGATTAGGATTGGGAAAACCTTGAAGTTTAGATGATGTTTCAAAACTCTTCTCTCACCCTCCCTTTCAAGATGAGCATCTTTGGAACATCATCAGAGCACAAAACCAGCAGACATTAGTGCTGCTGTGTATGAAAGGCAAGCAGGGATTTCTGCCCTGGATTTCTGAATTCACGCACTCTGCAGAGACAAGCAGCAAAAAGGTGAAGGTGTCTTACCTTGGTCTGGTGGAGGATGTTTTTCAGCCGCAGAGCTCAGGTGGCTTGTGTAGTTTCTGGGGTGGAACTGAAGTGTTTGTGCTTCTTGGCAGTCAGAAATAAATGCCTGTTCATATTCTCAGCACTGATGCCTCTACCAGTGATGGAATTGCAAAGTGCTGTGCCTAAATCTCCCTCTCTTTCCCTTGAACACTCACTCACACACAGGTGGCTCCCAGTGCCCAATGAATTAAATGCTGAGATTTCTCAGGGAGATTAACCCTTTCCATATTAGAAATCACTTGGTTTTATATCCAGACCGGAAAACAGGCTGTGTAGCAGGCGCAAGCCCTGCTACCTTTAAGTGCACAAGATGATTTCCTGGCTTATTAGCATTTATTGCTTATTAGCATTAGCAAAGTCTCTTGTATTACAGCAATTATTTCTTAGGGAAGTCCTCATTTTCCATGATGTGCTTTACTTTTTCCCCCCAAGAGGTTTTTCAGGTATGTATGGCAGGAAGACTTCTGGAATGCAGTGTCTCCTTTCCACACTTCATTTTTCAGTGCAGGGATGAGCATTGCAATTACACTGTTAATAAGGCAATGCTTAAAAGTTGTTTTTTTGCCTTGTTTTGTTGTGCAGGAAGGTAGATTACAAACAAAATGAAGATATTTTACTTTGTTTTCCTTTACTGAGCACGTAGAAGTTTTAGCTGCTCCACTGTTTAGGTCTTTAAAATGACAGAAAGAATTCCTGTTTCCAGGAATTCTTGTGTTTTAGTTTGTGGCCATTGCTCCTGGAAACTGGGATTAGGAGTGGGTGCTGGAGATGCTGTGAGGGACCTGGCTGCCCACCAGAGAGGGGTTTGGGTTCCAGGTGCCCCTCTGTGGTTGGAGTTTCCCGTCAGGGACTGGTTGGTGGGTGTGTGGTTCCCTCTGTGCAGCACGGGGAGCTCAGGGACACGTGGGTTCCTTGTACAGCAGAGACTCAGGCTCAGACAGGCAGGGCCCTGCCTGTCCAAGGTGTCTAAATGTCTCTATTATTCCTGAACCCCTGCCACTGTCCCCAGAGCAAAGCTGCACAGGCAGTGGATGTGTGGGGTGGGATGTTCCCCCCTCCCTGCTGAGGGTCTGTGCTGGGGGAGCTGCACAGACACACGAGTGGGTGTCAGGCACAGGGCAGGGCGTGACCTTCACCAGCAGCACCCACTGGGACAGGGGCTGATGACAATCTGTAGCTCTTTCACAATACTGTAAAATGTACAAATAATGTTGACTTCAAAGCCCTCTGTACCCAGAACTGAGAGGGGCTGACAAGCATCTGAAAGGGAGTATTATCCCCATTTCACAGATGAAAGGGAGTCACACAGAGAATCAAAGTCAAGATCAGATTAATAGGCATTGATGCCAGAGGAGCTATTATGTCTTGTCTGGCATCTGGCAGAACAGAGCAGAGAATTTCACACAGATTGCTCCATTAAATCCCTCACCTCTGTCTGGGCTTAGAAAGAGACCTCCAGAGCTGCAACAAAGACACTGCACCGTCTTCAAGCAAGTTGCTTCTGGGGCACTAGTGGAAGTTCACATCATATCCCAGTATGAGTTTATTTAACTTCCTGCTGCCTCATTTAGTTTTGTTTGAATAATATTATTGAGAGGCCCACACAGTCACCTAAAATTTCCTTTGCATTTCTGCTCCCTGGAGACAATTATCAGGCTGATACTTCTCCAGCTGCAGGGGGAGGACAAGGGGCAGAAGGTGCAAGTTGCACTGGGAGAAGTTTCATCTTGATACGAAAAAGAATGATTTTTTTTATTCAGTGAGGATAATCAATCACTGGGACAGGGGCAGAGCCCCCAGCCCTGGAGGTTTACAAGATTTATGTGGGCAGGGCTCCGGGTAATCTCATCTGGGCTCCCTCTCCCATGAGAGGTTGGCTCACGTGATCTTTTGAGGTCTCTTCCAACCTGGGCTGTTCTGTGATTCCATGAAAAATGTTTTGTGGAGGGAAATTGGCTTAAAGGGTGTCTTGGAGACCAACTCCAGCACCAGTTAGAGTCAATTTTCCCAGTTTCCCTGTTGAGAAGTGATTTGGATCTTTCAAAATGACACAGTCTATTCTAAGCCGTCAGTTCTGTGCCATTTTCCTCTACATCTCTGCTTGATGTGTGATTATATTGCAGTTCATCAGTCAGGTTTATTAGTGGACTTAATTGGACCGCATTAGCTGGCATTTAAGTCATCCAAACCAGTTGAGAATGCAATCAATTAAAACATCCAAACACATTAATGGTGTGGACACAGGGCAATTTATGTAGATGGCTAATTACCTGTTTACTTCAGTAAGTAGGTTTTATTGCCCAAGAATGGACAAATGATGCATGAGAAGAAAAGAAACAACATTGCAAAAATACTGTTGGCAAGGCTGCAAAAAATAAGAAAATGGCAGGGTATAATTGTCTCTATTGTGAAACTCTCTAGTGAAAGAACAAACCCTGCACCGTGACAGGCACTCAGAGGTGTTCCTAATCATCTGAGATTTTAATGGGAGTTCTAGAGAACACAGTGAGTATATTACCAGGGTTGGAATGCCTGATAATGGGACAGCCGAGGTTTCTAAGCAATCAAGATGCTCGGTGAGATGGTCATTTTAAGTGGGAAAATACTCCTCCCTGTCAGGTTTTCATTTCACCCACTACTGATCTGGATCTAAACCTGGGGCTCCCTTGTGTCTGGAGGTGCTTGTACCCCACACTGGCTGCCATACTTTGGGACTGCCTCATGCTCTCTAACCTTGCCATTTGGGTGGCAATTCCTTCCTCCCGTGCCTTCATATGTCCCCACCTTCTGAGCGCCACAAACACCAATATCAGCTGTGTTTGTCTTCCACTCTCAAAGCACTTTTGGGAGCAAATAAACCACTGCTCCTGTCCTTGGGGAGTCAGAGTCGCACACACCTGTGGGCAGGTGAGGTCTGCAGCATTCCTTGGCATCCTGCAGAAAAAGTCACTCCTGGAGCACGCAGCAAGAGGAGAAAGAGTCTTCTGAATCCCACAGCTTTGGGATTCTGTGCCTGCTAAATAAGGAGTAATTTTTCTTCAGGTACCACTCAGTAATGACCAACTGAACCAGCAGATTCCAGCACAGACCAGATTCTCAGAAATACAACTGAAATAGCCAAGGCTCCAGAGCCAGAGTACCCTGCCAGGGATAATTCCATGTGACACATTAAATTGATGGTGGCAGCGGCTCCTCGGGGCCCCGGCAAATTGGAAATTGCTCGATGCAGCAGCAGTGCCATGATAACACAGTTCATCTTCTGCGGGGAAATGATAGTAAAAGAAATGGCTTTTAGATTAGCTGTCATTAGAGTGAAACATCTGCCCCTGCAAGTCAAGTGCAGTGTCCTCACTGGGGCACAGGGCAGCTCCTTAAAGAGCCCGGGTTTGTGTGACCCCCAGCCACGGCCCCCGGAGCTGGGCAGCTCAGGAGCTCAGACTGAGAGTCAGGAAGATGAATTCCCAGGAGATGGGTCGGCTTCTAAAGCAGCTCCAGAAGCTGGCTGATGTGTTCAGACTCTCTCAGTACCTGGGAGCACATAACTAAGTGAAATAGGAAAAATAAAGGAGAGCCACTGGATTTCAGAGGAAACCAAACCTTTGGAGATCACAAAAGCTCGAAGTTTAGCTCTGTCTGAACTCAAGGAACAGCTGCGAGTTGAATAGTTGATTCCAAACACTTTGCCATCGTTTCTAAGCTGTTCTTTGCCTGCTGGACTGCAGAGCATGAGGTCAGGAAACTTCACTTGTCTGACCATGTTTGTGATGCAAATATTCCCACATCTGATTTTCCTTTTATGTACTTAGAAGGAGTGTTGGATACTTCAGAGAGGCAAAACCGTTTGTGTAGGAGCATTCTGAGCCATGAATTCAGTTTCCTTTCATTATTCCTTACCTGGTGATGATGCGCAACAAAGTCCTCTGTGTTATTAAGGTTACAGGATACTTTAAAGGAACCAAATTCATGGAGAGCAAAGAATTATTTGTTAGTGGTAGAATTATTTGTTACAGAGCTCTGAGCAGAATAAACTACAGGTATTTAATCTTTCCTTGGGATGACTGCAGCTTCAAGCTGGACTACAAACAGGCATCCAGTTTCACTGTTTTTCAGGCTATATCCTCTTCCTGATGATATTAGCCTTGATTCATATAAATATATTTAATTCTTCACAGTTTTGTAACATTTACAGCAGCAAGCCATAAGGGTACATCCTAAAGGACTAAAGAGACTCTCCACATAGAGTCCCTTTTCTAAGTATTCAGCTGCATGCACAGAGTGAGGGATGGGCCTCAAAGCACTTGGAAACAGCTCCACAATCTCCACGAATTGCGGCTTAACGTTAAAGGGACATACAGAAATGATCTCTGCAGGTCTTTTTAGCCAGATCCTTCAATCTGAAAGAAGTGGAAACAATAGCACCTTGATGCCAAAAAGGGGGAAAAAGTAGTCATCAGTGTCTGTGGGATTAAAATCAAAGTAACTCTTCTTGAATTTGAAGGGAAAGAAGCCCAGTCTCAGCTGTGCTCTTAGGGCAGAAAAGGAACATGCAGAGAAGAAAATGAGATGGAAGGTTACAGATGATGTCAGTGCTATGGGGTTGATTGTATGGCTGCTGAATGAAGTTTCACTCTGGATTGTTGCCTTTGAGACAACAATATAACAAAAGAGAAAAGGCTCCCTTTCCCTTTCATCCCAATCAAAGCAGGAGAGCAGTTCTCAGCATTGCTTTGATCTTTGTTTTCAATAGTAGTTTCTGTTTTTCTCCATGGCTGCATTATCACACTCCAAAAACATCAGCAGAAGTCGCTTGGAGAAGTCAAACCAACAGAGGAGGTGGTTCTTTCGGGTGCCACCTTGTTTCCTTTGTGGGAACCCTCCTGAGCTGAGGGTTCTCATCCCACAGGTGAATCCCCACGGATGTACCGGCACTAAATCTGGGGTGTCCCCAGGTCCACCTGTCCCTACTAGTGATGAAACCAGACACAGGACAGCAGGCAAGCCCCTTCTGAGCATTCCAGAGGCTGATTCCTGTGCTGTTGCTCGTGGGGGGTGAGGGATGAGGGAGTGCTGCAGCGCTGAGAGCAGTCCCAGCAGCAGCACTTCCAGCCCCGAGCTCCTGCTGCACGTGGACCATTCGCGGTGAGTTCATGCTCCAGCTTTGGTGCTTGAAGATCCAGGAGTGTGAAGGATGGTGTTGAGCACCTCTGGCAGACAGCCCTACAGAGGGATTATCCCCTTTATCTGCTCAGGCAAACAGAGACACAGGATCTGGCAGCCAAGGTGATGTCTGGAGTCCGGCTGCCTGTGTGTCCCAGATAACGGCAGGACTCCCAGGACTGGATGTCTCATCTCTGTTGAGTCTCATCCTTCATACTATCTATTGTTTGACTGTTCCCTGGGCCAGTAAAACAGTTTACTTGGCATTTGTGCTGCTCCACTGCCCAATATTGGTGCTGATCGTTGTGAATCCACTGCACTTTGACAAGGGCAGAGCCCTCCATCCAGGAGTGGGTCAGGAGAGGAGTGTAACACACATGAGCCTTCACAAACACATGACAGAAGTTATTTTTGACTGATCTTTTTGACTGGCCCACAAAAATAAGGCCACTTAATTGAACAGGATGTGCTAAAGCTAATCAAATGTCATGGAAATGCACAATTATTATTCATAAGCTGCAAGCCATTTGAACGATTTCCTTCATTAGGGCTGGAACCTCTGTGTTAGAATAAGTTCAGTTTAGCCAGAAGGAAGCTTTCTTCCCTAGGGGGACCTTACATAACCCACAATCATTTTGAAATAATTTTAAAGAATCCTGAGTACTGAAATTTCCTTTTCCCTCATGGCTCCCTTGGTCAGTTTTGTTTCACCACCTGAAACTTTCTACTTCTCATCCTGTTCAGTGTCGCATCTGTTGCATATTTATCACGAGCTTCTCATCTTTCCCTTATTCCTGCGGATACAAACAGAAGATACGGCGAGCAGGGAGTGGAAAATCCCCAAGCAGAGAAATCAGTGGATGCTGCAGCCCAACGCCTCCCTCTTCAGCCTTGCTTTCAGCCTCTGGAGCTCGGCGTCTTTGCGGATTTGAAGCCCGTAGTCCGTGACCTCCCAGGCCTCTTCGTAACGCCGCATCTCGAAGTTGTGCCGGGCGATTTCGAGGAAGGCCTTGGCGACGGCCTCGGTGCCGGGGCACTCGGCGATGCAGCGCAGGGCCAGGGCCCGGTCGAGCCGCAGGGCCTGGATGTAGTGCCGGACGGCCGCCTGGTCCCGAGCCAGCGCCAGGAGCAGCGTGCCGGCGGAGCAGAGGTCCCTCGCGCGGGCCCGCGGGCTGTGGCAGCCGTGGCGCTGGATGACGGCGCCCATGTCCGCCAGGGCCCGCCGGGGCTGCCCCAGCAGCCGCAGACAGGCCGCCCTGCGGCGCAGCGAGCGCGGGCTGGCCCCGCCGGCCAGCACGGCCACGCTGTGGTACCCCAGGGCCCTCTCCGGCTGCTGCCCCTTCACCAGCGCCTGGCCCTGCCGGGCCGCCACCTGCGGGGACAAAGGGGCGTCGTGTCAGGGTCCTGAGCGAGAAACGCGGCCACGCGCCGGGTGCCAAAAACGGGGCTGGGCTGGTCGCGAGCGCCAGACAACGCTCGGGTGCTGCTTCAAAGGCCGGAGTCGCACCCAGGCGGAGAATTAACGCCGCTCTCTGGTTTTGCCCCCGGATGTAAAACTCTTGGATCACCTGCTGCTATCTCAGCAGTTTCTGAGCCTCCCTCCTCTTTGTTTCTGCGCGTTTGCCTGAAAGTTTGTCAGAGTTTCTTCAGAGTTTGTTGGCGTTCCTCAGGAAGGATGAGCAAAAGGCTGCTCGGACCAGCCTCCCCTGCAAATATCTGCATGCGCCAACAACAAAGGTTCTGGTCTCTACTGAAGTTTACCCGAGCTGGAGGATAAAAAGGCCAGCTGATGTCTCTGCTAATCGTTAATCTGGAGTGCAAGCAAATTCTCTGCCCCTATCTGAAGGGAAAAACAACAACGGGAGAATGGAGAAGGCAGAAAGAGCCGCGTAATTTTTAGGTTCAGGGAGGTCAATAAAGCAAGCTCCATTAGAACTGTTTGCCTCAAATGGATTTCTCATTATTTCCCCTTATTGGTAATAAACAAAGCTTTTAAGGCGCTGCAGCAGAGTGAATATTTAAGTTATAAACAAGGCTGCCACCAGCAGCGAGGTCTTAAAAAAGGCTGAGCCAAACAAGCTGAGGCTTCGAGCAAAGGATAAATATTTTCATCACAGGTCTGAGCACCTCATGTGAGACCAGTGGCATGGAATAGTTTAGCCACCCCTAATGCTTTGTGAGGAATTCTGCCCCAGTTATCTTGTTATAATACATAAAATATATATAATAATATGCGTACATTTTGCTATTTTGCTAGATAAATGTAAAATCCTCTATAGAGTCATATTTATTAGAGTCTCTCAGCTTCCACACTTGGAAATAGCAGCAGGACCTCTCCCCAGGCAGTGTCAATCCCTGGCTTTAATAATTCTGGCTGGAAATTGTGAGGCAGCCTATCCAAACACGCCTCAGATATCTGTATATACATTTAAAGATCAGTGAGTTCAGTTTGTGCTTTGAAATGTTTTTAAGACAACCAGTCAATGCAAGTGTTTCCTCAGTGTCAGGATTTTAACAAGGGATCAAGGTGGAATCACAGCTGGCAAGAGAAGATGTTTTTTTCCCCCAGAAATTCCAAAGTTCTAGATCACATTTTTCCAGAGAACACAGTGCAGTTCCTCAAAATACCTCATGTTTGTGTAGTTCAATTGCCATTTTCACTGTTTAAAGTGCATTTGTTGTCTCAAAGGCAGAAGAAAATACAATTTTTGTTGTTCTGCTGGGTGGCTAATCTGATGCTGAAGGTTTCAGCAGCAGTTTGGGTTACTGCACCCATACAATATTGCATTTATTAACTGAGCCACTGCTTCCATTTCTTCACACCCCAAAGGGAGCAAGCCACAGGATTCTGCATTTCCTGCCAGACTTGGAGGAAAAAATTATTCAAACTTATCACTAAATGTTCGGTTTTGGCTTGCAGAGTGGAATAATTGTGGTGCCACCTGGAAAGGGCTCTGCAGGGCGCACGTGCCTGGGGATTGGGCTTCCTGGGTCAGGTCTCTGTGTCCTTTTCTTCCATTTATTTACCTCACTGAGTGATAAAGCACTGAAAAGACACACATTTTGGTGCCATTTCTGGTTCCAGTCCCTATGACATACAGTTTTAGAAACCATTTCTGTAGGAGTCTGGACATCCTATGGCATGTCCACAGCCAAGCGGCTCTGAGGGTCTAGTGAGGAGTTGGGAACCTCTGACTTAGGAAACCAAAGGGTTGAAGCTGCACCAGCAGCAGCAAACTCCCTTCCTGTGACCTTTTGCAGCTTAATAAATCTTTCAGATTCCTGTTCCCATGGGGCTCTCCCAGTTGTTTACAAATTTCTCTGCATGGGACCCCTCAGACTATAAATAAACGGGAGGACTTTATTGCTTTGTTTTTAATGAAAAAACCTGAGTACATCAGGGAGCTCTCTCCTTCCTCCACCCTTTCCTATTCAGCTTATGGGGGATTATTTTTAGCCTTTCAGACCAGACTCCAGTAATGGGTAATTGTAATGATGACACATTTCTGTAACCTCCAAACACTCTAAAACAATGTGGCAGAAATGCTTCTGTGTTGGAGGGCTGAGACTGAGGGCTGGGTGTAAACCACTGAACTCTGCTCTGCTGCCGCCTCCTTACCTGTGAGATGGGGGTGACAGAAAGAGCAGCCTCTCCCAGAGCGTGGCTGGGAGCCATGACAAAGTAAAACCATCAGTTTGGCACCAATTCTCTCTGTAAACTTATTTTTTCTTTTACTGAGACCTTCCTCTCACTCCCAAACTGGAGTAACCTCGCAGGCAAAAGGAAGTGCTGCTGGGAAAGGCTTTGAGACACCAGGCAGGTGAATTAACCAACTCCTTCCCCACCCCAGAAAGAAAACACTTATCCCCTTGTGACAAAATACACAGAAAAAGACCCAGGTGCTTGAGTTCAAATGTTTGCTCAGTTGAGCAAAAGCACAGGATAAAAGAGAGTAATGTTTGCTTTTTAAACTTCTCACAGTGGTATTGAGTTCCAGTTTTGAAATCAGTCCTGTCACCCCTTTTCTCTCCAGTTAGCAGAGAAATCCTTCACTTCTCTTTTTCAAGACAGAAACAAAGAGCCTCTCCCATTTGAAAGGCTTCACTCACCTGTGGCACCCGTGGGTTCTAACACATCAGTGCAGTTTAAGCTATAGAAACAGTAGTTTGGGGGTTGTTTTGCGGGTTTTTTTCCCTTCTCTTTCCTCTTTTCTTATTGACAGCATAAGAATATCCCTCCTGTGTTGTCTCACAAAGCAGCTCGGGTGGATTTAGCTGAGAGACTTCCCCACAGAAGGAGCGGTGTGGCAACAAGGGAAATTCAGCTGCAAAATGTATCTTCATTTACAGACACCTCCTCGGGGCCTCCACAGCCACAGTCTCAGTTGTGCCTTTATCAACTTTCTAAAGTGGAAGATTGCAAATTGGCTCTGAAACCTTCACACTCTCCCCCACAAGACTGAACTTTTTACATTATTTAGAAGAGAGGGGCTCTTTTCTCTGTAATGGGGCACGTCTGGGGACTGGTAAATTAATACTTGTTTACTTATATCCTCCTGCTGTTTTGTTAAAATACATCCCAAGCACTCCCCTCGATGCATTAAGTGTGTCAGCATGTTGTTTGTTTTATAACCTGGGAGAGAGCACAACAATATAAGTTCTCACCAGGGCGCACACCAGCCCCAAATTGAATCAGAGGAAGCAAACTGCTTCTCAGAACACAGAGCTTCTGGGTAATCAGAATTGCAGATGCTTGACTGAGTGTTAAAACTCCCCACCATCAATCTGAGCTTCTCCTGTCTTATTACTGGAGATTCTTTTTCAGAGCTGGGTGAGCTTTGGGGGAGAAATTTGAAAAAATGCCTAATAATACATGTTTGGGTGGACTGGAGCAATGTGCCATTGCTGTGTTGAATAGTTTCAGCTAAGAAAACCAACCTCACGGGCCAGTAATGTTATACAAATGTGAATATAAAAGTCTTCCCACACACTTCTGCTCATGACAAGGCAGGGAAAAATCTCCACAGCCTAATTTGGCCTCCCATTTCTTTCCCCACTGAATCCATGGGTGTGGATCAAAAACAGGACAGTACCTGAGCGAGCTGCTGCTGTTGCTCGGGGTCTACAAAGTTCAGGAGAAATTCCAGCTCCCTTTCATCTCTCTGGGCCAGGGCACTGAGCGAGTGAGCTGCTCCTGCCACGTCCCTCCTCTTCAGCTGCAGCACAGCCAGTCGAGCCCTGGCAAAGTCCTCGGTGGGACAGTGGCCAAACGCTCCCTGAAGGTGGGTAAGGGCCTCCTCACACCTCCCTGTTGGGTGACACCAGCACAAGCTACATAACCCATTCCATGGTGGGGAGAGATACCAAGAAAATTCCCTACAGCAGGATTTAGGAAGCCTGCCCACAGCCCACACCTAAAGGTGTTAATTACTTCAAACTCCTTCCCAAAACATCCCCAAACTTCTCTTGGGAGAACTCACCACTGGCAATCAGAACATCTGTGTAGAAGATGTGACACGGCGCAGCCCTGCAGATTTCGATCAGTGCTTTTGCAATCACGAGAAGCTCCTCGAGGGTTTCTCCTTTCGACGTGTCTCTGGCAGCCGCGAGCTGGGTCAGCGCAGCCCTGCCGTGCTGAAGGAGCCACCCAGTGATCAGCTCCTGGGCTTCACCCTTCAAGGACAGGATCGCTGGGATCACTGCCTCTGCCTCCACCTTCAGTGCTGAGATCAAATCTTGCACTGCCTCCTATGGAAAAAAAAAAACACCAAGAAACGACATGGAAGCAAGAACTAAATGTTGGCCATTTGTTCTTTCAGGTGCTTTCAGCTCTCTGCCGTCCCACAGGAACTCTTTGCTCTTTCCTGTCCTTGTCCTGCATCTTTTCCATTTGCAAGGCTGGCAGAAGAGCATAAAGGCAGGTGTGGATGGCTGTTTGCAAAGGGTTTGGAACTACTTGGGTTATCACTGAAAATCGTGACTGAGGTTTAGCTTTCCTCTCCCTAGGCTTGGGAAAACAGATCAGTAATGTCAAGTGGGCTGCTTATACACCCAGCCAAACCCAGAGCCTTTCACTGCCCAAACTCTGTGAGAAACTTGAATTCAGCGAGCCCAGGACAAACTCTGGTGCCTTACAATGATGCCATTTAATACCCTCAGAACAGCCCCCAGGGAATCAGCACAGTGGAAGTACCTTCTGCCGCCTCAGGGCGACGAAAACGAACCCTCGGCCGCTCAGAGCCTGCACGTTCCCGGGATCCTCCCTCAGGATGGCATTGAAATCAAAAATCGCAGTTTTCATCTGCCCAAGGCGCCCATAGCAGCGAGCCCTGCTGAGGAGGCAATCTCCAGCATCTCCACCTGCAGCACAGGGAGGCAGCCCTGGTTACTCGGGGATACCCACAGGAAGCTGCAGGAAAATTCCACTTTGCCTGAGGGTGCTTGAGGAAGTACAACAAGAGGGCTTAAGTGGAAGTTTCCTTTATTTTTGCTGCAAGTGGAATTCTTAGCTCATGCTCTCGGTTCTGAGTTGAAAGGGAAAAATAATCGATGTCAGGTTGGAATAGGAGATGCACAAAGGAGAGAAAAAGCTCTAAGGAGGAGATCTGTGGGTATGTGAGAATAGAGGCACAAAGCCATTTGGCTGTTTTAATAACATGGAGACAGAATCACAGAATAGTTTGGGTTGGAAGGGACCTTAAAGGGTCCAACCCCCTGCCATTGGCAGGGAAGGTACACTTTGTTTGGGACAAATGAGTAATCCAGATGGGACTGACTAATTCCCTGCCAGAATTAACATGCACTGGGATTTGGGATACTAAGATTTTATTTTTTTTTTCTCCCCCTCTGCTTTCACGTAAGTGCTGCCCAAATAAACACATAGAGCTGACAGTGAAAATCCTGGTCCATCCACTCCCTGGCTGCACAGCATTTATCTTCCTGCCATCCACATGCCCCTTCCTTTCAAGGCAATTTCGATAAGGATCTTAACATGCCCAGGGTTGCAATCCATAACTGTGGCATCCCAATACTGGATGATAAATCATCAGTGCCACTGGAAATATGTTTTCATAGGGAGGTCAGCAAATGCAGCTGCCTGCAGAGATGAGCCAGCAGACAGGCTCCAAGCAATTCTGTTACAGTAATGAGGCTTTTTCTCCCTCCTGATATGCTCCAAAACTCCTGTACCAAAGGTTATTATCACTCTGGAGCTCGACCAACTGGCTCCTGTAAAGACAATCTCTATTTCTCAACGAGCATCTGTTCTAGCAGGTGGGGAGCTGATAAGCTGGAACGCTCGGGCTGCGAAATGGAACCATCTCCAAGCAATTAACAGGGTTTTTTCCATTTTTGTGAGCCAGACTCTCTTCTCCTCAGTGCTGCTGTCATAACATTTGCTCAGAGTGAAAGGCAGATTTCCATACAAACATGGTTTCACTTGGAACACGCCAGAAGCATTCCCACGTCAGCCTGATCTCTCTCCTCGGGAAAAGCTGGGATAGTGATGCCATGGAAGTGGCTGCATTCACTCCTTGCACTGGAACTGCATGGGCTGGGCTTCCTGGCAGGTGAAGAAAATGGGCTGACGTCCCTGTAGAACTGACCTGAACACTTGCAACCCATTTCAAGGAATTCACAGATTGTTTACTCACTATTTATTGTTTTATTGCACCTTTCCATGGTGCAGATGACCCTGCTGTTTCAGTCTTCTCACTGGGGAGACGGAAGGTGAGAACTGGCTGGACATTCTGTCCCACCCACTGATCTGATTTCCCCTGGAAGTCCACCTCCATGGGTACCTTGATGCCCTACCTGCGGCAATAATTGCAAAGGACAGGTAGGCAATGGCCTCTTTGATGTGAACATCCTCCTGTTGGCTCTCCAGGATGGCCAGTGCTTGGACATGGCAGTGGCTTTGCATCAGCTTCCTGTCCTCGTCCTTGAAAATGTCCATGATGGGCAGGAGGCAGGAGGTGTCTCCGGTTCTGATCACTCTCTGGAGCAGCTTAACAGTGGAAGAGAAAAAGGCAGCAGAGGAAGACTTGCATGAGGAAATGTGAAGTTGTGTTAAACTGCCTGGTGAGACCAGTTTGCTCTTACCCAGCACTTCCCCCCCCGCCCCGGGGCTTCTCCCAGCCACGGTCCAGCCAAGGACATGAATCTCACATTCAACTCCTCAGCTGGCTCTGGTGTAAACGCATGTTGGAGAAAACATCAGTTCTTATCTTCTCTCACCACC
This sequence comes from Pseudotriccus pelzelni, assembly GCA_035584735.1. NCBI lineage: Eukaryota > Metazoa > Chordata > Aves > Passeriformes > Tyrannidae > Pseudotriccus > Pseudotriccus pelzelni. The sequence continues at coordinate 4,598,840 of JAWMRA010000052.1, read as the reverse complement.
ATTCCAGCTGTGGAAACAATTGTGGGGAAGTACCTGGAGCTGCCTGGTTTACCTTGGGCAGCATCTGCTCCAGATTGGCAGGGGAGTGTTCATGTAAACCCAGCTGAACCACCGGAGGGTTGGCCCAAAAACAGAACCTTTCTGTGGAACAGAAGGATTCCAGTGACCCCTTCTGACCGTAAAATCAAAACTAGCCAATTAATGGAAAGTCAGGGCAGTGCTGTGCCTTTTTTTGGTATTGTTATTGGGAGCCTGGGAAAAGTATGGAGTCAAATCCATAAAATATTGTCGTCCTGGAAAAGAATCTTGCCTGCCTTGTGGTATCTTTGCCTCCATTTACTGCAGTGAGATTCATAAACAAGTTTTTACTACATTTCCTATGGAAATGAATCAAAAGGTGTTTTCTACAGTAACCAGCAGGTCCTGGATAATCAAATCTGAGCCAGGCAAGCCAGGACAAGAACAAAGTTATCCTGATGCACCAGACACATCCATTGAAGTTATTACTTTCTCTATTATATCAATAGATAAAAGTGTTTGGCTTCTGACAGGCAGGTGGGATTAGAACATTTTGAAGGGAAATTTCTGGTGATATATGTTCCCCTGTAGAACTTGCAGCAGAAGCTGCAGACAGGAATCCAGCTCCCAAGGGCAGCACATCATAAAGCCATGTCACTCATTAATAGCCTTCCCAAAGGCAGCAGATGACACCAAACTTTTACTTTTCACAGGGAGTAGTGAAGTGGGGACGGTAAAACCTTTCTCTTTAGGGTTAGCATTTATGTGGCATTTTAAAGAATGCAATAGTTCCCTCTGATGGCAGAACCTGGGAATTCAGTTTTGCAATCCCTGGCAGGAGAACGAAACATGCTTGGACTGTCTTCCAGGGTTTCAAGCACAAGCATTAAAGGGAGAAAACCCGCCGACTGATACTGGAGGCCTTGTGCCTTTCCCTGCCCTCCTCTCCAGTGCTTCATTAGGATAATCAGTGAGGTGGCACTTCTGCCTCCTTTTCTCCAGGGGAAAATTACCAATCCCACAAAATCGTCCCCGGGGGTGGGATGCTCAGCCATGCTCTGCCTGGTTAAACCCTCTGCTGAAAAGAGCTGTTAAAGAGCATGAGAGGAAGGGGCTGGATTTCGCTGAGTCCTGTGATTCTGATGCATCTCAGGCCTGTGTTCAGATCTCAGAAGTTTTGCTAGAGGTTGAATCACCTAAACCTCAGCTGGGCTCCAAATCCCACTGTGTCAACAGCTCTCCCTGTTGCTCTTCCTGGAGCTTCCAACAGCAGAAAGTTTAGTTATAAAGGGCAATGCACACAAAGCCCTGAGCATGGGGGTGAATCTGTACTTTCACTGAGGTCTGGGACAAGCAGAACCAAGCCAGGAAAATGCAGCTGTTCAGGAGGGAGTGACTGGAAGAGGAAGCTTTGCCAGATGCTCCTTACCTGGTTCCCATCGTGCACTAACCCTTTCTTCAGCTGCAGCAGTGCCAGCCTGGCCAGGACAGGAGCCCTTTGGGGGTTTCTGGAGAGGGCCAGCGAGAGCAGCCTGTGGGCTTCTTCCCCACGGCCCATCTGGTACAGGGCGTCAGCACAGAGGATCCTGGAGGCCTCATCAGCAGTGTCCAGCTCCACCAAGAGACAGGCCAATTGGAAAACCCCAGGGGCATCTCTGGAGGGGAAAAAACCAACAAAACAACCCACCTTCAAGGTCAGGAATTTGCCCAACACTGTTTCTTTTCCTGAAAATGAACTGAACTGCCCCCTGGGTACCTCTTCTTCTGGAGCATCCTCTGTCCTTCCTCTTGGAGAACTTTCAGCAGCAGTCCCCTTTGGTTCCATGGCACATAGGACTTGACTGTGAAGATGGTTTCTTCCAGCTTCAGCTGGCAGGCCGTGATATAATCCAGGGCTGTCAGGTAAGAGCTGCCACCAGAACTGCGGATGAGCCTGCGGCCACACAAGGCTTTAATGCAGCTGTTGGGGTGTGGGGAATTGTGCTCAATGACCTTCTGAAAGTCCTGCAGGGCTTGCTGGTGGTCCTGGGCGTGGAGGGAGCAGAACCCTCGCAGTGCCAGCAGGGTGTTGTGGTAGGTTTTCTGCTCTGCTGCCAGGAGCTGGTCACAGATGCCCAGGGCAGCCCCGGGGTGGCCCTGCAGGAGCTGACAGTCTGCCAGTCGGACACTGAGCTCCCGCTGGGACCCCGGGCAGAGCTGCAGGAGGAGCTGGATCGTCTGGATGACAGGATGGAGCAGTTCAGTCCCATGATTGCCCCTGAGCTCGGTGCGAGCCCGCACAGCCTCCCTGTATGCTGCAAACTTCACCTCCAGGACAGTTCTAGCCTGCTCTTCAATCTTCTCGGTGTCACGTGCCGAGAAAAGCTCTTCAAAGTGTTTCCTGGCCTGGGCAGGGTTTGCAGCAAAGGCCTCTGCTAAATCCTGCGTCATTTCCTCCATCCATCCGCCCAGGGAGAAATAGGCAGCAGCCCGTTCCAAGAGCAGACCCAAAACCGCCTCATCTCTGAGCTGATCAGCCGAGAAGCCCTTGAGGGCCTTGGTACAAACGTCCACACACTCCTGGAATCTTCCCTTTCGCAGGAGATGAGCTGCCTGCAGCCTGCAGACCCAGATATCCCCCGGGGCCACCGCAGACAGGAAGCCACAGCAGTTGCCCAGCCAGCGGTCCGAGGAACCGCAGTCTGGGCTTTCCTCCTGACGTGTTGAGAGGTAACTGGAGAAGGCCTGGATGACCCGTGGCAGGTGCTCCCCTTGCCTGCTGCACACATGGGCCACCGCCTCGGCCCCGTGCAGCACAAAGGCTTGGATATATCCCGCCACCCCCTCCCTGAGCCGCGTCCCCGACAGCACCAACGCCAAGGCCCTCAGCAGCAGCAGCTCCACGGGACGCTCCGGTCCCGCCCGGAGCAGGGCATCGCACCTCCTCACCACCTCCTCCGGGCACCCTCGCCGCAGCAGGGCCTCCAGTCGGTACACCGAGCCCACCACGTTGTCGGGGCTCAGGGCGGACAGGAAGACGGCAGCTATCCCCACGCTGAGGGACACGGCGGCCAAGTTCTTGCTCTGGATCCTGGGAATCTGCCCCTTGCCTTTGCACCAGGCCTCCAGAGTGGCGATCACCCGCTCCTGGAGCCCGCTGTCCATGCCCGTCACTCTCTGCACCGCCGTGGGGGCACAGCAGCTGAAGGCAGCCAGGTAGAAGGCAGTGGCCGTGGGCGAGTCCTGCTGGGCGAGGTGCTGGTCCCCTTCCCCGCAGAGCAGGGCGGCCAGCTCCTCGGGGGACATGCTGTGCACCGGGGCCCTCACCGGGCAGCATCACCTGTGGAACGGGGCTGGTGCCTGTAACACAGAAACACAGCAGGGTGGGGGGCTGTGGGGCAGGGTTCTGACAGAAACACAGCAGGGTGAGGGGCTGTGGGGCAGGGTTCTGACAGAAACACAGCAAGGTGAGGGGCTGTGGGGCAGGGCTCTGACAGAAACACAGCAAGGTGAGGGGCTGTGGGACAGGGCTCTGACAGAAACACAGCAGGGT